>VDFB02105785.1:253388951-253852918 GCA_007258455.2 Sequoia sempervirens | reverse complement strand
AATTATCATTTTTTTGTCATATTGATGATGGATCATGAAGTATTTTAAGAGGTATTAGTAAACAATGTCACATGCCTAAAGTCAATAGAGGAAGATCCACAATTTCAATCATTCATAATGTAGATATAATTATTCCAAATATACCTAATAGGAGGGGGAGAGGAGATTGGGTGGAACATTCTTATGAGCTTACAATCGATTTTAATGAAATTTGATATAAGGAATTGTCATGTTTTTGTCATATTGATGATAGATCATGAAGTATTTTAAGAGGTATTATTAAACAATGTCACATGCCTAAAGTCAATAGAGGAAGATCCACAATTTCAATCATTCATAATGTAGATATAATTTTTCCAAATATACCTAATAGGAGGGGGGGAGGAGATTGGGTGGAACATTCTTATGAGCTTACACTCAAAGTTAATGAAATTTGATATAAGGAATTGTCATGTTTTTATCATCTTGGTGATAGATCATGAAGTATTTTAAGAGGTATTTTTAAACAATGTTATATGCCTAAAGTCAATAGAGGAAGATCCACAATTTCAATCATTCATAATGTAGATACAATTAGTACACGCATACCTAATAGGAGGCGGAGAGGGTATTGGGTGGAACATTCTTATGAGCTTATAATTGAAGTTAATGAAATTTGATATAAGAAATTGTCATGTTTTTGTCATCTTGATGATAGATCATGAAGTATTTTAAGAGGTATTATTAAACAATGTCACATGCCTAAAATTAGTAGATGAAGATCCACAATTTCAATCATTCATAATGTAGATACAATTAGTACACATATACCAGGAGGGGGAGAGGAGATTGGGTGGAACATTATTTTGAGCTTACAATTGAAGTTAATGAAATTTGATATAAGGAATTGTCGTGTTTTTATCATATTGATAATGGATCACGAAGTACAACCAAAATATTGATATAAAAATTTATACATAATTATAGCAAAGTTATTGTTGATAACTAATATAGCTTATGGAAATATTATGTCCCATATATATAGGAGGAAGTCAATAACTATTTAAAATTCTTTGAAATATTTATGTGGTGTCTTTGTTGTTCTATTTGTATAAAAGAAAAAATGTGTATATTTTTTACTTTTCCCTTATTGATGTTAAAAATTATTTCACAACTCCATTTAAAAATACTTGCAATCACTATCATAGACTATGGAAACACTTCATAGTTAGTGAATTTTCAATTTTATACATAATTATATTGAGAATATTCTTGATCACTAATAATTTATGGAAATATTATGTCCCACGTAGATAGAAGGAAGTCAATAACTATTTAAAAGTCTTTGAAATATTTAAGTAGTGTCTTTGTTGCTTTATTTCTATGAAAGAAAAAATGTACATATATTTTGTATTTTTCTCTTTTGATATTTAAAATAATTACATAATTTCATCTAGAAGTACTCCCAATCACTATTGAATAGACTATGGAAACATTTCAAAGTTAATGAAATTTGATATAATGAATTGTCATGTGCTTTTTCATCTTGATGTAAGGTCATGAAGTATAATCCAAAATATTGATGTAAAAAATTATACATAATTAGAGTAGAAATATTCTTAATCCCTAATATGACTTATGGAAATGGTGTGTCCAAAATAGATAGAAGGAAATCAATGACTATTTAAAAGTATTTTAAATATTTAAGTGGTCTTTTTGTTGCTTTATTTTATTGTATTCACTAACAAACTATATATTCTAATAGTTTGTTATGTTCCATCACTCTATTAAGGACTTGTCTAATCTAATTTTGATCATTTTACTCATTTTAAAATAATATCAAAACTATGATTCTACCCTTGAATAGGGTCACTTGCACATGATCACATCTCCCTCTTTAGAAAATTGAATCATTGCATTCCAAGGTTAGCTATATCATAATCTAACCATTACCCATCAAAAATGGTTCCAACATTTTGAATTATGTATCTAGGGTTATATATTTAATGACATCATCCTATGAAATTTATAACTCATTAATTATAGACCACAAAAGAATTAAAATTATTATTTCTCTTGTAAGTATTTAATTACTAGTCATCATATCTTAGCATCAACAACAATCAACCCCTTGATATCCATTGTCAATCCACACTCTAAGTACATGATCATACACAATCACTCATTAGCTTTCATCAAATTAATTAAAAGAAGAATCAATAATTAGCTCAATGACATCCATTTTTGCCATATATTGACATTTATTGTCACCTCTTAAATGTATTTTACTTTAACTATTAACTCAATATTCTAAGAATTGATTAAGGCATAAGGGAATATTGAACTTCAACATTTACATAGAAAGCCTTATAATGCTCATTAACACCACCACTATTTTAATTACTTCAAATATCATTAATTAAACATGTTTTACAAGTACAAAAGATCACTCTATTTTGGACATAATTATATAAATTGAGACAAGACTATATCTCTAGGCATGATTATTGTCATAATTGCATCTCTATCTTTCTATTTTTTTTAATTTAGACATTTCTAACATATAATTCAGAATTTAGTATCATTTTTTAAGCTAAAGGTCTCTATCACTACATGACATAAAGTAATGCACACTTCCCATTGGTTTCAAGTTTCGTAGCCCCAACTACCTCAATTCCATTTAGTACATGTTTGATTGTATTATTAATTAACTTACTTTACTATATTATCACACTCATCTCCCATTTATCTAGAGCATTATTTTTTCTTAATTAACCTACTTATTATTTCATTACATCCTATATGTATTTTAAAATCCATTTTATTTATTTTCAACTTGGTGAACCCACATATTACATGACTAATGTTTAGGGTTATATTTTTTATTTTTAATAGTTTCAAATTTTTGTGCTTTAATTTTTATCATTAGTTTTTTGAATTGGATTACTCATTATGGACTTAGTGTTTCACATAGGTTTAACTATTAGTTGATTTTCACTTTGTAGGTCCCCCAATGAAATGTGTGTTTATATTGTAAGAGTTAATTAGAAACTCCATAGAAGCTAAGAATCACCACTAACTGAAACAATTTTTCACAAAAGGGAGAAGAAATAAAAAATGATATAAAGCCATAGAATTGAGTAGATTCATATAACATGGAAGATACATTATTCATGTATAGATAAAGGAACCTTTGTATATATATACAAGGGAAAAATACTCAAACAAACTAGGATCATGACAAGATGTTTTTGGGGGGGATTATCCAAGATCATAAAGAAAAAGCCAAGATAAAATTCCATAAAATTTTAGCACACATTGAGCCAAATGACATTGTCAAGATATGATTAGAATGTACAAAGTAACCTTTCTTATATAGGTAATATGGTGAAGGTAGGTAAGTGAAATATAATGATTGACTACACCTCTGATGATGGAACACTTGTTAGCTCACTTGACAAGTGTTCTAGTGAGTGGAAAGTGTACATGCAAGAGGTGGACCTCACAAAGTGATGACACATGTCTCAACCACATGAGGTGATAAAACTCTAAAATAGCCTAAGTAAGCTTAATAAAATATGAATAGGTCAAACTAAAAAGTGATTACAACTAACTAGTTATATAATGACATTATTTGCATTAACAACCCCCCCTTAAGTGTAATTAGGGAGTAATGTATAAAATATGATGAGTCTTGACTACTAGGCCATGTTAGGTACTCATGTAAAAATTTCTCATAAAGTGGAGTAAAGAAGCAAACCTAGTGGGAAATTAAAAATACTCTCTAAAAGAGAAATGAAGCAATGAAATAAAATGTATAGGTGAAGAAGAAATAAGGAATCTTGATGACTCCTCCAAGGAATAATATTATCACATAAGTACAAGAAATTTCCCCCCCATAGGTGAGAAAAATAGATACTATAGATCACCACCATAAGATCATAAAACTTGCAGTGTTAAGTGATGCTCAAAGAAGAATGCAGAATGTGATCCTAAATTTCAAAAAATATTTCTTCCTTGTGGGAGAAGATGAACTCTAGATAGGTGCATGAAATCCTCCCATGTAAGAAGAATATAAGTATATGAATGGTGCACAAGATCAAAATAAAATGGTGAAATCTCTAAAAGTTTCTCAAATGCTCCATGTGAAGGTTGATGTAGAACAAAAAACAAATATGTAGATGGGTTGATAACAACGTTGATGTGGCTATTATTAAAGGTTCCTACCAATAATGTAAAATGGGATTCACTAAACAAGTTTGATATGCTATGTAAGTAATCATCACAATCAATTGTAGTGGAAACACAAATATGAGTATCATGTTTCCTTGAATCATGAGAAACTAATAATTTGAGAACACTCAATACTGAAGAAGAATAATATGAAGGAGATGTGATATAAGTGTATGGTGAAATCAGTATATGTGTTGTGCCTTGCACACATGCCCCATAGAAACGGGGACCCCCTAAGTTTCCTTTTTTTCTTTGTAGGTTCCCTACCTTTTCTCTTTAAGAGAAAAGTCCTCAATTTTTTTCTTTTTTGGAGTCATCTTCTTGATATTTATCAAGATCATATAAAATAGAGAAGATTAGAATGTTTGCAAATAAGAACTTGAACCAAGTGATAAGTCATTGAAAATAATTAATTGTTGGTTAAGAGGCTTAAATTTCAAGTTCTCTTGTTTTATGGAGATTTTAGGTTTTTCAGGGATTTCTTCATCCCACTGAATCTCCCAAAATCCATGATAGCCTCAAATCTACCAAAATATATGATAGCCTCAAATCTCCCAAATTACTTGATAGCCTCTTATCTTCCAAATTCCCTAACCCCCTCAAATCCTCTCAAGGAATCCCTAAAATCCTACTTTGTAGGCCAAAAGGAGTAAGAGTTGAAAAATCACCATTTTTGAGAAAATCTAAAACTCTTTCAAAAGCCTAAAATTCCATGACAAGGCTAAAAACCTGAAATTCCATGAGAGGGTTAAAAACCCAAAATTCCATGAAAAGGTCAAAAAATCAAAATTCCATAATAGGGCTAAAAACTCGAAATTCCATGATAGGGTTAAAAACCCAAAATCCCATGATAGGGTCAAAAACCCAAAAATTCCATGACAAGGTCAAAAACCCAAAATTCCATGACAAGGCTAAAATCCTAAAATTCTATGATGAAGCTCAAATCTTGAAAATTTTTATTGAAGCTTAATTTTGATGTTCTAGGGATTATATTTTTAGCATTCAAGCTAATAATCATACTATTTTCTTTTCAAGATCCTGAGATAAAGCTTTAGCTTTTGAAGGACCTATCATAAAATTATTATTGGAAGGAGATTAAATAAATCGAAGGGGACTTGCATATGGATTTGTGTTAATGCTTGTTGGCCTAGGAGGTGTTGTGTATCCCCAAGGTGCCAAGAGGGAAATCTGGAAAATATTTTAACTGAATCAAACCAAGTATTAAATGTAGCCCTAGGATTTAATGCTAGTTCACATAAGAATATATGCCAATGTATGTGCTAGTTGTGTAAAGTGTTTTGGGGATCAACAATAAGGATTTATTTTAAATTTTCAAATGAGGACAAATCTCAAGATCAAGCTTATAACAAAATTTTAAATTGGAGATAAAAGGGAATATTTAATAAATATTTAATGCACCTCCAATATTAAATGCAAATGCATTATAAACCGCCCTAGCTTGGATGAATTTGGGCCTTTGGTTAGAAGTAGATCTTAGCCTTTCATTTGCATTTGAAAATATGTAAAAGGCTATGCCATTTTCATTGTAAAAGAGAGAGAGATAACTTGTAACTATTTCCAAAATATTACAAAAATTAATACTAAAATTCATAAATTCATGAATCATTTTGTGTTCAATTTTCAATGAACTAGCACATGGTTGCATGTGTCTGCTCAAGATTCATATTTTAAAGTAATTTTAGTTAATCTAAAGATTTATTGGAGTTCCAAGTTCATACCATTTGACTCTTGTTGATTGTAAGTTTTAGTGCATGGTTAGTATGAGCCATTTAATGTTTAAGTTTAACTGTGAGTTGTTGATTAAATTTCATCAATTTATTGAGTTTAATGAATGATTTATGATCTAAAAATTCTAATATTTCTATTAAAGATAACATCTATTTTGTGTAGTTGTGTCAAGATGACAAAGAAAAAATAGGTTTTGGGGAGCTCATCTATTGATTCCAGTGGGTTTTCAACTTAGGTTAAATTAGGTTATCTAAACCCTTATCCTTTGCATTTTATTTAAAATCTAAGTTAGTTTAGGAAGGAAAACATCACAGAACTATCATATTTGATGTTTGAAAGATGTTTTTAGATTGCAGATATGAAAATATAGTTAGGGTTTTATCAGTCTTCAAATTTCATAGACCCTTATTTTCAAAAGTTCTAGCTTAAAAGTATAAGTCTCCTTGTTAAAATAGTAAAATATTAACCATTGAGTCATTTTATGCAAAGTCAAGACTTAACAATCAAAGCCTTGGGGTTATCTTTCTATTTTTTTTCTAAAGTTAGATTTCCTTTCAAAAGATAGGGTACTTTGTTACTTTGTCTATGTTGTGAATGTGCAAAAACACCCATCAATAGAATTGGTGCTAGGAGGGCTAAAAGATGAGTTGGAAGCTCAATGAGCTTTCAAGTTAAAAATATGAGATGTAAAAGATCTCTCTATATGTTGAAAATCTTAAAAAATTGAAAAATTAAAACACTAAAAAAATATGTAGATGAATAAGCATCAGTTTGTTGTCTCCTGTTGTTCAGAAAGTTGTAGGGTTGACATTCCATAATATTAAGAGGTTTTGAATAGATGGTTGTACCCTAAGAGCTTGTCTTATTTTTCTTTATCAAACTGAAGTTGAATACATGAGACCACCAAGCATGATGAAATTACTTGTTTGATATTTTTAACAAGGTTGGATATGGTTGTGAAAGGGAAAATTTTCTTCTGGGAAGTACCTAAGCCTGAGCTATGCTTGATATCAGATTCAAAGTTTTTCCTACAGATGACGATAGTATAGCATTGGAAGTGTATAAAAAATTGATTATGAAGTTCATGCAAGATCAAATTAGTATTGGGAATGAGATATGTTTGGAGAACCTATTATTTCCCTATTGGTGTAGAGTACACAACACTTCCCATTCATAATTTACATTTATATTATTCCAAGTTGGAGTCAAAGAAGTCAAAGAGAGTATGGAATTGTTCAAATAGTTTGTTACAAGATACCCTACATTCATTACAAAAAATGCACAATAGGTGGAAATACATGAATTAGGAGGTCTCTCCACTGAGGATGATCCATAGGTAGGAAATACAACCAAAGAAGAGGTGATTGAACAAGACAGATGCTCATGTTGAACACATCGGAACACTGAGAGGGGTTTGAATCAGTATTCTAAAATCTCAAACCTTCTGGAGCAAACATATACTTTAAACTCTACCACATAAACAAAATCATGAAAGATGGATATAATGCACAACACTGCACCAAATATACATGGAAAACCCCACAAGGGAAAAACCACTATGAGAAACGTTGCTAGGAGCTACTATCCTAATCTTTATCTTAGGGATACAACACAAGGAAACTACAACTCCCTTATCTGAGCACACACTCAAGAATGATTATAGAATTATAGTCCTTCTACTATTTGAAACTAACAATTAAGCTCAATCCATTTTGATGATTGCAATTTTTCTTTGTTGACTCTCAAAAAGTATTCTTAGTCACCTACTAGCCCACTAATTTTAGTAATTAAGAAGTTATTTCCTTAAAATCACTACCTCCAACAAATAATTAAGCATGCTTCTTCACATGCCTTCTACCACAAGGATATGATCAAAATGAAACTGGACTGGATAGATGCCACAACTACTCTTTTTGTTTCAGTCACTTACATAATCATCATGCATATTCATCTTTCCACATAGCCCTAGATAAACTAGGTTTATAATTTATACATGATATTACATTGATTTCATTTCACATGACCTACAACAACAAAAATATTACATCTATAAGTCATTTAAGGATAAAACAAACAACATGAAACATATAGAGGGAAAGAACCAAATGAAGTTACATGTAACACCAGGAAGAGGAAAATACCTTATGGATCCCAAAATTTGCTTAACCTGGTCCCAAAACAATATCCCCATACTTTATCTTCTATAAACATCATCTACACCCTTTGCAAATACAACTTAGGTTAGTCATAAACAAGAAAATATGTAACATGTAGCATGTCGGCCTTCACATCCATTGGCAATACACAAAAATGATAAAAAAATTATTTAATTTTCTCCCAGATGAGTTGGCATGACCCATACAACACCTTCAAACAATCCTTAATATTTTCTCAATCTTGAACTTGTGGCGCACCCATTAACATACCTTAGTTGGCCTCAACAAAGGCATAAACCAACAAAACATTCATTCTAGACCACAACATGTATCAAATAAGTCAGAAACCAATTTGTGGAACATCAACAAGCATCACATGATATTAAGGAACACTCACATACATTCCTTTCACAACTTCATGCAAAAACAAGTTGACACAAGACAATAGACATTGAAACCAGTCTTGATGTTGAAGAACAACACGGTCAAGTACACTGCCACTTCTAACTTTCTCTTTGGAAGGATTATTGACAGGGAAGTTATAACACCTTCACATCTCAATGAACTTAACTTATAATCCACACAACTATATATTCAAATGTGGAGATATGCAGAGCCAACCTTTACACCTCTAAGAATAGCCTCATAGAATCAACACAATATTCAATCTGCCACTCTCAAAAACACCTTTTCGATATCTCAATTAATTTAAAACTTGGATCAAACATTCCTTGACACAACAAAAAGCTACCCTCCAAATAGTAGTGTAGACACCTGAATTTGACCACCCCCATATGGTCAAATTCATCCCCTTTTGTTCCTTTGTCTTGCATCCCTCATCTACATCAATTAAATAATTTATTTAATTAATATTTCCCTTCTTCTAATGTCCCTAAGGTATTTAATTAAATAATTAAATACTTTATCCCTTACCTCCTTTCTTCTCTAAATTAAATATAAATACTCTAATTTATTTGAATTAGTCATTTGGCTTTATTAATTTAAATTAATTTTTAAATTCACCTTTTCTCTCTCTTTGTCCCATCCTCCACAATTCCTCTTTAATTTAGAATAATTTAATTAATCTACGATTAGGGTGTGCACACCCCTAATCATGATTAGGGTCACATCCTCCATAATTCTCCACTTGCCCTTAATTCTTCATTAGCCTACTTAATCACTTGTTTGCATAGCCTTAATTACTTGATTAGGTCAACCTAATCCTTAAGCGATTTATGGCATACCCCCAAGTCAACCTTCATTAATTTCTTTCTCATTTTAGAGAAGAAAACCTATTCCCCATGTGAATTTAAAATTCACATTTATTCTCCCTAGGTCTTTTAAGTAATTTTTAATTCCTCCCCTCTCCCCCATGTGGATATTTGAGGAATTTTAAATTCCTCATACATCCCATCACCCACATAGAGACAAGGACCTCCTTTATGAGGAGATATTATCCCAATACCTAGGTACCATAAGGTACCTCCACCTCATCTCCCCTTTGACACCTCACCGGACACATGGCAAGATGTGAGGGCTTGTGAGTCCTCAACTCACCTTAGCCCTTGATCTTGTCCATGGTGGCCTCATCTTGGCCCTTCGTTTTCTAGAGGTATTTCCCCTAAAATTAGAGGATTTTTCGCTCATTTGGCATCACACTATAAAATTTGCACTCTAACTCTCAAGAATTCATCCAAGCCAAGAACCTCCATTGTTGCAGCTTCATTTGTATCCACCTTGTGCATCCATTGCAATACCCATTTGCATCATTACATTCCCCATCCTCCAACAATCATTTAGAGCTAGGTTGCATGCCATTTTCCATCCAAAGGAGCACACATTCGAACAAAATTAACAGAGCTAACCAACTCATCAACTTGGACAAGGTAACACATTGATTTTTATCTTTTGTTTTGTTCAAGTTCAAATAGAATAATCGTTGAGGTGTTGTTTGTGTTTTCCTTGTTTGCATTCTGTCTGTTTTGTATTTTTAGACTAGGAATTCACCTGCACACATTTCTGGCACACCCGGTGGGACCCACGTCATGGGTCTATACTCTCAAGTTTTCTATTGTTTCACATTTTTCAGGTTCAGATTTTACATGCAGGGGTGAATCTTCCCTGACGTGCAAAATTTCCAGTTACAGAGGGGAATCTACAGTCAACAAAGGTGAACATGAATTCGCCCTTTCTTGAAAAGGGGCGAATCTAACTTGAGGGGTGAAGTTGCTTGTAGTAGAGGCGAACTTGTAGTGGTCTTTGGGAAATAAGAAAAAGCGATCAAGTTACATAGGTGACAATGAATTCTCCCATATTCCAGAAAGTGACTGTGAATTTTCCTATCTTCCAAGAATAGGTGATTTTGATCAGAAGGGACAGGCGAATTTGAGGTACTCTCAAAACTTAATTTTTCAATTTTTAGCTTCGATTTGGTTTTGGTTTTGGGTACTAATTTTCTAACTTGTTTGTTTGTGAGTGTGCCTTTTTACTAATGTTTTATGTAGTGATTGTCTCTCATTCGTCCAAGACCGATGTTTAAAATTATTGACTCATTTTCTGTAGGACAATTGGTCGAAGATCTTAGTTAGTTATGTCTATTATTTTTTGCACTAATCTAGGCACACATAAATTAATTAAAGGGTCAATATACTTTTTTTGTTGTGCTTGGGAGTAAATTGTTGACATATCAAATCCCCTTGCATCTTTTGGTGATCCTAGGTGACAAGAAATCATAGTTTTTTTTAGTCCATTCAAGTCTACCTAGGAGGTGCTAGTGCATCTAAGCTCTCCCCTTGCACTAAATGCGAGCCTGGGGACCAGTCGAAGCATCTAGTATCTTCTTCCTTTAGCGGAACCTGCCTGAGATTTCATCACCCAGGGGACGATTCCAACCACATGTTACCGGTGGGGTATATAAAGGGGGAGAGCTAAAGTTGTACCCCAATCCACTCACGTGTTTAGAGAAGTGTCGAAGCTAGGGTGATGTTGGGTTTAAAAACTGAAGGTTACAAATCCTAAGAGGATGTCAGGCTCTATGATTAGACTTGTAACATTTTTGAACCAATGAATGGAGTTAACCTATATGGTTGATGATTCCCTGCACTCCAAGCTCTACTAAACCTAGGCAGGTAGACCATGATAGCTGAAGTAAATCTAAGAATTGTGTGACTTAATTCAATTTATGGATCTATTCACAATGGCATGGAGTGTGGAATAGATGAAGGTTTGTTAACTGCTTCTACTCCTAATGTGATAATTGGAAATTTAGAATATGAAAGTGTATTAGTAAGGTATAATGAAATGTGAAGTGGACTAGTGCTTTATTGGGTAAGCAGAGTCAATGAAGTTTTATGATAAGTGACTAGTATTGGTTACAGTACTAATTATTTGGCACTTATGTTTGTTTATACCTTGTATAAATGTGCAAGAATGTGACTGACAGACTCTACTTATTGATCCAATCGATCCTATTAGGTTACTATGACTTATTTAAAATGATTTTAATCCTTCCTTGAAGGAACCAATTAAACAAAATCACACAATGACAACAAATGTGTATTGAAAAATGAAGTATATCCTTAGTTTGAATAACAAGATAATATCAAAATGGAGACAGTATGGAAGTCTTATCAATTACAGGTCTCTTCTTACTGATTCGAATGTTACTTCCAAGTTACTATAATCAATTAAAAGGATTTTAATTCTTTGATAGAAACCAATTAACTTGATTACACAATAACAACAAATGTGTCTAATGAAACTAAATATCAATTTGGATACACAAGTTCAAATAACATAAAAATAAGAATGTGGAGACAACCAGATAATTGTTCAAATCAACAAACAATAAACACAATGTGAAGTCACACAACATTAAAGATCTTCTATTGATTTCTACCAAAATTCATGTATGCATCATAGTCCTTTATAGTATAATCTACATGATATATATTATGAAAGGCATCTTTTGTATATCTATCTATTCTCTCTTTTTTCGCCTTTCCTACTCAATCATCACATGTTCAACCTATATAGCAATATCTTGAAGAGGGTATGCCTCTTCATAAGTGTCTTTTGGGACTTTAACAATACATAAAACGTTAACATTAATCTTTAATGAGCCACAAATGAATTTGTGTAATATGATCAAGGTACTCCTAACTCAAATGCATGTTAGCATCCTCCATAGCATTGCTCGCCACAATCTCCATAATAACCATCCTTTCCAAATGCTCACAGGCCTCTTCTAATGTTGGATCTTCATCCTTGGCTGCTTCCAAGGCTCCCTGCAGTATTAGTTTGCACTCTTTCATCATTCATTTTGAATTTCTAGTTCTCCATTATCATTGAACAATGCAAGAACACCCTCTTTTGAAGCATCAATAAACTCATTGGCATCTACCTGAAGTTCCTTCTAATAGTCTTTATGTTTCTTTATCATGTCTTCAACAACTGTAATGGCCCCAATTTTGGAAGTGTTTATGTTTTGTATCTCTTGGAGCTTTTCCTAAAGCCTTTCATTTATCCTTTCATGTTCTTGAATGACAATGTGACTCTTGGAATGAATTATCCAGAACTTGTCCATCCAAATCATGAAATTAGTGTACCTCTTTTGGATTATTGTAGAAAATGTGTCAAACTTGGCCTTGATCACTTGAGTGTGCATCTACTAATTATTCATTTGTAATTCCTCATACTTATCCTTTAATTAGGAGCCTTCTCCTTGAGTTAACATTTTAGTAGGTCCTTTGAATGTATCCTTGACTGTGTCTCTTAGAAAATCATTTTCCTTGAGCATCCTTTCACTATTCAACTTGTAGATATATTGTTCTTTAATCAAAATTTGAATATGTGCCTTATTCAATTTGGCTACATTTATGCCAATATCAGCTATGACCACAAGATCAGTTTCACCCTCTTTTGATGTCATCACATGACCAAATGATTTCTCTATATGAATAATTACAGACTTCTTATGTGGGGGGTATAGAGCCCAAATCATAAGAGAATTCTCATCAGGATTGTATCTTGACCCAGTGTATACCTTTGTTACCACTTTTGGATTGAGCTTGTGTTTGGTACCATTATTGTGCAAAAAGCTATAAAAAAATAAAGCAGAGTCTAAATCCAAACTAGGAAAGATCATCACACTAGACTCCTCTAATAATTTTCTTCCTTTCTCTGGAGTCATGTTCTTCATTTCATTCTCCACATCTAGCTTCAACGTGTTCAACAACTAGCTTTCATTGCTGAGTATGATGTCTACAACCGATTCCCTTTTTTTTTCCATTTTGTTTGTACAAGAAAGATTTAAATTTAGGAGATTTAGTGAACTGGTCATCTGAGACAAAGGATTTATAAGCCAATTGCCTAGTATATGTGTCGAATGACATCCCAACTTCTTGTTCTCTATTTGGAGGTTGATACTCTTCAATTCTCAACTTGGGGATCTTATCAGGTTGGCTTTGGGGTTCATTTTGATCAGAAGATTCCTCACTACTAGAGGATAATATTTCTGCTTCTTGTATCTCTTTCATCTTTTGTTCAATTTCTCTATTGTAATTATCAATTTCCAATGTATCATTTGTTTCTTCCATGTTTCTGATAATATCATCATGAGGATATAGTATATGAACATATCCACGTAAATTTTATTTTTTCTTGGAAAAATCAATAAAACCTTTAGGATCAAATCCTTTCCTTGGTGTAGCCTTCTTCATATTGAAATGTGACAATTTATCTAAAATGAGATCATATCCTTCTTTTGACACCACAGTGAAGTCCCCAAAATGTAATGTACTAGGCATGAATGACTATTTTTCATATGCACTCAAGTTCATGACATTGGAATAATCCATTTTCCTGACACTTTCTAGATATGCAATTCTATCTGACACAGTCTTGGGTGATAGGGAAGGTGTGTCTTCAAAGCCATAAACCCTGATCATAGTGGAATCAACATAGAAATACCAGTCACCCCAATTATGACTTAGAGTCAATGGTCCATTGAAATTCTTAGGCCTTAAGAATCTTTTGATCTCATTAGATAATGAATAATCACAAGGGTAATCATAAAACTAATACAATGTCTTGACAAAGTGTTCTTCAAAATAAACATAATTAGAATTGACAAATCTGATGTCCCAAATGGAGGTCCATAATTGTATTGGTAATGGTTGACCCTCTTTATCTAACTGTGTGATTCTTAATTATATTGGCATAGGGCTTGGGGAGATTGTTTATGGCTTCTATTGTTGTCATTGGTGGCAATTGAAGTCATTATGTCGGTCCAAAGATTAGGATCTGCTTATATCGGCAGGAAATGTAGAAGACAGTGTGTTACCGACAAAAAGCATGAAGAACAGGGTATTTGGTCAGTTAGTCGATCTGTATGCTTCACTGAATCATAATTTTGTGTTGTGGATCCCCATGAAAGTTTGTTAAGCATGTATGTTCCCTTATTGGTAAGTTTTATGGTGTTGCAACCATCGGTGTACGAGTTAGGAGATTTGGTAGAATGATTTTCTATTTATTTGCTCATTATGGCCGATTCAATGAATGTAGCGTGTCACGGATGTATAAGGAGTAGTTGTTTAATTATTTCTAAGTTTGAAAATATTGTTTTGGGTCCCAGCTATGTCTTAGCTGACCTTTGTGGGTGCACATTAAATATAACTTGTGATTTGAGCCGACTGTTGGAAAATATTTCATTTTTTGTTGAAACCGACTTAAGTGATTAAAATCTTTGCTAGCGGATATATATATATGAGATCGGTAATTCATTTTTGAAAGGAGGACGAAGTGGTGAGAAGGTGTGAATGTGCAAAAAGAGAAAAAAAATGTGTGAGTGAACATCAAAAGATCAATTGAGTAAATTTTGCTTGAGTAGAAGAAGATTATTGTGAATTAAGGAAAAGCAAAGCAGAGCAAGTTGCAGGATCAGGTAGAAGGTTCAGAATTTGTTTTATGTGCTTCATCAAAACTGAATCCAAGCATTTGTAGATGTTATCTTCTCAGTTCAATTTTTGTTGTTATCACAAACATTTTGTAAGGTAGTGAGCCTTTTTATTTTGAGCAGTGAGCTCTAGGCAGTGTGTCTGAATGCAAGTGTATTCCCTTTTATTCATAATTTTAATAGAGTATAAATTGTGGATTAATCTCCACCGTGGTTTTTCCCCTAATAAGGTTTCCACGTAAAAATATTGGTGCTATGGTGTTTTGATCATCTTGTTCATGTGCTTGCATCTTTATTTTTGTTTATGTGTTGTAAATTTCTTAAGATCTGAATTGAAAGTTTAATTTGCTGAACACTAATTCACACCCCCCCTCTCAGTGTTCCTTGAGTCCAACAATTGGTATCAAAGCAAGGTTCCTCTATAGAAAGTTTAACAACTTGAGGTGGATCTTGAATTACAATGGACTCTGGTGGTCTTCAACAACAGCTTATGGTGGCACTTGATGATCTTGATCACTCTAAAGCAAAAGTCATGGAATTAATTTTGTCCCACTGGGTTTTCTTTCTCTACCTCACTATTGCATTTGTATATGGGTACCTGATCAGGCCTTGTTGTCAGGACCCATTCATACTTTCTTTCATTCATCCTAGTTTTAGGTGCATACCTTTTTTAGTCTCCCTAAGTTGCACTTATGGGGGGTGTTGGTGTAATTAATATTTAATTACACTTGCATACGTTTACTTTGGTAATATTTTAATTCCTAGGTTAATTATTGCCATCCTTATCTTGTTGAGCTATCTTGTTGCTCAAGATAATATTAGGGTTGTGCATGCTTTCTTTTATAAAGCAAATCATCTCATGTAATTATGAATTCCTGAATAATATTATTTGCACATTTTCTTGCAATAGCTTTTCTTTTTTATGATTTTCTCTTCTGCGGAAGGTTTTTTGGTTTGCAAGTCTAATCTTGGTTTCTAACATGGTATCAGAGCCTTGATTTGTAGCCCCTTCTCAGATTTTTGGAGAAAATCATTGCAAAGTTCGTTTGGGATTCCTCGAGGGTTTCATGCCTTGAGTTCATCTATGCAGCGTTTTGGATCAAATCAGGCTTCACCATTGGATTCAGAGCACTGGAAAAAGTCAAGATTGGATTTTATTTTGCATATTTTAGTCATCATTTGCTAGATCTATGAGGGTTTCAAGCTCAGAGATTTTTTCCAAGCTCTGGAGGTAGCCAATTTTTTAGAGCATTTTGGGCACAAACGAAGGTCACCATCGTGTTCGCAGCAGCCAAGAACCCTAAGATCGCCTTTCATTTCATTGATTTTGGAGAAGTTGGTCTAAAAGGAAAAAAAATTGCCAAGGAGGCTATACAGCCTCCCCAACACGCTTCCCAATGCACAAAAATTTAAAACAAAATTTAAAATGTGCCTTTTTGGGTTCTATGCATGCACCTCTAGTTTTGAAGAATCTCACCACCTGACGGCCACCGAGTGGCCACCAGGCAGCTGTGGGTCTGCCACCGCCACCGGCCTCCACCATCCAAGCGTTGCCGACCCAGATCTAGCCCATGCGGGCCCCTTATGCATTGGCTCTGATCACATGTGGGATTAGGCGCTATGCGCCCAACCCCTGGCCGCCCTCCCAGCGCAAGCACAGGTCCTATTGAGGACCAGGGGATCCACCCCCAGCACCTACCTACCAGCACCTAGTCACGCATAGGACCAGGGGCCGACTTTTTTTTAGCCCCCTGGGCTGCCTGCAGGCCTTATTGGGTCTTTTGGAGCAACTTTCACTAAATCGGGTGTATGTTTTGCGTACGGTGTCCGTTTTTCACAAACGAGACATCGTTGGAAAGATCATTCCAAAATTGATCCAATGGTGAAGGTGGTGTTACCATATTTTTCTTCAATTTTATTTTTCAGATCCTTGAACTCAGATGAAGTTATTTTTCTTTAGAGGGCATATCTTTTGACTCAATGATCCTTTTTTTGCCATTCTTACGGCATTGGAAAGCTAGTTCAATCCTCTAAACAGATCTGAGGTCCATTTTTATTTTCTATTTATGCATGTTTGAATTCTCTCCTTTTACAATAATTGGGTTATTGTAATACATGAACTAAGATAAAGTTCCATTAGGGGGGTTTCTTGCATAATAATTTGATTAGAGTGTAGTTTTCACTTTGATCTCATCTTGACTTTGATGAAAAATCGCATGGGTTATATCTGGTTTCTTAGTTTCTTTTGGCCACATCTTGTCTTAGCTTGAAACATATCAGATTCACATTGGTTCACACTTTAGATTGGGAGCTTATGGTTATTGATCCGCATTGGTTCAGATCCATCTTAGTTTGAGGGCCATGTTTTTATGGTTAATGTTCTAGAGTTTTTATGGTACTTGTTCCCATGGTAGAGTTTTAGTCACAGTTTGGCTTCGGCATTGAGATACATAGTTTCCAAATTTTTTCATCATAACATCTACTATTGCTTCACAAATTCCAAGGTTGTTCCAGTTTGTGAGTTTTCCAGTGTTCTATGGCATCGGGTCTGCTGTTGCATTATTATGATTCTGCCTGAGTCCTTCAGTGACTCTCATTTGGTTTCTTGTAAACAGAAGTATCTTTCCTTTCTTGTCGGATTGCAGTTCCAGTGTTACTCCACAATGTTCTTCCAGTGCTTCTTTGCAACAGTCATCTCAATGTTTCTAACAATTAAAAGCAAATCTTGTGGATGCTGAGAAATTCATTTGATCATTGAAGGATAAAATCAATGAGTCAAGAGAAAAGAGGAAGGAACTCTGTGATCAACTGAAGCAGAAAGAAAATAAAATCTTGGAAGATGTTCACTTGAATTATACCCTAAAAGAAATAATTGAAGAATGTGAAAAACTTTCTAGGGACAATGCTACTTTGAAGCTTGAGATGGAATCTGTGGTAATGAAGCTAAATAAGGAGATTGAAGAAAGGAAGAAGAATGAGGAGAATCTAGCCCAATCCTTAAAAGAAAAATTTGAAGAATGCAACAAAGTAAATAATGGATTCATTTAGCTAGATATTGAATTGCAACAGTCTAGAAACAATGAACAAGAACTTGAAAGATAGATATTTATTCTCAGTGATGAACTCACTACTGAAAATGAGTACAAGGAGAAGTTTAGGATCAAGTTTCCTGAGCTTGATGAGCTAACTAAAGGACAAAAAGATGCAAATGATAAGCAAGGTCTTATATATGAGAAGGAAGAAAGCTCTAGATCTGAACATAAGGATTCTAGACAAAGAAATCAGGTGAACAAAGGTAGAAGGTATCTGGTAAGACAACCCAATGCTCAGAAGTTTAATGGTTACTGCTTTGCTTGTAATAAATTTGATCATATGCCTTCTCAGTGTAGAAGTAAAATAAATTCAAGTTGTCCATCATTTCACAGTCAGTGTTTTAGTTGTAATAATTTTGGTCACAAGTCAATTGAATGCAGAAGTATGTCTGTCAATGTAAGGAATGTAAAATGCTATACTTGTGGAAGATTTGGGCATGTTGCTAATCAATGCAGATCAAGAGAAAATAAATGGAATGAGTGGTCTATACAAAGAAATATGGTGTGTTACAATTGCAACAAATTTGGTCACATTGCAAGATTCTATAGGAACAAAAATATGGATAGAAGAGGTCCAGTATACAAAGGAAGAATTTTGCAAAAAGATGACAAAGGAAAAGGAAAAGTGATTGTGGAAGAAATAAGAGATCAAATGAAGAAAACATGGGTAAAGAAGAGTGGATCTGATGAAGGAAATAAGCCCGTACCAAAAGCAGACTCTGGTAATTCCTCCATAAACTAATCTCAAGCCATTGGCCTAGGGGGAGTTTTTCAAGGAAAATCCTTTGGCCCCCCTATCGGTAGCTGGCACCGAAACACAAAAAATTGTCAGTAGTTGTGATAAAAGTTTGAAAATGCATTAGTGATCACTTATGCAGGAACATGAGAAGTAGAAGGTTTGTAGACAAATTTTTCTTTTGTTATCTGAGAAATAAGAGTTAATGAAACTCCTAGTGAAAAGTTTTTATCGCAGCTAAAAAGGTTAGGTGCATGAAGACATAAAAGGGTATTTGGAACCCTCATTTGTCACCTTGCATTGAAGAAGAACAAAAGGAGAGCCTTTGCAGCGAAATTTCAAAGGAGTATTGGCAGCAAATTCTTTAGGTAATTCAGTTGCTTGTAAAATTTCAAAATTTTGTGCTCGGTAGAAAACCTTGTTTGGTACAGAAAGTAAAATGAAGCAAAACAAAGGAACAGTGACTTTGGATGAATATAGTAGTAGGAAGATCAAGGATGTAAGAAATTATTTTCTAGTCGGTGAATTGAAGTGGCTTGAAGGTGTGAAACATAAGAATTTGGACATCTGAAATGAGTTTCCTTATTTCATCAACACGGAAGTGGTCAAGTTTATCTAGAATAGATTGGATGATGATATCCTTACTCTAGATAAACCCTATCAAATTTCAAAAGAGGTGATCAGAAATATAACAGGATTATGCAATATTGGAGATTTTCTAAAAAAGAAGTAGATTCAGAATCAAGTGGTCGAAACCCTAACTGGAGTAAAAGGAGATCAAAGAGCTCTGTTAATTTCAACAATCAAAGATCCAATAACGAGGTACATTGCACATGGAATTTCATATAAAATTTTCTCCAAAAATAGGGAAGGATCAAACTCGACAGGCACAATATATATCGCTCACAAAATGATAATGGAAGATGAAGACTTTAATCTATGTGGATTGTTGACGAAGGATGCAAGGTTTGGTACCCTGTTATATGCATTATGTTGTATTTTCTGAATTGCTTGCCTCAAAATGATAATGTGGTATGGAAAGAAAATGAACCCATTTGTAAGAAAAATTTTAAACATTTCAATACTCTGGAAAATTGTGAGCAAGTTAATGAAAATTTCTTTAGAGTTGTTGGGAAAGTTTGGAATAGTTGGCATCTCTCTTCCAGTAAGAGTAGTTGAAGTTGGGTCCTCTTCTGGTAAGGTGGAGAAGAAGCGGAAAAGGGCTCTAGAGTTTTTTGATGACATTCCTCCAACACACAAATCTTCGAGAATTGAAGAAAAAGGAAAAGAGCAAGTAATTGTGGATATACCAGATGAAGATTCTGATGATTACACTCCAAGAGATGAACTGGAATTAGTTGAACCAGATGTGATGATAGAATAAGAAAGTGATGAAGAAGGCGCTTTATTCAAAGCAAAGATATTGCAACTTGTTCAGGAGGAAGATGGAATGTAAAATATTGTTGACATATGGTTAAATGGACCATCATATGAATAGGAATTCATTGAGAACACTCTAGGAAGATACTTTGTGCACAACAACATTGAATTGGAAAGTTCGTAGAATGTACTTCTAGAAGAATTGATTGAATGTATCAGGTAGGCTATGGCCTCTGTGCCTCAAGATAGGAAAGAGGAAGAAGTAATTCTACATTTGAAGGAGCAGTTTAGGCTATCTCTCACCAAACTGAAAAAGAAAATGAATGTGTTAAGGAAATGCATTGACTCAGCAAATAAGGTCTACAATTATTGTCTTCGGTGGCCTCATGTGGTTGGTAAATATAACGACAAGATGGAGAAAATTGAGAGTGAGTTGATCAGAATTGGTCAGGATTACAATATGTTTCAGGACCATGATGGAGCAGTCAAGAAAAAGATTCATGAGTTGCAAGCTAAGCATGCAAAGGTTCACTTTTCCAGAAACACTCTTATGGAAACTTTCTGGAAAGTGAAGGATCTAACTGAATACAAAATGTAGCAGCAAATTGAGATTCTGAAGAAAGGAGAGAAGTTGGAAGAAGCGATTACAATTTTAGAATCCCTCATTCAGATCATCAACTGAACATCAGAAAACAACAGTTTGTTAATAATTATTGGGAATACAGTAGATGCTTGGAAGAAATTTCTTCCTGAGATAAAGGATAAGTATAAAATAATTTTATGATTTGTGCAACAGTTGAAATTTCTCAAATTTTGATTAATTTTTGCATCAATAAAGGGTGAGAGAGTGCAATGTAAATTTTAGAAAAAGGAGAGTAAGTAGTAAATTTTTTTCATTGATGTCAAGGGGGGGGCGAGAGCAGTGAAAAATTTCTTGACGTCTAAGGGAGAGCAGTGTTTTGTTGTGTTTTGAAATTTTGAGTTTTGGTTCCGACATTTAGTCATTTTTCACTAAGTGTTGCCATCAATGCCAAAGGGGGAGATTTTTGGCATATAGCTTGGGGATATTGTTTATGGATTCTAGTATTTTCATTGATGGCAACTGAATTCATTATCTTGGTCTGTAGATTAGGATCTACTTATATAGGCAAGAAATGTAGAAGACAATGTGTTACCGATAGAAAGCATGAAGAATAGGGTATTTGACCAGTTAGTCAATCTGTATGCTTCACCAGATCATCATTTTGTGTTGTGGACCCCCAAGAAAGTTTTTTAAGCATGTATCTTACCTTATTGGTAAGTTTTTTGGTGTTGCAGCAATCGGTGTACGAGTTAGGAGATTCGATAGAATGTTTTTTTGTTTATTTGCTCATTGTGGCCGACTCAATGAATGTAGCATGTTGTGGATGTATAAGGAGTAGTTGTTTATTTTTTTCTAAGTTTGAGAATATTGTTTTGGGTCCCAGCTATGTCTTAGCTAACCTTTGTGGGGTCACATTAAATATAACTTGTGATTTGAGCCGACTGTTGTAGAATATTTCATGTTTTTGTTGAAGCTGACTTAAGTGATTAAAATCTTTGCTAGCGGATATATATATGAGATCGGTAATTCATTTTTGAAAGGAGGATGAAGTGGTGAGAAGGTAAGAATGTGTGAAAAGAGAAGAAAAAATGTATGAGTGAACATTAGAAGATTAGTTGAGTAAATTTTTCTTGAGCAGAAGAAGATTATTGTGAATTAAGGCAGAGCAGAGCAGAGCAAGTTGTAGGATTAGACAAAAGGTTCAGAATCTATTTTATATGCTTCATAGAAACTGAATACAAGAATTTGTAAATTTTATCTTCTCATTTCAATTTTTTTTGTTATCACAAACATTTTGTAAGGCAACGAGCCTTCCTTATTTTGAGCAGTGAGCTCTAGGCAGTGTGCCTGAATGCAAGTGCAATCCCTTTTATTCATACTTTTAACAGAGTATAAATTGTGGATTAATCTCCACCATGGTTTTTCCCCTAACAGGGTTTCCACATAAAAATATTGGTGTTATGGTGTTTTGATCATCTTGTTCATGTTCTTGCATCTTTATTTATGTTTATGTGTTGTAAATGGTTTTAGATTCACCCCTCCCCCCTCTTAGTGTTCCTTGAGTCCAACAAATTCCTCTGGCCATATTCCTAGCTCTTTTCTATAGTACAATATCATGTGCATGAGAAGGGAATAATTTTTAAAGTGCATTGTGGGAAATTCATTCTTGATAGCCATTAGCCCTAAGTCAATCCCTCTAGAAATGTGTGAAGCATAATCAAAAGGTATTGCATTGTGACATTGTATGTCTACAACGATCACCATTGGACCTATAGACATAAATTCAGAGACCTATGTTCCCATTATTTGAACCACTAAGAAATAAGTATGTTTTAAATACAGATCGAACAAATCAACATGAAAGGGAGGTTCATCACCATCCTCAAGTGGTACTGGGTCTCCATCTTTTCTAGGCATGTGTAATGGTAACCTCCATCCTTTGTAGGTAGTATCCATCCTCCTGTATTCCTTTTCTAAATCCTCATGCACTATTGGCTGATCATATGTGTCATCTAGGTTGAAAACTTCAAAAAGTGCAATTTTGGATACATGTATGAAAGGTTCTCCTTGTGGGTTGCAAATGGCTTTAAGGTTCGGGTTATAATGATTGGCCAAATTTTTTATAAGGCCTATATTTACAAAGACGTTAGGAACAACTAGCTTTCCCAAATTAAAATTCCAAGGGTTACAAACTAGTTCAAATCTACTTTTTCGACAATAATGAAACATGAACAATTTGTATCGTCTAATGGGGGTCCACACATCACCTACATGTTTGCATTTATCCTCTAATATTTTTACATCAGCCCTCAATTGTGCAGACCTTCTAGCTTTTGGCCCTAAGCCAAGCAATTGATCAATGAGGTCTTGGTTTAGTTTTTGTTCTTTTGTTTTCAATTCCTACCCCATTTCAGTTTTTTGCTTCTTATTTCTAGACTGGCTACTTTCACCTTATTGCTTCTTATTTTTTGTTTTTGCAAAACTTGAACCTTCCATCTTATTTTTCTACAATGTGGTAGAATTGAATTACAATCTATCACTTGCAGGGATATTTTATATTCCTACTTGTATGTATTTGGGTGCACTGAATTCCTTGACCTTTGTTTGATATCTCGTTCCTCTTTGTTGCAACTTCTGAAAATTCTTTTGGTTCAATCTCTTTTCAATCAGAAATATTCATATGAGGTTCATTCGTACGGCCATTAATGTCCACCACTAGAAATGAATGCAATGGGTTTTCCAAATTTTGAAATGTCAAAGCAATACAAGAAGATTGCATCGGTGGAACCCCTCTAGTCTTCAGGCTGATCTGTGTACTTTATTTGGCGCCACCTGTCTTTATACATTCATAACTGATTGCCAAGACTAACTGAATGTCCTTTTGATATGAAGTGTCCCTTTGATTCTCTTATTTAGTCAGGAAGACAACTTTGATTCTCTTATTTAGTCAGGAAGACAACTTAATAATTTCAATGATGTACAATTTCCTTTTTTCTTACTTTTCAATTCCTAACATTTCGAGGAAAACATTATGAAGTCTACTCGATATTAGGATGGTCTAGACCATTAGAAATCCTTATAAGTTCATCACCCAGTGTCTTTTCGACAAATAGTGGTCATTCCATACTACCATCGGGTTGGCATGTACCATCACTAAGAGAATACAACGCCTTTCTGATGTACTTGGTTTCCTCGATGTGTTTCTTCT
This sequence comes from Sequoia sempervirens, assembly GCA_007258455.2. Lineage (NCBI taxonomy): Eukaryota > Viridiplantae > Streptophyta > Pinopsida > Cupressales > Cupressaceae > Sequoia > Sequoia sempervirens. The sequence continues at coordinate 253,828,847 of VDFB02105785.1, read as the reverse complement.
ATTGCTTTGGTCATTGGGATAAGTCGGTGATACTTTCCTTGAAAAATTCTCTTATCGAAGTAACAAATATGGTTGAAGAGATCTGAGGAACTCACTCCGATCATACAAGTCTCTCCGATACATTTTTTCTCCTACTTTATCGGCGAAAGTATGTATGTTTCTCCTCAATAAGGTCTCCATCAGCATGACGCATGAGCTCGGTGTGATTTAAAAATTTCCCTCTGACTAGCTTGCTTTTGCCGATGAGTTTTTCATCGGTGAAATGTTACACACTGTCTTCCTGATTATGCACACTTGTTATCTTTGGGATATTTGATCACTATAACTTTATTCATCTCTTCTCGATATGTAGAAGTTATTCAAATAAAGGGCTAGGACTTGTTAATTGGAAAGACACGCACATGATCTTCCCAATAAGGATCAATTGTTCTTAAATTTTTTACTCAACTATGATCATAGAGATGCTTATATGTCAAATGCCATATTTATGGGATCATTAGTTAACATGGGTTGTAAAATGGATCTTGTCACATGAATTTCAACAATTTTTATTGATCATAAAATTAAGGTGTGGAAAATTTTTGTGGTACATGGTAGATAGGTGGGTGAAGGCTAGTGAAAAATGTGAGATTTTTCTAGTTCTACAATGGCTTTGATTGGGGATGAATGAGTGTGAGATCATTGCAAGAATCCAAAATAATCTCTAGGAGGAAAAGCATGACTGAAAGATGGAATGATATGAGAACCTAAAACTACTATGCATGGAAATTATATATTTTAAGAAGTATCTCAAGAATTGTCCATGCATTGTAAATTCTCAACCTTCTCCTAGACTACTGTGCATGGAAGATTAAGAAAAGAAATGTTTTAGGAATTTTCCATGCATTGGAAATTCATGTTCTTCTCCTATCATGTTCTGGAGGTAATATGAATCTTCATCACCTTTACCAACAATGACAAATGGTCCTAACCATAGAGCTTCAAACTTCCCATGCTTCCCTTTGTCTTGACTCCTAGCATTCCACATGAGAACCATGTCATTTACTTTAATTTTTTTGTTTATAGCCCTTTTGTCATATAGGTATTTCATTTGTAATTGCTTCTTCTTATTGTGTTGCTGGGATTGGCTTCTAACCTCATCAAGTTCCATTAACTCTTCCATCCTCTCCTCCATAGGTTTAGGAATGTCTAAATATTCCTGCAAGATGAACTTACATACTGGTAATAAATTATGCAAAGGGAGCCTAGCTTGAGTCCCATACACAAGTTCAAAAGGTGATGTTTTGATGGCCTTCTGTATAGTGATTCTATTTTCCCACAAGGCTAGTCTCAACTTGGAATCCCAAGCCTTTTTTCATTATCCAACATTCTTTTTATGATCGTTAGGATGCTCTTATTGCTAGATTCAACCTACCCATTTTCTTGTGGATGATATGGTGAAGAGTATGAGATTGCTATACCAAAGGATTGACAAAATCCCTTGAATTCATCTGACCTAAAGAACATCCCATTATTAGTTATAATTCTTGCTGCCACTCTGAATCTAGTGATGATATTTTCCAATAAAAAGTTTGTTACAACCTTACTAGTTGCTTGTTTGGTAGGTATAGCTTCTACCCATTTTGTGAAGTAGTTTGTGGCTACTAATATCCATCTATGTCCTCCACTATATTTTTCAGCAATCTCTCCTATGAAATCAATCCCCCATTGGTGAAATGGAGCTTCAACTTGCAAGGGTCTTAAAGGAAATGCCCCTTGATACTTCAATCTCCTAGAAAACTCCTAACATGCTTCACATTTCCTAGTATAATCATAAGAATCATTGAAAATATAGGCCAATAGTAACCTGCCCTTAACACCTTATGTGCAGTAGTATTTGCTGAGAAATTCCCTCCACATACTCCTTCATGCATTTCCTTCAAAACATTCCTTGCTTGATTTTTATCTAGGCACAATAACAGAACACCATCCCTATTTTTCCAATAGAGTTCCCATTTCATGAATACATACTTTGAAGCCTATAGTTTAAGAATCCTTTTCTTGTTATCATTAAATCCTTCAGGACATTTCATATGTTTAAGATAATACACAATGTCAGTGTACCATGGTGTGTGCTCAATACTAGTAATTATGTTATCTTCATCATTCAAATTGCACACTTGGGAAGCTTTAATATTTTTTTCAGCCATTAACTTGGCTAATCCTTGTCCTCTTACAAGCTTGGTGATTTGAAACTGAATGTCAAATTCTTGGATTTTGTTTATCCATCTGCACCTACGACCTGTTACTTTAGATTGTACAAACACATCTTTTACTACAACATTAGGTACATAAGCTATCAATTTTTCTCCCACCAGATATGATCTAAATGCTTTGAAAACTTTTACTAATGCGTATGCATGTTTTTCTACAATTTCATACTTGAATTCTGCATTTTGGAGGGATTTGCTAAAGAAAGAAATAGGCTATTCATACCCCTCATCATTGTTTTGTAGCATTACTGCTGCAATTGTGTGATAAGACACAAATGAAAAGATTTGAAAAGGCTTACTGAAATCATGGGACTTCAACACTGGGGCCTACTTAATTGCTTTCTTGATGGATATGAATGCATATATCACCTCAGTTGTCTAGTTAATCTTTGTACCCTTCTTTAACATCTTTGATATTGGTTTGACTATCTCAGCAAAGTTCGATATAAATCTTCTCACAAAATTAATTTTCCCAAAGAAGGACTGGATGGCTTTAACTATTTTAGGAATAGGAATCTTGTCTATTGCTTCCACCCTTTCTAGATCAATCCTTACCCCTTCCTTGGACACAATGTTCCCTAATAGTTTCCCCTCTGTGACTAGAAAGTGGCACTTTTTAGGATTTAAAGAGATGCCATATTCAATAGCTTTGATGAAATTTTTTTCCAGATGCTCAACATGGTCCTCTGCTTTCTTTGAATATCCAGTTAGGTTGTCCTAGTATACCACCATTATTACATTAATTAGATCAGCAAAAAAACATCCATGGCTCTCTAGATAGTTGCCCCAACATTTGTAAGTCCAAACGACATCCTAACATATACATATGTTCCCCATGTTGTGGTGAACATTGTTTTGTATTGTTCTAATTCCTTAACCTTCACTTGCTTATAACCTGAAAATCTATCCATCATAGATAGCAGCTCCATCCCGTGACCCTCTGCAACATAGCCTCCATGTTTGGGAGTGGGTAGTTATCCTTGAGAGAGGATACATTCAAGTTTTGAAAGTCTACACAGAACCTTATGTCTCCATTTTTCTTTTTGACATGTACTAAATTAGAGACCAAAGATGAATGTCTGATAGGCTTGATGATACCCCCTTCCCTAAGCTTCATAATTTCCTCATGCATTTTAGGTTCTAAGGTATGATTTATGGGTCTTTGTTTCTGCCTGAAAGGTTTTGCATCTAGTTTCAATGGGATCTCATGTTGGAACAAATCTTCTCTATATGCTTTAAGATCATCATAAGACCATGCAAAGATGTGCTTATATTTCCTTAATAATGCAATCAATATCTTTCTAATTGTTGGGCTTATATTTTTCCCAATGTACACCTTTTTTGGTGCCAATTCAATGTCCAATTTGATTTCTTCAATGTCTTCCCTTTTTACTGGTGTTTGCTTCATAAGGGCTCGATCATTTCCATCAAACACCCTCTCTAATGCCACAAGTCCTTTAGGAATCTTGTTAGTTTCGAGCTGAACAACTTCCTTACCAAATACAGTTTGCTTTCCATCTACCTCTTCCAGAAATGCATTAAAATCTATTTCTTGGGCTTCATACTAATCAATGCAATGTAGTAATTTAATCAAATTAGTGTCATCATTAAAAACTTTCCAACTATAGATGTTATCCGGGATTGCAGGTCTTGTTTTGAGTTCAACTTGCGAAATTCCTACTAGAGTGACATCATCTCTCTTCAAAGCTACATTCACCAAGAAGTTTTCCATTAAATTATTGGACCTATCTATCCATCCAATAGAGAAAGCATCAAACAATTCAATGGTGTACCATACAATATTTTTGTACTGCTTTAGCCTTTTGGTTTTTTAGAATACTTTGATCTCACTTGTGAGATAATCAATTCATAATCTCCAAGAATAGTTAGCAATTTAATTTTGTGTTTGACATCCATGTTCAACCCAATCAACAGAGCCTTGTACTCTGCTATGTTATTCATTCATTCAAATGTCAACAAGAATGAATATTTGAATGTTGTGCCCTTAGGTGAAATGTAAACCACTCCTGCTCCATTACCGTCTTTACTGCATGCTCCATCAAAATACATTCACCATACACCATGCTCATTCTTGGAGACAACCCTATCAATTGGATCAGTGTTCAACAATTCAGGTTGTGAATGTTTTATTCTAAAGCTTTCCAAGTCCACATCACAGAAGCAATTCATTTTATTTTGATCAACATATTCCACAATTTGGTTCACTCTTGATTCTCTATACAATTTAACCTCTTCACTTTTTATTGGTATTGTGGCATAGGATAGATCAAATTGCACATTTCCTCCCACTAAAGCAGTCTGTTGTCTTGACAAAAGCATCCTAAAATGAGGGGGTGTGTCTATTACAATTATGTCAATTATGTATGTTGCTTGTGGATAAGTAGCTAACTTCACTTCTACATCCTTCATGATTCCTACAAATGGTACAAGCCTACTATCCATAACATAGCATTTACCACCAGTAGTATCCACCCACATGCCAAGTTGTTTCATGACCCCTACTGGCATGATGTTAATAGCAGCTCTTGAATCAATCATGCAATTTCTCACCAATTTGTTATTTGTGAGCAATGTGGTAAAAAATGGATCAACTTGTGGAGGATCCATAAATGTATCACCAAGACAAACCTTAGGGACTTTTATATCTCCCTACCTACCATTACTGATTTTGGTGGTTTCTTTTTTTCCAAGTTTTCATTTTTATTAGTTCCATTGGATATTAGTTGAATAGCACTGTCTCTATATTCTTTTATCTTCATCATTTCCAATAGTGGCACAAACATATTCACCTAAGACAATGCTTTTGTGAAGTCAAATGAAGAGGCATTTTCTATTTTGGCTATCTTCCTTTGTTCCAGTGGATCTCCTTTATTTTCTTCTTTCTCCTTTTTATTTGTTTCATCATGTTTTTGTTTTCTTTTGTATAATTCATTGTCTTCTTCTTTGGCAACATGCCTCTGCTCATTCTTATTAAGTTCCTTATTCTCTACCTTCTTTGATTTTTCTTGTGTTGTTCCTTTATCTTTCACAAACAATCCTCTTGGAATTCCTTAATTAACATTTATCATTTTGTTTCTTAGCCTATAGTTTCTTTTTGCTTGCTCTATTGCAGCAATGGTTAAATCTTTGATCTCTTCCTCAGTTGGCCTCCTCAATTTATATTTACTTGAATTAGGTGGTGTATAAGGAGGATGTGATTCATCATTGCTTTCATTATCTTGATCAGAGAAGACCTATTGTTTTTCCATGTGAATATTATACCTCTGGTTATTTACATCATACTCATAGCCTTCATCTCCTAAGGATGAATATTCATGTTCGACTGGATGAAGGGTATGTGAAGTTAGATATATTGTATGATCTTCCTCTTCATTGTCATATGTAATTTCTTCTTCTTGTATTGATTGTGCTACAACACAATGATCTAGGGAATGAGGCAGCTTGCAAACTTGACACCAAGGGTTGTTATTAACCATGTAGGCTCCTTTTTTCTTGAATGGATCAGGGTTTTCTTTATACTTAGGCCTATTAGTTATGGGTTTTCCATCTTTCCAATTTGTGTTGTATGGAATATCATGTAATCTCAGTCTTTCATTTCTGTATGAATTTTCTTGCCTATTTTGGGGATTGTTAGAGTTTTGAGGAACTCTAAGGTTGTCCATTTTTGTAGTCATCCCCTCAGCCTTTCTATTATTCTCAATGGTTATTGTTGTCTTTTATGCTTCATTTAAACTTCTATGGAAACTATTTATAAGTTCATACCCCGCTTTTGGATCAAAGGCTTGGATCCATGTGGTATTTTGTTATATAGTTTGGAAAACCTCTTATTGAAATCATAAAATGAATCATTTTGGTATTTTTGAATACTTATCAATTCATGAAGGGAAAATTTAGGGGCACACTGATTCCCATATTGTTCTAGAAATTGATTCTGAAAGTCCACTATAGAATCAATTGAATCATTAGGTAGACCATTGAACCAATAACTTGCTTCTTCAGTTAGGCACATCATGAATAATCTCATATTTACATCCTCATATTCCATACCAATATCCTGTATAAAGGCATTGAAATTTTTGATATGTTCTTTAGTTGATATCACATTATTCCCAGTGAATTTGGGAACCATATTTCTCCAATTGTTGTCCATTGGGTATGGATATAATTGGTGTCCTGTTAAATAAAATTGCCTACATGTGCTCATAGGGTTCTGTGGATGCAAATTCAGAGGTGGTGGATTAAGTTAGTATTGGTATCCGTATTGAGGTTGATGGTAGACATTTTGTTGGATGTTTTGTTGAGGGTATACATTATGATGTGGCATATTGTTGGCTTGGTGATGGATAGTGCTAGAAAACATTGCTAGCATTTGGGGGCCAAGACCTTTGTAGTGACACATTATGTTGAGTGCATTGTATTGGGTTACCACCTATATTCTAAGGTACTTTTGAAGTACCCGAAGCACCAATATTTTGAGATATCCTAGGCTATGAATTGAGATTTCCACCCTGTTTATGTGGAGGGATATATTTTGGTGGCTTTGATGCCTGGATGTTTAATTGTGCCAATTTTTTTATCAAGCTTCTAGCTTTCTTGTATCATCTGTTGTCATACAATCAAATCCAATGGTAGTATGATCAATGAACCCCTCTAGATTTTCTTCTCCTTGCTGTGATGAGAATCCCCTATCATACTCCTCTTTTCTTTGCCTTCTTTCTTCTTCCAACTGTTCCTTAAACTCATTTTCCTTTTGAGGGTTTGATCTAAAATTGGGGATATTATCATTTATATTGCTTCTCTTAGGTGGTGTTGAGGGATTTCCACCATCAGGGTGAAGTGGAGAGTTAAATATTCTGAAGGTTTTCTCTTATGTGTTCACACTATCTTTTGGTTGTTTGGATACTATTTCACCTTTATTTGTGTTATTTTTTCCATGAGGAGATCCATGCTTATCTTTCCACCTAACACTGCTCTTCTTAGGACTCTCCTAGTGCAAAGATATTCTCCCATTCATGTTGGATGATATGAAATATCTTTGATGTCTATTTTCTATCCTTTTTTATATGATATTCACTTTATCAGTCATAAAATCCTTCAGAGTCGCCACCTACTTTTCATAAGTAGGAAAACTATTATGTTTCTTCCTATCAGAGTGTTCACCTTTTTATAATTTTTTGGAATGACTCTATGATGGAATGCTAAGATTCAAAATTGGCTTATCCCCAGTAGAATCAACAATCTGTTGGGTTTCAAAAATGTAGGCTACAAATCCTAAGAGGATGCCAGGCTCTATGATCAGACTTGCAACATTTTTAAACCAATGAATGGAGTTAACCTATATGGTTGATGAATCCCTGAACTCTAGGCTCTGCTAAACCTAGGTGAGTAGACCTTGATAGCTGAAGCAGATCTAAGAATTGTGTGACTTAATTGAATTTATGGATCCATCCAAAGTGTCATAGAGTGTGGAATAGATGAAGGCTTGTTAACTGCTTCTACTCCTAATGTGATAATTATAAATTTAGAATATGAAAGTGGATAAGTAAGGTATAATGAAATGTGAAGTGGACCAGTGCTTTATTGGGTAAGAAGAGTCAATGAAGTTTTATGATAAGTGACTAGTATTGGTTACAGTTCTAATTGTTTGGCACTTCTGTTTGTTTATACCCTGTATAAATGTCTAAGAATATGACTAACAGACTCTACTTATTGATGCAATCGATCATATCAGGTTGTTGTGACTTATTTTAAAGGATTTTAATCCTTTGTTGAAGGAATCAATTAAATAGAATCACACAATGATAGCAAATGTGTATTGACAAATAAAGTATATCCTCAGTTTGAATAACAAGATAATATAAAAATGGAGATATTATGGTAGTCTTATCAATTATAGGGATCTTCTTACTGATTTGAATGTTACTTCCAAGTTACTGTAATCAATTAAAAGGATTTTAATTCTTTGATAGAAACCAATTAACTTGATTACACAATAACATCAAATGTGTCTAATGAAACTAAATATCAATTTGGATACACAAGTTCAAATAATAGAGAAATAACAATGTGGAGATAGCCAGATAATTGTTCAAATCAACAAACAATAAACACCAATGTGAGGTCACGCAACATTAAAGATCTATTGATTTCTGCCAAAATTCATGTATGCATCATAGTCCTTTACAGTATAATCTACATGATATATATTATGAAAGGCATCTTTTGTATATCTATCTATTCTCTCTTTTTTCGCCTTTCCTACTCAATCATCACATGTTCAACTTATATAGAAATATCTTGAAGAGGGTATGCCTCTTCATAAGTGTCTTTTGGGACTTTAACAATACATAAAACATTAAAATTAAGCTCTAATGAGCCACAAATGAATTTGTGTAATATGATCAAGGTACTCCAGACTCAAGTGCATGTCAACATCCTCCACAACATTCCTCACCACAATCTCCATAATAATCAACCTTTCCAAACGCTCACAGGCCTCTTCTAATGTTGGATCTTCAGCCTTAGCTGCTTCCAAGGCTCCCTGTAGTATTAGTCTGCACTCTTTCATCCATTCATTCTAACTTTTCAGTTCTCCATTATCATTGAACAATGCAGGCACACCTTCTTTTGAAGCATCAATAAACTCCTTGGCATCTACCTGAAGTTCCTTATAATAGCCTTTATGTTTCTTTATCATGTCTTCAACAACTGTAATGGCCCCAGTGTTGGAAGTGTTTATGTTTTGTATCTCTTGGATTTTTTCTTGAAGCCTATCATCTATTGTTTTATGTTCTTGAATGGTAGTGTGACTCTTGGAGTGAGTTACCCAAAACTTGTCCATCCAAATCATCAAATTAGTGTACCTATTTTGGAGTATTGTAGAAAATGTGTGAAACCTGGCCTTGATCACTTGATTTTGCATCTATTGATCATTCATCTATAATTCCTCACACTTTTCCTTTAATTGGGATCCTTCTCCTTGATTTAACATTTTAGTAGGTCCTTTGAATGTATCCTTGACTGTGTCTCTTAGAAAATCATTTTCCTTGAGCATCCTTTCACTGTTCAACTTGTACATATCCCATTCTTTAATCAACATTTGAATCTATGCCTTATTCAATTTTGCTACATTTATGCCAATATCAGCTATGACCACATAATCAGTTTCACCCACTTTTAATGTCATCACATGACCAAATGATTTCTCTATATCAATAATTACAAACTTCCTATGTGGGGGGTATAGAGCCCAAATTATAAGAGAATTCTCATCAAGATTTTATCTTGACCTAGTGTATACCTCTGTTACCCCTTCTAGATTGAGCTTATGTTTGGTACCATTATTGTGCAAAAATCTATCAAAAATTAAAGCAGAGTTTAAATCCAAAGCAGGAAAGATCATCACACCAGTCTCCTCTAATAATTTTCTTCCTTTCTCTAGACTCATGTTCATCATTTCATTCTCCACATCCATTTTCAATGTGTTCAACAACTGGCTTTCATTGCTAGGTGTGATGTCTGCAACCGATTCCCTTATTGTTTTTCCATTTTGTTTATACAAGAAAGATTTAAATTCAAGAGATTTAATGAGTTGGTCATCTGAGACAAAGGATTTATAATCCAATTGCCTAGTATCTATGTCAGATGATTCCCCAACTTCTTGTTCTTTGTTTGGAGGTTGATACTCTTCAATCCTCAGCTTGGGGATCTTATCAGGTTGGCTTTGGGGTTCATTTGCATCAAAAGATTCCTCACTACCAGAGGATAACATTTGTGCTTCTTGTATCTCCTTCATCTTTTGTTCAATTTCTCTATTGTAATTATCAATTTCCAATTCAGTCTTTGTTTCTTCCATGTTTCTGATAATATCATCATGAGGATATAGTATATGAACTTATGTACCTAAATTCTATTTTTTCCTAGAAAAATCAATAAAACGTTTAGGATCAAATCCTTTACTTGGTGTAGTCTTCTTCATATTGAAATGTGACAATTTTTCAAAAATCAGATCATATCCTTCTTTTGACACCATAGTGAAGTCCCCAAAACGCAATGTACTAGGAATGAACGACTGTTTTTCATATGAACTCAAGTTCATGACATTTGAATAATCCATTTGCCTAACAATTTCTAGATATGCAATTCTATCTAGCATAGTCTTGTGTAATAGGAAAGGTGTGCCTTGAAAGACATAAACCCTAATCATAGTGGAATCAACATAGCAATACCAGTCACCCCAATTATGACTTAGAGTTGGTGGCCCATTGAAATCCTTAGGCCTTAAGAATCTTTTGATCTCATTAGACAATGAATTTATATCACAAGGGTGATCATAAAAATTGTACAATGTCTTGACAAATTGTTCTTCAAAATAAACATAATTAGAATTGACAAATCTGCTATCCCAAATGGAGGTTCATAATTGTATTGGTAATGGATGACCCTCTTCATCCAACTGTGTGACTCTTAATTCCTCTAGCCATATTCCTAACTCTTGTCCATAGTACAATATCATGTGCATGAGAAGGGAATAATGTTTAGAGTGCATTGTGGGATATTCATTCTTGATAGCCATTAGCCCTAAGTCAATCACTTTGGAAATGTGTGAATCATAATCAAAAGGTCTTGCATTGTTACATCATATGTTTGTAATGATAACCATTGGACATATAGACATAAATTAAGGGACCTATGTTCCCATTATTTGACCCACTAAGAAATAAGTATGTTTTAAATAGGGCTCGAACAAATCAACATGAAAGGGAGGTCCATCACCATCCTCAAGTGGTACTAGGTCTCAATCTTTTCTAGGCCTATGTAATGGTAACGTCCATCCTTTATAGGTAGTATCCATCCTCTAGTATTCCTTTTCTAAATCCTCATGTACTATTGGTTGACCACATGTGTCATCTAGTCTGAAAACATCACAAAGTGCAATTTTGGATACATGTATGAAAGGTTCTCCTTGTGGGTTGTAAATGGGTTTAAGGTTTGGGTTATAATGATTGGCCAAAAGTTTTATAAGGCCTATATTTACAAAGACATTAGGAACAAATAGCTTTCCCAAATTGAAATTCCAAGGGTTTCAAATTGGTTCAAATCTACTTATTCGACAATAATGAAACATGAACAATTCATATCCTCTAATGGGGGTCCACACATCACCTACATGTTTGCATTTATAATCTAATCTTTCTACATCAGCCTTCAATTGTGCAAACCTTCTATATTTTGGCCCTAAACTAGGAAATTTATCAATGAGGTCTTGGTTTAGTTTTTGTTCTTTTGTTTTCAATTCCTACCCCATTTAAGTTTTTTGCTTCTTATTTCTAGACTAGCTACTTTCACCTTGTTGCTTCTTGTTTTTTGTTTTTGTAGAACTTGAACTTTCCATCTAATTTTTCTACAAGGTGGCAGAATCGAATTACAATCTATCAATTGTAGGGATATTTTATATGCTTACTTGTATGTCTTTGGGCACACTAAATTCCTTAACCTCCTCTCAATATATTGTTCCTCTTTGTTGCAACTTCTAAAAATTATTTTGGTTCAATCTATTTTCAATGAAAAATATTCATATGAGGTTCATTCATGCAGCCATTAATGTCTGCCACTAGAAATGAATGCAATGGTTTTTTTGAATTTTGAAATGTTAGAGCGATACAAGAAGATTGCATTAGTGGAACCCCTCTAGTCTTCAGGTGAATCTGTGTACTTTATTTGATGCCACCCTTGTTTATACATTCATAGCTGATCGCCAAGACTAAATGAATGTCCTTTCGATATGAAGTATCCCTTTGATTCTCTTATTCAGTCAGGAAGACAGCTTAATAATCTCACCGATGTTGTACAACTACCTTTTTTTCTTACTTTTCAATTCCTAACATTTTGGTGAAAACATTATGAAGTCTACCCAATATCAGGGTGGTCTGGACCATTAGAAATCCTTATAATCATCACCCGGTGTTTTTCTAAAAAATATTGGTCATTCCATACTACCATTGGGCTGACATGTACCATCGTTGAGAGAATTAATTGCCTTTCTAATGTACTTGGTCTCCCCAATGTGTTTCTTCTACCACTTTGTTTGTTGGGATAAGTCGGTGAGACATTCCCCAAAAACTTCTCTTATCGAAGTAATGAACATGGTCGGAGAGATTTGAGGAACCTACTTTGATCATACAAGTCTCTTTGATACAATTGTTCTCCTATTTTATCATCGAGAGTACGTATGTTTCTCCCTGATAAGGTCTTCATCAGCATGATGCATGAGCTTGGTGTGATTTGAAAATTTCCCTCTGACTAGCTTGCTTTTGTCGATGAGTTTTTCATCAGTGAAATGTTATGCACTATCTTCCCGATTATGCACACCTATTATCTTTGGGATCTTTGATCACTATAACTTTATTCATCTATTCCCAATATGCAAAAGTTATTCAAATAAAGGGAAAGGACTTGTTGATTGGAAAGAAATGAACATGATCTTCTTAATAAGGATCAATTGCTCTTAAATTTTTTGCTCAACTATGATAAGAGAGATGCTTATATGTCAAAGGCCATATTCATGGGGTCATTAGTTAACATGGGTTGTAAAATGGATCTTCTCACACAAATTTCAACAATTTGTATTGATCATAAAATTAAGGTGCGGAGAATTTTTGTGGTACATGGTACATAGGTGGTTGAAGGCTAGTGAAAAATGTGAGAATTTTCCATTTCTAATAGGTGATACCTAGTTAAGACATGTAGGGTTGGTCTAATTTCCTAGTACCTCACTGGGGCTCCCAATCCATGCTTGTGATGGGTTGGTTTCCACGGTTGTGCCTCACGTACCTAGCGTATATCGAGGACGCACGAGATATCATTGTTCAACTTAGATAAAGACCCATGTTTTGGCCACGACTTGGTGTAGTGCAGGGGATGCGCACTGTACCCAAAAGTTACTCACCACGTACTCCCTTGAGTTGAGATAGAAATCATCGTGGTGGACTATGATAGTTCTCAAGAGAGAGTGTGAAGGTGAGCTCATGGTGTCTGTTGATGACCCTATGCCACTGGAACACTAGCTATCTACCTTCATGAGAAAGGGTGATCTAGAGAACCACCCCAATATCACATAGTATTAACCTTGAGTTTTCTGCTCAAGGTGGTGGGCCTACATCAAGTTTGTAAACTTTCAATACTAATTTAAGGATCATGCTGCTCGGCATGTCTTCATTATGTGATATGAGTACTTTATTTTTAGTTGAGTCAATCCAACCTTTCTGTCTATTGTTTGTCACATTTTTTGTCCTTTTCCATAGTCAACCCCTACCCTCAGAGGCAAATTTTCTTCTCGCAGAGGCGAATTTGCACTGTGGATAGGCGATTTTGTCCTACAAAAGGGTAATTTTGTGTTCGAATCCAATCTAGGTCATCCCTTTAGGTGAGTTTGTCCTTGTCAAAGGAGAATTTTCTTGTGGTTCCCTTTTTAGGTGATTCCATGTCCGCCCATTCCCTGGAATAGGAAATTATATCTAGCCTTTAGGTGACTACATCAGTCGTCATCTATTGAATTTGCCTGTTTTCATAGAATAGGAAAATTTGTTCTCTCCTGGGGTGAACTTGCAGTCCACAGGGATGATCCCACTTTCGGTCTGAGTCTTCCCATTTGTCCAATAGGTGATCCCATTTTTAGGTGAGTTTGTCCCTTGTTTGTACAGTTCAAGAAATAGGAAAAATTTTCATCCTTGTTAGGAAATTTTGTAAACCATATCCACCCATTCTCCTACAGTCTTATGAGTTTTTAGGCAGTCCTACTTTACTTAGAGGAAATTCTATTAGATTTTAGGTGAAACTGCACAGAGATAGGCGAATTTGCACCCTGACTTCACCTATTTCTTGTGTGTCCCCCAGAGATAGACAAATTTGCACCCCGACTTCACCCATTTCTTGTGTCCTCCAGAGATAGGTGAAATTTCATCCCAAGATCACCCATTTCTTGTTTGTCCTTAAGACATAGGCAAATTTGAGTCACTAGAATAGGTGAGTTTGACCAACAAAGAGGAAAGTTTGTTGTCCTTGAATAGGTGAAGTCATGACCTGTAGAGGAAAATTTTCCTTACATAGAGGCCTATCTGCTTCCCATACAAATTCTAGAGAGTGAATCCTTTGGGCCACTAAAAGCTTGTCATTTTCCAAGTCCTTTGCCACGATAAAAAAAATTTTATCATCATCCATCCGCCCATAATCATCACTTTAGTCTATCTAAATTTTCCAAAAGTCATCAATCCATCAAAAAAATCACATAGGTTCATCTTAGAACATATTTAGATTGCATATCCATCATTGGTCCATCAATCCAAATTCCCTAGACTACGTTCTAGAGATCTTCATCCAAGTTAGCTTAGGTGTTTGTGTAAGGAAACTATGCAGCCATGAAATGACAATTTCCACATAACCCAAATCTAAAAACATGCAAGTAAAATACTCAACTTCAACATGCAAGAGAATAGACAACATACCCATCAAAGATGACACAAGATATACCCTGGGAAAACCCTCAAGAGGGAAAAACCCAGCCTCCAAAAGCATCCACACTCCATGTATTATTCAGCAATGAAAACCCATTACAATACATCTGCAGAGATTCCATGAACACTTCTGAAGCACAAGCTATCCATGCATTCCATGTGACCAAGCATGAATCCACACATCCCATGCCATGCTTCAAACCCTCACACATGCACAAGCTCAACTTGCTAACCCAACAACCAACTTTTGATCCAACCCTCAACAACTACCCATGTGGTTGCTTTTATAGAAATAAGCTCCCACAAAACCACCAAGTGGTATTACATAAACCATGTGCCCAAAACCATACAACATGTGACCCCACATTTAATATTGGGTACTTTATTATTTTTTATTATTCCCCAATATTAAATAATTACATTTTACAATTATGTCCCAATGTTACATACAACAAAGTGGCCCCAACATTATAACTCCTTGTGATGCACGTTCACCTAGAAAACCCCTAGGTGCACCACACACATAATAAATAAATAAAATATTACAAACATTATGCAAGGTGTACAACACCCAATCCTAACAATCTCCCACTTATTGTATACATTGCATAAGGGGGTAACAAATAAACTCCATAGGCAACATGTACCATCCTAGAATCCAAGTGCTCCATGTGCTCCATCAAGATACATGTAACAAGAACCAAGGTGACCACCATCTCATCCATGAATGCTCCCATCCTCACCATGCCAACTGCACTAAGATAAGAACACATCCAAAGAGACGTCATACTAACTGTCACAAAGAAGCATAAACCTGCCTCAACCTGATATCTCAAAACACAAACACTGAATCCAATATGCACCAGTAGCTGTCAAGAATAAATCACCATAGCTAAAATGACACCCATAGCAAGTGCCAACACATCCAACTATCCATACCTCCAAGGTATACATAACATAGTAAACTTATGCCAACAACATATCCACCCATAAACCACAATAACAAACTCCATGTGCAAACCTATCAAAAGTGACATACACATCCAGGAGCTCCCACTGCATGGGCAATGTCAAGATGAATGCAAAACTGGAATGAGCGCATTCAACGCGTCGCTTCGTTAACATCCCAAAAAAAAGGCACCATCATAAAGGCATACCAAGTCTACTACCAGCATCTCATAGAAGTAAACATGTAGTACCAAGGAACATCCACATTGATAAGCAAAGTCTGCAAACCAAACACCTGTAGCATGTCCTCCTACACACACCTCTAAATGCCAACTGTGTCAAGTATGATCTCCTCCATAACACCCCATAACAAAATCCATAACAACATCCATCCATCCAATTGCCAAGATCAAAGATAACATATGTAACTAACATGGATGTAAGCATCTCAAAACAAGAAGATCAAACTTAAAGTAACCATTCCTAAACCAAGGAAATCAGCCCAATAAACCATCTCCTAAACCCAACATGTACAAGGAGATAAACATGCCAACACTCCTCAAATGAACCCTCCAGAAACCAAATATCCATGGCTCAAGATCCATATCCATGAGAAGACAAAGCATAAACATAATGCACCTGAAAGAATAATGGGCAATACCTCTCAAGTGAATTGCCGAGTAGACCAAGAGTGGGGAATGAGAATGCTCCTCCAGGATATCCAAGTCATCATGACTCAACCAAGAACACTCTCCTCATTGGTCCATGTTGAACTCACGTCCAACCAAGGTGTAGGCTCCCTCGGACTTCCTGCTAAAACCTCATCAAGAGTAACCATCTCAAAATGTCTCTAACCACAAGAGAACACCAAGCCTCACCTAAGTCTCCAAGTATCCATGAGCACTTGTAACTGATCAATCCATGCTAAACACCAAGCAAATGATCAATGTACTCAATACAAAGAGAACCAACCAAGATCAAAATCATAGCTCCAACTGCAGAATCAAGAACATAAACATGACACCATGATCTCACATCCTCTCAAAAGAAGATCACATGAATAAATCATCATAACATGTACCATGCCACAACTCTAAACTAGTAATCAAGAGTATACCATGACATAATAACAAAACCATCCTACAACTAAGGATCACCTGTCAAAACCAACAAGTCATAAATAATACCTTTACATCTCCAACACCTAATGTCAAAGAACTCTCACTGTAGCACACAGAATCCAAGAGCTCCTCCATGACACCAAAGATCACCTGCTGAAGACAACCATCCATAATCAACAATGGATCCACATCATTGCCAAATGCTCCCACTGAACCGTGATACCGAGCAATCCCATGGAACCATGATGCACAAAACCAACACTACATCACTGTCATAAGCTCATACAAGACCTGTGAATCCAAGCTCTCAATGACAACATAACCATCCTCTAAAACAAGAAGATACACCGCCAAACCATCATATCCATCACCGCCAAACCATCACTGTCACAAGCTCCCACTGAACCGTGTAACCAAGCTATCCATGACATCGTGATACCAATTTCCTAAACCAAGAAGATACACCGCCACAACCAGAATCAGGATCCAATCCAACACCACCAATCATGCACCTGTATAAACCATCATAACATGCCAAAGTATCTAATGCACAAGAAACATCCATGACATCATGATCACCACCAAATATACCAACAAATCAACCCAACCGTGTCCACATATCTACATAATCATAGTCAACTACATAGATCTCATATCATGACTATACCTGGTAATACCATCTCACCTCCTCAACATGACAACTAAAATAGCAAACCAAGTGACTAAACCAAGCCACCAAATCTGATCATGCATCAACACTGAAATATCAATGGGCAAAGACAACCCATATCCAAGTCATAGGTGCAACAAGTAAGTATAGACTGCCTACAACATTGCACAACTTGTAGATACAACAATGCAACATACATACTGATAACCATGTCAAAAATAGAACAAACTAAGACGTACAACTGAGCATACAATGAATCCAATATCAAATATCCCAAATCCAACAATCCATAAGCTCACAATATCACCATAGTCAAAGAGACCCATAAACAGCTCAGATAAAGGAATAGCAAATAAACCATGCCAAAATATTTCCAAACTTGATCCACTACGTAGTGATCTGAACAAGCTTTCCGTTGACTATTCAAAGTCCAAAATTCGACTCCGTATGCACCCGATATGCCCTCTCAAAGCTCAAAATAAATATCTGACTTCAACCAAACAAACACTGTCAAAAATGCAAAATCATGGAACAAAATCTGTACCACTGCGTAGTGCTCGGAACCAGCTTTCCAACGACTATAAGAAGTCGAAAAACTGACACCCTGGACAAAAGTTATATGCGTTTGAAAAAAACAGCTGTAAAAAGCCTCCTGGTGGTGCTCTGGTGGCGCCCGGGCGGCGCTCCGGTGGTGGGTGGGCAGCGGATTCCAAAAAATCGTTAAATTTAATTTAATTTTTCAAAAATAAAAATTCTTTCCACCCATGCATATGGACCCGATGCAGTTATGCAATGTGGTTTGATCATATTTTAAATCCGGCGGAATTTTGATAAACTAGCGGAATTTAAAAAATTTAAATTTTATTAAATTTGTTTTAACCCCACATGGGGGGTGGCGGGTTCCTCCCGCCAGCCTGGGCCGGTACCCTGCCGGATAGGGTACCCGCCGGCGGTTATCCGCCAGCTGGCAGTACCCTGCCGACAGGGCCTGCCACCCTGCCGCTGCAGGGTACGGCGGTCAGCCGGGGGTGGGGGGTCTGCGGACCCCCCCAAAACTTTTAAATATATTTTTTTTTTTTTGTTTTCAATTTTTCGATTTTTGATTTTTTAATAAATTTTTTTTTGTTTTTCGTTTTGCAGGGAAAATAATTTCGACGGGGATTTTTTCGGATTTTTTTAATATTTTATTTTTCTGAGTACGACGTCCGTACGGCCGAACAGGGGTATGGGCAAATTTTTTCCTGTAACCAAAATAGAGCATGTTATATGTCAAAATTTCTCTCTCGGCCAACTTGAATCCAACCATAAGGTTCATTTTGAACCAGGAGACCATCTGTGAAAGCTCACCCCCAAAAGCCTCATTTGAATGCACAGCCAAGAAACCCTATTTTGCCAAAATTTTCTTATACCCCAAATCTGCAAACAACCCATCAAACCATCAAACCCAAAACCCTCAGATCTGTAATAAAACACCTGCAAAACCCCTATATCTTGCCATTTCCTTTCATTCTCTCATGCAACCTAGGGTTATTCAATCCACATTCAATCCACAACCAAAGCTCTGATACCACTTGTAAGAAAACTATGCAGCCATGAAATGACAATTTCCACATAACCCAAATCTAAAAACATGCAAGTAAAATACTCAACATCAACATGCAAGAGAATATACAACATACCCATCAAAGATGACACAAGATATACCCTGGGAAAACCCTCAAGAGGGAAAAACCCAGCCTCCAAAAGCATCCACACTCCATGTATTATTTAGCAATGAAAACCCATTACAATACATCTGCAGAGACTCCATGAACACTTCTGAAGCACAAGCTATCCATGCATTCCATGCGACCAAGCATGAATCCACACATCCCATGCCATGCTTCAAACCCTCACACATGCACAAGCTCAACTTGCTAACCTGCAACAAACTGTCCAACCTTGACCAACTTTTGATCCAACCCTCAACAACTACCCATGTGGTTGCTTTTATAGAAATAAGCTCCCACAAAACCACCAAGTGGTATTACATAAACCATGTGCTCAAAACCATACAACATGTGACCCCACATTTAATATTGGGTACTTTATTATTATTATTTTTTTATTATTCCCCAATATTAAATAATTACATTTTACAATTATGTCCCAATGTTACATACAACAAAGTGGCCCCAACATTATAACTCCTTGTGATACACGTTCACCTAGAAAACCCCTAGGTGCACCACACACATAATAAATAAATAAAATATTACAAACATTATGCAAGGTGTACAACACCCAATCCTAACAGTTTGATCTCGATCATCATCCCTCACACTTACTTAGGATTGTCATCCATCTTGAGTCAGTAATTATCCACAACCCAATCAATCTACTTCCATCTTGAGGTAGATTCAGTGTCATAATCATCCTTTCAGTCCTCTAATCCAATTTTTAGCACATTACATCACCTAGGTTGATCTTTGAACTTGATTTAGAATCTGTCTCATCATCCTATCCAATCCTAATGATCGTCTCATCCCATCAATCAATCTAATTGAATCCAATCACATCCTTTATCCAATCATCTATTCAATCAATCCATCATCTTGTCAAATCGATCCCTTAGTCTTCACCTAGATCCTTCATTTAAGCACATCCTAGAGCGTAGCATCATCTCAATCCACTTGGTATTTTTGCATTTTCATTCTTGTTACCACCCAATCTCAAGCAAAGAAATGCATGGTAGAACAATAGGCTCAAGGTACCCAACCTCACATCCCTCAGGACCCCAATAATAGTGGCTCATCTCAATCCAATACTGAGGTCCATAATACTTTGCCTCCTGGTGACGAGATCATGGTCAACCAACTTGAGGTCACATTTGATGAATACCTTAGTAATCCCGCCAATTTCCAAATCATAGATTGTCTCCTTAACGAGCATGGGGATAAAATCCTTTCCACCTTACTCTTGAAGGGAGTCAAACCACCACCTAAAATTGACCTATCCAAATGCGTCAATATCACACCCCCTCCAGTGTCTCAGGACCCTTAGAATTCATAGAATGTTCCAAGAAATTCCTACATCCCTGAGGATCCACTTGTGGATAATTGGTATCAACTTGGGTTTGGAAATGTCGTGCCTTATCAAGTCACACACCCTCCTTAGGTTCCAATTTCAGCCGTGTGAGCACCAAGCACACATCAAAGTCCCAATCCTAATGATCCCCTTGCCTATGGCATGCCACAAAATCTCCCACCTCCACCAACCATGCATGTTCCATAGAACTCCACTCCCATACCATCTACACCACCTCTTCCACCTAACCAACAAGGTCAACCACCAATGAATACTGGGGGAAACCATTTTTCTACACTACCACCACCTCTTGGAACTACACCCACATCTAACTTACCACTGCCTCCTTTCACAACTCAACAATTGCCTCAAGGAAACGTTCCAACATTTCAATAGCCTCTGGTTAACCCGCAATAGGTTATCCCATCACAACCACCTCACCAACAAGTGACACAACATATCACCATCCCATCTCAAACACCACAACATACTTCAATCCCCACGCAACCTCCACATTAGGCAACACAGGCCGCTTCATAGCCTTAGCAAAGTGTTCTAGTACCAACCCCTCAACAAACACAAATCCCTACATATCAACCACAAATCCCTCAACATCATCAAATTCCATCTCACCCTCTCTATCAACAACTGCCACATTACCAGCAACCACCTCAGCACACCCAAATCCCAACACAAATGCAAAGCAACCCCCTTGCTCAATACCTTTACCATCCATCAAGCACATATGCTACTTTCGTTGCCCCATCCAATCCTAATCCCAATCTCTCTTATTAGAATCTTCAACAATCCCAATTACCACCATCCTACATAAATGCCCATCAATCACAATCCAATCCTTATTACCAAACATCCAATCTACAACAACCTTCGTATGCTACCCAACAACCAAATGTTGCTTACAATTATCAATCTAATCCATATTACACCCAACAACAACCACCATACCAAGAGGGTGCTTTTGCCTCTTCATATTACCAATAGCAACTGACATATTAGCAAGGTGCTTCCACTTCATATTATCAAATGCTTCCATCATATCAGTAGGGTGCTTCCACTTCATACTATCAACCTTTGTCATCCTATCAACCACATTATACTAACCCGCAATCTGCATATTCCAATCATTATCATCAAGTCCCTTCATATCAACCTCCGACATTATATGATTAGGCCATCCCAACTCCATCCACTTCATATCTGCCATATGCTCCGTATAGTCAGTTTAATCCAACCAATCCTCCCTCCACACTTGCTAATAAGGAGTGGGAAGAGATCAAAGTCATGTTATTAAACTTGCAAGCAGGGACCTCCAAAAAGTCTTTCAAGTTTGAAGAGATTTGTCCCTATCCATTTGATCCCTCGATCTCACTTGTTCCTTTTCCAAAGCACTTCAAAATGCCAAAATTTGACAAGTATAAAGGAACTAAAGATCCAAAGAACCACCTTCATGAGTTCTACTCACATTGTCAAGAAGTCCTACATAATGAAAATTTTCTCTTGTGGTTATTCCCAAGGAGTCTAACTAGGGTGGCTTTGGATTGGTTTATGGCTCTTCTAAAGTGGTCAATCTCTTCTTTCACAGAACTTTTAGAGAAAATTTTTACACATTTCTCTTTCAATTTGGAGAAGGATATCAATACCTTAGATCTTCTAAAAGAGAAGCAATGTGAGGGAGAGACCTTTGCAAGCTACCTCCAGAGGTGGCACACTTTGAATGGTCAAATGAAATATTAGCTTAGTGAGAAGGACATGGTCACTCTTTTTGTGGAAAAGTCTCATGCAGATATGACACATAATCTCAATCTTCATTGTGTCACAACCTTTTCAGAGGTTGTAGAAAAAGGTCCTATCATTGAGAGAACACTCATTGCTAAGGGAAAAATCAAAATTTATAATCCTGATAAGGACAAGTCATTTGGTAATAAGTCTCGCTACTAGAACAAAAACAAGAAAGTTGTCAATGATGGTGTCATTGACACCAAACATGTCCAAGTAGCTAATACCTCCCAGAGATCACAATATGTCCCTAATCAACCATCAGTTTCTAAAGCCATATCAGTGTCACAAGGGGCACCTCATCCTCCTCAATAGTCCAATCAGAATAATCAAGGCAACAATAAATGCATGCTCACTCAATTGGGAGAATCTTTAAGTGCCATTTTTAATAGACTCCTTCAAGCAAGCTATCTAGTCACATATCTTATGACCAAAGCCTGCCTGGTACAGAGAAAATGAATATTGTGATTTTCACAAAATTAAGGTTCATTCCATAAAAAATTGTCAAGGACTAAAAATGTACATCTAAGATCTTATAGATTGGGGTGATATCCAAGTGGATTCCAACTAGGTCGTATCATCCAATGCTCAACTCTAGATATACCAAAATTATTTCTTGAAACATAATCAAGGTGCTAGCATGTCCAATGCAAATCTCAGGTCAAGCAATAACAACAGTCAAAATAACAACACAAATAATGTTAGTTACAAGAATGTTCCAGGTAGAGCCTCGTGTGTCCATGATACACGTCAAAGGAAAAGACCCACAGTGTGCTATCACAACCTATTGAACCCGCAACATCGTTGCTGGAGTCTCCACGTCAACCCGACCATCTCCTGTAAGCTCTCAGTACAATATTCTTGATCACCTAGGAAAGATGCCAACTCAAATATCCATCCTAGATTTTCTGAAGTCTTCTCCTATCCATCAAGAAATCCCCACTAAAGCTTTTTAGGATATTCATGTCCCTAACAATATAGATCCTACCCAATTTCAAGCCTTGGTAGGACACTTGTCATCCATGTATTAGCTAGGCTTCAATCAAAATGATATGCCTTGCATCAATTCAAACCATAACTGTCCACTTCACATTGAGGTCCTTGTAGCCTGGCATAAAGTAAAAAGGGTCCTAATAGATAATGGCTCTACACTTAATCTTTGTACATTGAAGTTCATAAAACAGGTAGGCTACACCCATGCTAACTTGAACAACTAGGTTATCACCATCAAAGCATACGACAATGTAGAATGTGACTTTGAGGGAACTATTCATCTTCCAATTCAGGTATGCCATGTCATACAATATACTAGGTTACATGTCCTTGATCTAGACCTTCCATATAATCTCCTTCTTGGTGGACCATGGATCCATACCATGTAGATCATCCCATCTACCTACCACCAATGTTTGAAGTTCCCATTTAATGGGATGGAAGTGACTATACATGTTGATCTGCAACCCTTCAAATGTTTATGTGCATTAGAAGCTTCCTTTCCTCACTCTCACTACTATCTAGGAGTGGAAGTGGGGGCACCTCAGGAATCATCATCCCATCCATCTTCCAACGTGTTATCTACCACATCATCCATTCCTTCTTCAACATCCGATTCCACAATCACCAGGGTCTAGATCATAGACAAAGGTTGTGGTGAGTATGAAATGTGCATGACTTTGAATGTGGCAACCATGCCACCCTCACCTCATATGTATGGCCAGCCCTCTCATTCCATACAAAAGAATAAAAGAATACAATCACTCTTAGTTCTAATAACGTGGGGTCTAGCACTTTCTAATCTCTTGGGACAAGACGAGATACACCAGAAGATGATATTAGTCAATGGATATACCAAGAAGAGCTTGAACCTACTCACCCTCTTAAGGAATATTTCTAGGAGACATATCCTCATGCCTTTAGGTTGGCTGAAAAGTATAATTATCAAGGGGGAGGCCTCAGTATAGAAGAAAAAAGAAGACAACAACCTGTTGATACTCTTGTGTGACCAAAAAATTTGGGCTTAGGCTATGAAACTAAGCAAAAGGGTCCTGCACCATCAACTAATACTTCTAACAATGTTAGTGTGGATAATGGTCTCCTTGAAGACATACCTGAGGAAGAGTCCATAATACTCGCATACGATGATGTAGATCTCTCATCCATGTTTTATTACCTATTTTTCTTTTCCATCAGCCTTTCCCTTACCCATCCTAAACTTATTGACTAGGACCTACAAGGGAGTGCACCTATCGATACCTTTCCATGAGTGGATACCTACATACATCTCATGGGATTGGGGGAGGATGAAAACCCTAACCGCAAAAGTAAGAAGAAACAAAATAAAAAAGGGTCATCTAGTGAAAACCTCTTTGAGGCACTTCTTGACTCAACAAAATTCAAAATAAAGTGTGTATCCGATGGTGAAAACCTCAATGAGGCACTGGAGGATGGGGTTGTTCATCTTCCCCTTGTGGGAACTCAATTGTCTGAATGATCCCCTATCTTGATCGAAGAAACTCAGGAAGTAAATCTAGGAAAAAAGGAAGATCCTAAGATCACATATGTAGCCAAATCCTTAGTAGAGGAAGAAAACTCTATCATTATCAATATGCTAAAAGATGGAATCATCAATTTTGCATGGACTTATTCAGACATGCTAGGTCTATATCCTACATAAGTGGTACACTATTTGGGCGTTCATCTGGATGCCAAACCTATCAAAGAAAAACTAAGAAAGATGCATCCCCAAGTGGATTTTCTTGTCAAGAAAGGGTTGGAGAAACTGTTAGAAGTTGGGTTCATAAGACCTATTGACTATTCTGACTGGATATCCAACATAATGTCTATGGCCAAGCCAAATGGAAACATCAAGATTTGTACAGATTTTTGGGATCTCAATAAAGCTTATCTTAAGGATGACTTCTCCTTGCCAAATATTGACATGTTGGTTGATCTAACAATAGGACATGAGATGCTATCCCTCATGGATGGTTTCTCTAGCTATAATCAGACTAGGATTGCATTAGAAGATCAACATAAAATTGCCTTCACCACTCCTTGGGGCACCTTTTGCTACAATGTCATGCCCTTCAGACTCAAGAATGTGGGGGAAACTTATCAAAATTCCATGACTATTATCTTCCATGAACTTATTCATATCATAATGGAATATTATGTTAATGATGTGTTGGGAAAATCCAAAACAAGAGAAGAGCACCCTATGATCCTGAAGAAAATTTTTGAGCGATTAGAACACTACAAACTATGTCTGAATCTGAAGAAATGTGTATTCGGGGTTACATCAAGAAAGCTATTGGGCTTCATAGTCTCTAGAAGGGGTATAGAAGTAGATTTGACTAAGGTCAAAGCTCTAATGAAAATCCC
This sequence comes from Sequoia sempervirens, assembly GCA_007258455.2. NCBI lineage: Eukaryota > Viridiplantae > Streptophyta > Pinopsida > Cupressales > Cupressaceae > Sequoia > Sequoia sempervirens. Next base: position 253,803,079 of record VDFB02105785.1, on the reverse strand, counting down.
CCCGCTGCATAATCTCAAGCAGCTAAGAAGTCTTTAAAGGAATTTATAGTCCATCAGGTGGTTCATAGCTTAGTTATCTAACAAGTGTCAACCGTTCACCCATCTCATGCATCAAGATACCACCTTCAAGTGGGATCTAGAATGTTAATAAGGCTTTGAAAAAATTAAGGAGTGCTTCGCTCATCCACCCTTCCTCATGCCTCCTATTAAAGGTAAACCAGTTCTATTGTACATCTCAGCTACTTCGATTGCACTGAGGGCATTATTAGCTCAACATGATGAGTACTTTAAATAGCATGCAATATACTACATTAGTTGAACATTAGTCGGCTATGAACTCAACTATTCTCCAATGGAAAAGGCTTGTCTAGCTGTATTCTTCAATTTGCAAAAGCTTTTCCATTACATGCTCAGTCATCCTGTGAAGCTAATATCAAAAGTTTATCCACTTAAGTATCTACTATCCAAAACTTCCTTAACTAGCCGCATGGCTAAGCGGGTCATGTTACTGAGTAAATTTGACATAGAGTATGTGGATCGTAAGGCGATTAAGGGACAAGTAATAGCAGACCAGTTGGCAGATGTTCCTTTGGTGGATTCATATCCCTTGGTAACTAAATTTCCTGATGAAGAAGTCTTCACAGTCATAGAAGTAGATACATGGATGCTCTATTTTGATGGGTCATACACACATAATGGAGCTGGTGTAGGTGTCTTATTTGTCACTCCACAAGGTGACTACATTCCAAAGTCATTTAGATTAGCATTTCCATGCACAAATAACATAGCAAAGTATGAAGCTCTTATCAATGGTCTTAGGATTGCCATCCAATGGAACATCACTCACTTACGAATATTTGGTGATTCTCAATTGATTATCAAACAAGTCAATGATGAGTTTCAGACAAAGGATGAAAAGTTGTTACCCTACAAACACATGGTAGATGACTTTAAGAAATACTTCACCTTCATCTAGTTCGAGAAGATCCCCAAAGTTTAGAATAAGGTAGTAGATGCCATGGCTATGATTAGTTCCCTAATTCATATGCCTAAAGATCAAATGGACTATGAGTTCCTTGTCGAATAAATTTTAATCCCCACATATGATATCCCTGAGGGTGAGATGGTGTACGACATCGTAGGTACTGAATCACCTGGTATCATGAAATTTACACCTATCTCCGTGATAACATCCTACTTCTTGACCTTACACAAAATCAATGCAAATCCTTCATCCAACGTACATCCCGCTATACCATCATGGGAGATACACTTTATCATCGTGGGTATGATGACACTCTTCTTAGGTGTTTGAATGAATCAAAAGCTCACACTGTGTTAACTAAGGTACATAGTGGTGTTTGTGGGGCCCATTCTAATAGCATGGCCTTAGCTAAAAGGATTCTCAGAGCTAGATATTATTGGCCTACAATGGAGCATGACTCTTGCGAGTTCGTGAAGAAATTCCTACCTATTAGCAACATGCGGATTTGATACATGCTCCCACCCAAGATTTCCAACCTATCATAGAACCATTTCCATTCTCTCAATGGGGTTTTGACTTGATTGACAAGATCTACCCTCCATCCTCTAACAACCGTACTTTCATCATCACCACCACTAAATACTTCACCAAGTGGGTGGAAGAAATTCCACTCTCTCAAATAATGGGTATTCAAATCTCCATATTCATCCTCTTCCATATTCTCTACAAATATGGAATCCCTTCCACCATCATCACTTTCAATGGAAATACATTCAAAAACTAGTTCATGAAACACATTTGTGAAACTTATCATATCCAGCATCGTTGGTCCTGTTGGAGCCTAAAATTTCATGTAAATTTTAGGTTCCCATATGTGAAAACTTGATTATAGCTCTCAAGTTGAAGATAAACAGCTTGATATAGTTCTTGTAACCACAGTAAGATGTGTTCTTAAGTTTGGGTTTTGTCTTTGCTATTTCAAAATTTGAAAATCATGCCCTCTATCAGGTTTAGAGAATGGGAGATAATAGAGGAGATGTCACTACACATCAGACAAGGCTATGGATAACACATAGACTACAAGTTGCTTCAAGAGTTATGTATCTTAGAGAATAAAATTAAGGGGAAATAAGGTAGTGAGAAACTTTAAGAAGAAACATAATACAGCCAGATGAAGTCACATAAAGATAGTGGACTAACCTTGGGTGGCACTATCTTGGTAGTCAATAATTTAAATGAGATGATTGTATCAAAGTAAACATAGAAAATCTTAAACCCAAAAATGAAGAAGACAACATGCACTCGGGATGATATCAGAGAAAGAATTGGATCAATACGAAAATCCTTTAGAAAGTATTTTGATCACTATAAGAAGTATTAACAGAGAGCTCCCCAAAGATATGTCATCTCATGAAACGCTATATGCCAATGATGGAGGATATGTGTAGAATATATCTCAAACAATCTTTGAACGGACCTTCAAGTATGTGTGTATATGGCAGGTATAAAAAACACATTCCACAACCATTCCCAACATTCCATTTCCCACGCTATGGAGGAGGGGGATGCCTATTATATCTGATAGCAGGAAGCAAGGCAGCGTACATACTCATCCCTCATATTAAAAAAATCACAAAACGGACAAAAAAGAGTCCAAATTCTTCCACCGAATGATTCATTTTGGTAGCAAGGGATTATGAGAAGTGGACTCAGGTTTATCATTAGGCCTTAATATTAAGATTCAATAAGGACTTTTGATTTCCAAGCGGGATTTTGCTACACAAGATAACCATGTTTGAGAATATGAAAACAAGGATTAGTATTTATTTCAAACAAATGATGCCAAACATAGAATGCCCTTAAAATGACAAACAAGTTGAAAGTAATATAAGTGATTAAAATGTTAAGTTAACTATCAGGGAATAGTTTGCATCTTAAGCACTAGCAGAATGTTTAAAATACAATGGATTACACTGCATAGCTAGAGGATAGGGGTCACACAGGCTTCTTGAAGGGTGTTGAAATTAATCAAATATCTTTTCAATCATAGTTATACACATTTAAGGTGACACTCAGAGAAATGCCTGTAAGCATAGTACTTGATCTCATCTGTTACCCTAAATATGGAAACAATTCAATTCCAAGACACTAGATCTGCCTGTAGATCATTTATGCTTTTCTCATGGCCGAAATAAGGTGACATCGAAAAAACCAAGAGAGTATAGGATATGAACATCAGGCTGAGATGCGCCATCAAAGGAGGAAAACTTCAAGCTTGCAATGAATAGAGGAGAAAACCCTAAATGCGTCGGGCAGACATGGGAAGTCAGAGTAAGATCCTTGAGTCCCTCTGACATAGCAAGTTATGTTGATGAGGAGTTCTCGGGGAGAGTTTCACGGAAAACCAAAAGATGGGCTTCATCAGTGAGAGATGTGTGAGATCGGTGGGGGATAAAGAAAGTCTCTTTGATGCAATTGTTACCCCGATACATAATTTCATATCATCAAAAGTGGAAGTGAAAGAATAAATAAAATGTGATTATAATAGAGAACAATATGATTTTAAAAATATAGTTTTGCATTTTCATCAAGGAGGATATAAGATGGGTAATTATTTACCCGAAGAAATGATCTGGTGAAATCTTTCAACTAAGAGATATAAATGGAGAATATTTTCACCCAAGGAGTCACGAAGTGAGTAATTATTTTAATGAGAGAAGTGAAGTTTCCAGCAAATGATAATAAATCAAAATTGATTTTCATGAAGAAGCAAGTGCAAAGGGAGTTAAAGGGGTAATTATTTTACCTAGAGAGCATGTTGAAGATACATACAAGTAAAAAGTGAAGTGAATTTTTCCAGCAAAGGAAGATTATTATTGAATTAAATTTCACAGAAATGATGAAGATTAAATATTTAATTTTTCAGAAGGCAATTAATTAAATATTTTATTTTGTTGATAAAAAATCAAATGAAGAGTTGCACCAGACGGGTACTGCGAAGGGTTGTAACCCTAAAAGGGAAATGTATATATGCAAAGTGAAATTGTGTCAGCAAAGGATAGGATATTTAGGAGAAATAAGTAGGTTAGGTAGTTGGATAGGGTGAACTATTTCCGAAATAAATATTATGTTGTACATTGTAAAATCTTTTAAAATTATATAATGGAGAACATATTTATCTGGTGATCCAATTATGGTGTCAATTGTTTGTTGAATTTATTGAAAACATTATCTAGTTGTCTCCAAGGTTGTCATTTCTTGATTATTTAAATTGAAATATCAAGGATATTTTTCAATTTATCAAAGCACACTTGCTGCTCTTGTGTGGTTCAATTAACTAGTTCCTGGAAGATAGGATTAAATTCTTTTGATTAATCACAATAATTTGGAAAAGGACATTTGGATCATTAAGAATAATTTGATAATTACACTCTTGCACATTTACACAAGCTGTAAACAGTCACAAGTGCCAAGCAATTTGAATTATAGCCATTAAGCAAGTCACCCATTATACAAATCTTGACTCCATTAGCCCAAAAGAAGTAGGCACTGGTCACACCATCCACATCTTAGAATTCTATAAAATCTTTGTTCAAAAACATTCACATCTCAAGTTTAATATTAGGAGTAGGAGTAGTCTGTAAGCTTTTATCTATTACATTTGTTCCATCGTAATAGATCCATCAAAACAATCAAGTCACATCATTTAAGTCTACTTCATTCTTATAGGTATACCCGCCTAGGTCTAGCAGCACCTGAAGAGAAGAAGGTCTAAACCATTTGGCCTTGTCTATTACCCTAAAATGTACCAAGAGTTTGGAAACCTCTTGAGGTATTTTACCTATGTTTTTGAGAGCTAACAAGTCCACACCCTATTACCCACAAGGTAATGGTCAAATAGAGGCAACCAACAAAATACTTATCAAGATCCTTAAAAAGGTGGTCAATAACAGTGGTTGAGATTGGCATCTCTGTCTCCACCCTGCCCTTTGGGCTTACCATACTTCCATTCATCCCACTGGCACCAATCCATATTCCCTCATTTATGGTGTCGATGTTATCTTTCTAATCGAAGTTGAGGTCCCCTCACTCCGCATATCTCTGAAGAATCTCATAAGTGATGAAGATACTCAGGTTGCAAAACTCAGTCACTTGGAACTCCTGAACAAAAAATGTATCAGGGCCTACAATCATCTATAAGCATACCAACATCGTCTCAAGAGAAGCTATAATAAAAAATTTCTTCCTTGCTAGTTTAATGTTGGTGATCTGGTCCTCAAGGAGAATCAACGTACTTAGCAAGATCGAGACAAGAAAGGAAAGTGTGAGGCCAATTGGCTAGGTCATTATATTGTCACAGCTAAATATGGATCTGGGGCATATAGGCTCCCTACACCTAAAAGGGAGCCTCTAGAGGAGCCTATCAACATCATGCACCTGAAGAGGTTTTACACTTAAGTCAGTTGGGTTACCCTATCCTGAAAAATGGTTAAAAATACAAAAAAATCAAAAAGTCAAAAAAAAAGTCCAAAAATAGTAAAGAGAAATAATCTGCCCTATGGTGAAAGCCACCCTTGGTGGCACCTTGGATAAGTAAATTTGGTGAAATCCTAGTAACAGGTTCCATTCATAGAGGGCTTAATAATTATCTACCTTGTGTCCTAGTTTCTTTATGGTTCCATCCATCTTATCTTCACATCCTATCCTCGCATCTTATTGATCCAATCCTTCCATCCATGCTTGATTATCCACCACTTGGTATGTTTTGGTTGAGCATTGGACGATTTTCATCAGCTATCCATAATCTTGAGCTTTTTATCCCAATCTGAGCTTGTGTCGTTTGTCTATGTTGTCAGTCAATCTCTCACCTTCACCTAGGGTCCTTCATTGTGTTGGTACTCATTAGGTCTCATTGTTGGGATGATGAATTGCACAGCCCCTGAAGCTCTGGAATCTTCAATGCAGGACTTTAGCCATGAAAGATAATCAACCACAAAAGAAGTGTTGCAACAATGGAATGTTGATTAAAGATTCTATATTGATATGATGATTGGTATGATATTTGATTGATATCTGTATATCTTGATATATTACAAATGTACAAGATGCCTTGAATATATAGGCAAGAGGAAAACCCTAATATGCATGAGATGTTGCCATGTGTCAAGATCAGACAACATGTGAACCCTAATGGTGATGATCATTAAATGATGAGATAAGTTCTAGAAGGAATCTTATCCCACAAACTAGGAAAGGGAATATTATCCCATTTATCAAATGATTGCGACCTAGGACTAAATGATTAAATGCAAGACCTAAGTTAACTTATGCTAGTGTAATAATTAATTAATTAATTACACCAACACTCATCCTGTCATGTCATCAATAACGAATCTGACTGTATACACCTTAGTTTAGCCATTTTCCATCTAGTAGATATCCTTATTAATTTTTAGTATCTAAAATAGTACGGTCTACAAACTGATTTGGATCTTCCCCTAGGGCTTTTGTCCGTTTTGTCTATCAATCCTTCGTCCTTTATCTATTTGGTCCCATCTTTTGTCACTAGTCCTTTTCGAACTATGTTACCCTTGTGCTTTCATGTAGGAAAGGTCGATCATTTTATTTTCCCCCGGGGCTTTTGTCCATTCGGTCTTTGTCATCCATCATCATCTCCATTTTCCTCTTTTCACTTTTATCCATATTGTTTTATCAAACTACGAGGGCTTTGTGCTTTCATGTATGCAAGGATAATCTCTTATCAACCCCTGATCCCTTAGGTCTTTAGGGTATGTATATCTTGTGTCTTGTGTCGTGTCATCGAGTATGTCCCTATCTAGCTGGTTCTTAACAAATGAGATCCACTAGTATCACGAGGTTCAATCAGTTTTGGGTATCCTGAGTCATGTCGATCACTTAGTTTAATCTCCATCTTTGGTCTTAATAGGATGCATCCTTCCTACATTAGACCACATCAATCCCATCCACCTTTTGATCATGTGGAAAAGGACGTTTGAAAATAATTATTTTCTTGTGAGGCTTTTGGCATTTTTTTTAATCATTTGAGCTTCCTACTATACCTCGTCAGGGTCGCCTTGATCCGTCATAACATGGCGTGCTTTGAGTGGTAAACATAGGGGCATATCTTGATCTTTTGTTTGTTTCTATCTTACCCACCAAGATCCCTGTGGTATTGTGTTACACTAGGGCATCCTTTGTGGTTGTGGTTATCCCAATTCTTGGCCCGACCAAAGTCATCATGACTTTGGGGTGTTGGGATGGCCTCCTTGTCTATTGTGTTTGTTTCATGCATTAGACACTAATCTACCTTGGTTCCTCATACCTTGTTGTATCGTGTCTTGTGCTATAGAAAAAAATAGTGCTCCTAGAATTGGAAAAATAGCATTAGGATTGCATTTAATTTTTCATCCCATTGCATTGTATTTATCCTCCATCCCTCTTGTCCCTAACCTATGATTGGTAATTTTGGTTGTGAAAAAATTCACCTCCCATCTCCTTTTCTTCTTAGGATTCCTATGATTTGTGATAGGTGTAGTACCACACCCCATTTCTCATCTTGATATGTGATACATTATCATACCCGTCATCCCTCATTTTGAAAATGATTACAGGAAAAGTACTTGCCATCAACTAAAGCAATCATGATACACAAATAAAGGAGGCCTATTAGTAGCTTCCATCACTATGCAAGCCCTTATTTACACTCATGTCCATACTAATTTAATTCAGATATTAGTCCCATTATTCATGTAGGTTGCATTCATTTATTACGCCGATAGTACCAAGGTCATCTCTGTTGTCCCTAGTCTATTATGTGAAAAATGAGCAAAGCAAATGAGATTGATACATAACTATAAGGGATAGCATACCCATCTTAGACATCATGTGAATCTAATCGTTCATTAATATTGATCAATGCCATATTAAATGCAGAAAGTACAATTTTATCCCAAATGACGTTCATGTCATTACATCCGTTGCATTTGTCATTACCATGTTCATTTTAAGTTGTTTAGATTGATCCTAATTGGTTATTCTAAGAATCTTAGGTTCATTGCATGTCATTTCATCTCATGTGCATTTATTCTAAATATATTAGTCCATCACATTGCATTTTCATAACATACATCCAATCATAATAATATGCCTGGAAAAGTTTCCCACTAGAATTAAAAGAAAATTGATTGTACAGTGTATAGCACAAATATCCATCACATTTGTTGAATCAATCACAAGGATTTCTAAACATATCCATTACAGGCATAAGTTTTTTGTCTCCACACATACATCACCCCCTACATCACAAATCATTAGTCTCATGTCCATAGCATATAACATCATAAATCATCCATCACATCCTACATCATAAAGTGTTAGGCATCGTGCATTTCATCCATGTCATCCACATAGGCATACATATAAATAATCATAGACACATACATATATCACAATCATCATCATCATACTGATCCATAATAAAACACATACATACACATGTGCATAAATAAACATCAATCATAAAGTAACACATAGGGTCGATAATGTCGGTCACATATCATATAAATATCAAAATATCATGTCCATCATACAATCATAATACATGTGCATCATGTCCATTGATAATCATCGAATAAAATACAAGTACAGGGCTCTGAATCAAATGTAGAGACTACATCAGTGAATAAAATGATCTATATCTAATCTACACTATGGGATCTATGGTCTATGTCCCTGTCCATTACACATCCACCCCGTACCTATCAAAAACTTGTATCCTGTCCCCTCTTCTATCCTCACTATCCTGTGCTGGCCCCATCTGACCTCTCCGGGGAATCTGGCACTGGTTCTTTGTGCAGGGGAGTCTCTTGATAGCTGATGTACCCTCGTGTATGTGTCCCTCCTAACCATGATGGTGCTAGCATCTATGGTACTACTCAAACATATGGAGGTACATGACGTGTGGGATCTGGAACCTCTCTAAAGTAAGCCCCCATGTAGTAGTTGTACTCTCTCATATACTCATCCCACTCCACCCTATACCTATTTGGTAATCCATCCAAGTACCTCCTCTCCTGATCCCATGCATCTTGTACCATCCTCAGCTAGTCTACATGTGCCTATAATCAGGACATTTGATCTATTACCACATCCCTCTCACCCTGCACGGTCTGCACTTGTGCCATTGCTACTTGTGCTCTCTCTAACACTGCCCCTGCGTCCCTAGTTATCTTCTCTATGCACTCAGTCCTATCTCAAAGCTCATCTTGCTCCCTCCTCAACTCATCCCTCTCTCTCATCATCTCCTCCATACCCCCTACATCTCTACTAGCTTCCTCCTGAGGTCATACCTCTTTGCCTCTACCTCCAGTACCCACTATCCTGCATCATCTACCAAGGCTAAATAGTTCCTACCCCCTCTCTCTATAGCCTATCCATCTTGGCCTACAACCTATCCCTGTCTACCTCTGACTCCTTGAGCCTATGCTCTGCAATCCTCAGTCTCGCTAGAGCTCCTGTCAGTAGTACCACCAGATCCTTAGGTGGTGGAGGTACATATAGTTGTAGACACATAAAAATGGCATAGGCCTGCAAGCTCTATTTTAACCACTTCATCCTAGCATAATTATGACATTTAATTATGTCTTTGGCCCACATTCGACTATTGATTAAATAATTTATAATTATTTAATTAATTCATTTCCTTTTATTCTTCATGATTATTAAATAAATAAATTTTATTTAATTATTAAATACTTCATTAATTGTCTAAGTCTTCCCTTAATTAAATAAATTTCTTAATTTATTTAATCACCCTTCTTTAGTCATTTCCTCCTGATTATTAAATAAATAAGTTTTATATATTTATTTAATATGTCACTAATTGTCATAATTAAATGAATTGATTAATTTATTTAATTATTCATCTTATCTACTAAATTAAATAATTATCTTTAATTATTTAATTGTCGAAATTAATATTCATCTCATTTTAAGTAAATGAAATTATTTAAAATGTCATCACATTCTTAACTGACAGTCCATTTTGGTAAATAATCTGAAAATCGATAATTTATTATTTCACAAAATCCATATTTTGAATTAATTTAATTCAAATTGGTAACTTTCCTCCAAAAATCAAGTAATCGGGTAGATTATTGATTTTCCAAATCTGATCTTCAGTTCAACTCTTATCTTCCTAATTTTTGAAAATATTTATTTTTGAATTAATTATCTCATTTATTCTCCACCGCTGATTCGATTCTCTCAGATGAAATCTCAACTGCTCACTTAAGGATTTTTCCCTAACCCTGATTAGGGATTGTCAAATTTAATTTGGGCCTCTGATTTTAGGTCTTTGTCATAAGTCAATCTCGTTCGTCCATTCAAAATGGCATTTTCTATAAAATACTATTTTGTGCTCATTTTTGGATTACGCACTGACATACTTAGATATTTTACAAGAATTGCAACATTTATTCCACTTAGTTTGGCACATTTTTGTTAGAGTAAAGGTTTAAATTTGATCATGTTAATTAAATTACCTTTATCTCCTTAACATTTCACCTTAGTTTGCATAATAAGACATTTAATAATTATATTAATTATTAAATGTGTTATCTTTTTAGGGTTTTTTTGATCTCTTTTCTTAAGGATTGATCTTTTATGTAATTATGCTAATTCAGTTGTTGAGAATATAGTTTTTCAATTTCACAGAGCAAAATATCTCTTTCTCTCTTTCTCTATTTTTTCTTCCCTGTGATAGGTATTCTTGCATGCAGGTGTTCTTGGACTCTGAAGTTGGATTTGACAACTTCAACATGGTATCAGAGCACAGACCTATTGCAGCCTATTCTTGTTTTTGAAGAATTTGGGGTTGAAAGGGTTAGATCTGGCTTTCACAGGTTTACAAGGTATTTTGTGTGGATCTGGGTTACTCCAATTTTTGGGTGCATTTTGGGCCCAAAAAGACCTCACGGTTGGATTTAGAGTGGCCAAAAACCTATATTTCCATATAAATCTTGTCAGATTTGGCCACCGTCAACTGGGGAGGCAAAAAAAAAATTAGCCTTAGGGCCGTATGGCCCCAGGCTCATTTTTCGAGGCAAAACGTGTGAATTTTTTTTTTTTAAATAACAAAAACAAAGGTTTTTTGTTAAATTTTCAGCACATCCCATTTAAAACTCCATTGCCGCCCATTCGTCACCCAACGGCCACCCTAGCGCCACCCAGCGACCACCGGAGGGTCGTTCAGCCAGTGGCTCCCTCGGCCAGCGGCCGACCACCAACCCACCACTAGCTCTGCGCCACCCCGCCCATGCTTCGCCACCCCTGTGCACTCAGCCCCCTGGTCTACCCAGGCGACTAGGGGCCTTGGATTTTAAGCCCTTGAGGGCTTTGAATTTTTTTTTGTCTTTTGGAGCTTCTTTCAGTCAAATGGGCGTATCTCAGGCTTTTTAGCTCTATTTTTCAAACGAAAAGGGGCGCTGGAAAGCTGGCTCTGAGCCTGATCTGATGGTGAAGGATTTTTTTCAAAATTTTCTAGTTTGGTTGCCATTTTTCATAGTCAAAGTTAGATGAAGCTTTTCACACTCCCAGAGCCATAACTTTTGCATACAAACTCCGTTTTTTGAAAAAGATTAGGCGTCATAAATCTCTTCTCATGCTCTTTCCAGAACAGTAACTTTTTTTCATCAGAAATTTACTAGGTACACAAAATTTTGTATGAAGCATTTTTTTCTTTTTCAAGCTTTTTAGCTTTAAAAATTGTACTGGGGTTTGGGTTCTCATATTGTGGGGGGGTGTTTTTTTCTTGCTTTCTATATTTTCCATCAAAAAACCAAAACACCAAAACTCTCAAAAACAATGAAACCCTTCTGCATCTTCTATCTATTCTGAAAGATCACATAATAATAATAAAAAAATAAGCAGGCACAGGTGCAGGGTTTAATGGCAGACTCTTCTTCGGTTGAGCGTCTTTCTCCACATAATTATCATACCTAGAAGGCATAGATGACAAGACTTCTCATGTCCAAAGGTTTATGGTCATGTTTGGATGATGTTCAACCTCAGTTGCAACGTCAATTTGAGATCTTTCAGCACAAGAACAGAATGGATGAGGCCATGGGGTTGTTATCCTTGCATGTTTCAGATAGTCTTCTCTTTCATCTCGAGGGTTGTGCAACTCCTCGAGCTATGTGGTTGAAGTTTGAAACACTTTTTGGCACCATTAATCAGTTTCGAGCACTTCAGATTGAGGTAGAATTGACCACTTTGGTACCTGATTCCTTTCCTTCTATTGAGGATTTCCTGATGAAATTCAAATCTCTCAGATCTTTGTTACAAGGTTGTGGTAAAAAAAAATAGACACAGAGTGCATTTACCTGATTCTATCTAAGCTTTGAGGATCCCTCCATATTTTCTCTTCTACCTTCTATTCCACCATGGATGCTTTGGGTCCACATTTTACCATGCCTTCTCTTGAGGTATTCTATGATCGATTGACATGAGAGCAGGCCAAGCTCACACAGTTGGATACTCTTCCTGGATCAAAGAATAAAGCATTGGTTGCTCAGCCATCCCAAGGGAAACAAAAGTAGAAATAGAAGCCGAAGACAAATTCAGTTGGCAGTGAGAGTTCCTCCAAGCCACCACCTAAAACAAATTCAAAACCACAATCCAATCCTAAACAGGGTAAATCTTCTAAGTCTGGTGAGTCTTCCTCCAAGACTAAGAAGAATCCAAGTGATCCCTGTAGTTTCTGTGGCAAGGAAGGACATCCAGTTTCTAGGTGTTGGAAATGATTAGAGGCTTTAGAGGAAGCCATGCAGCAGCATCATATTTCCTCACCTCAGCCTCCTTCTCCATCCATGGGGAAAGGTCATGCTCTTTTTGCACGAGCCTCGTCTTCAGGATCCACATGGATTATTGACTCTGGTGCTTCACACCATATCTCACATTCACAGGATTTAGTCACTGCACCTGCTTATAGTGCTACTTCACAGATTGCAGTTGGTGACTCAACACAACTCTCAGTTCAGGGTTCAGGTACTATTTCATTGGATGGTGGTTGTCTACAGGATGTGCTTTTGGTTCCCGACATTTCGTCAAACCTTCTATCTATTTATCAGATTTTCCACTCTGGCTCTGGTAAGACAATTGAGTTCTCACCACATGATGTGGTTATTCGAGACCTTCATGATCCTGACTTGGTTGTGGCTACTGGGAGTGTGGATTCTTCATCACACTTATACAGATTTGATGGCTTTGAGAGTTCAGACACTGTTGGTTCCTCTCTTATAGCACATGCAAATTCAGTGAGTAGGCTTTGGCATGAGCGTTTTGGCCATGTCAATTATAGATATCTACAGCAGATGAGTACTCAGGCACTTGTGATTGGGCACCCACATATTTCTTCTACTGATGGTGTCTGTCGAGGTTGTGTTCTTGGAAAACATCATCGAGATCCTTTTCCTAAGGGTCGAGCCACTTGTGCTAGGGCACCCCTAGAGTTGGTACATAGTGATCTTATGTCCTTTGCGACTCTTCCTTTTCAGGGGCCTGCTATGTGCTCACTTTTATTGATGACTTCTCCAGACGAACATGGGTGTACTTTCTTAAGTACAAGTCTGATGTCTTTGACTCATTCAGGATTTTTAAGACATTTGTGGAGAAGCAATATGGACTTTCTATTAGGAGGATATGCATAGATAATGGGGGGGAATATGTTAATCAGGATTTTATAGATTTTTGCACTGAGTATGGTTTACAACATCAGTTTATAGTCCCTTACACCCCTCAGTAGAATGGTGTCACTAAGAGAAAGAACAGAACCTTACAGGATATGGAAAATTGTATGATACAGTCTCGAGCTATGAGTTCTTCCTTCTGGGTTGAGGCAATCAATTGTGCCAATTATATTCAGAATCGGATGCCTCATAAGGCATTGCGACATATGACTCCTGAGGAGGTTTGGACCCATGTCAAGCCTGATGTTTCTACATTTTGAGTTTTTGGTAGTGAGGCTTGGGCATTTATTCCTGATGCTCAGCAGAAAGCCATGGAGAGGAAGAGCTGACCACTCATATTTTTTGGCTACTATGAGGATGTTAAGGCATACAGGTTATTTGATCCTGATTCTAGAGAGGTCTTGTTTCAGCGGGATGTCCAATTAGATGAGTATTATCCTCAGATGGATTCTCCATCACCAGCTTCTCCCTCATTGCCTACTCCTCCCTCTTCATCACTTGAGGATTACTTATCTCTTGAGGATGATGTAGATGATGATCCACCATCTCCACCACCACCAGTTGCTCCATCCTTGCCTAGGTGGGCCCGTGTCACTGTTGATGTAGTTGGTTCTTTGGCAAGTGATCCTTCAGATACTCGTCATACTCGTGCTCAGACATCTGGTTCTAGTATTTTGAGTCATGCCATTTTGGATGATCCTCAAAAGTTTTCAGAGGCGACAGGTCACCTTGAGTGGGATAAGGCTATGGATGAGGAGTATTCTTCTTTGATGAAGAATCATACTTGGGATCTTTGTCCTCTTCCTAAGGGAAGAAAGTTGTTTTGGTGCAAGTGGTTGTATCGTACCAAGTATGTTGTAGATGGTTCTATTGATAAGTATAAGGCACGTCTTGTTGCGAAGGGTTTTTCTCAAGTGGAGGGTATTGATTACTCTGAGACCTTTGCCCCTGTCGCTAAGATGAATTCTATTCACTTTGTACTTTCACTTGCAGCTTCACAGGGATGGTCAGTGTTTCAGATGGATGTGAAGAGTGCCTTCTTGCATGGGGACCTACATGAGGAGATCTATATGGACCAGCCTCAGGGTTTTGTGCAGGACACTTCTTTGGTTTGCAGACTTCGGCGTTCATTGTATGGTCTCAAACAAGCCCCTCGGGCTTGGTATTAGAAGATGGACTCTTTTTTGCTTTCCACTCACTTCACACATTGACATTCTGATCACACAATGTACATTTGGCATCAGGAGGGTGATCTTTTCATTCTTGTGCTATATGTCGATGATCTCATCATTACAAGTAGCTCATCTTCCATGATTTAGGATGTTCAGCGAGCTTTGATGGAGAGGTTTGAGATGACAGATCTTGGACTTTTGCACTATTATTTGGGCCTGCAGGTTATTCAGTATTCGAATGGGATTTCCTTATTTCAGTAGAAGTATTCTCTTAATATGCTCCAGCACTTTGGCATGCTTGATTGCAAGCCTGCCCCCACACCTTTTCAGTCAGGTGTTGTCTTTTCTTCCACTTGTACTACTTTCGTGGATACTACTCTGTATAGATAGTTGGTTAGCAGTTTGTTGTACCTAACACACTCACGTCTTGATCTTTCCTTTGCAGTTGGCCTTATCTCTTGATTCTCACATGATCCATATGAGAGTCATTGGCAAGTAGCCAAATGTATTTTGAGGTACATTCAGGGCACCACTTATTATGGCATTCATTACACAGATCCCCTCACATTGTTGGCTTTACTGACTCAGATTGGGCTGGTGATGTCGATGATCGAAAGTCTACTTCTGGCTTTGTTTTTTGCCTTGGTTCTGGTCCTATTACATGGTCTTGCAAGAAGTAGTCAGCTATTGCATTATCATCTACAGAGGCTGAGTATCGAGGAGCAGTGTTAGCTAGTCAGGAGGTTTTATGGCTTCGACAGTTGATGATAGAGTTTGGGTTTCCTCCTGATAGTCCCACTATGCTTTGGTGTGACAATCAGGTGCCATTCATATTTCTCGCAACCCAGTGGAGCATCAGCAGACTAAGCACATTGAAATCCACATGCACTTCATTAGGTAGTTGATTTAGGATGGTTCTCTCATCTTGGAGTACATTCCTATAGAGGAGCAGGTTGCAGACATCTTCACTAAACCTTTGGCATCGCCACGCTATCTTCAGTTGCGCTCCATGCTTGGGGTGAAGGAAGTTGTCCTTGGGGGGTCTCAGTGAGCCCTTCCTTCCTTCTTTTATGTTTTTTTAGCATGCTTTCTTCTCTTTTTGGTGAGGAATTTTTCCCACTGGGTTTTCTCTTTTACTCCGTTTTATAGATATTTGGTTGTAATTTGGTGTAAGCGGTAGAAGGGGAAAAATAAACTAAACTATGCATCTACACTTCTAAATAGGATATTGCATCTAAAACTAAATGAATTTAAACTAATTTAAACTAAAAAGCTTCAAAAATCTATCCTATTGCTCTCTAACTCTAAAGATTTCTCTAATTTACTTAGCTCTCAAATTTGTAAGCTAATTAAACTATTAAAATGACACTTAGAGAATGAGAAATGAACTATTCTACTCTAATATGATTAAAATATGCAAATTCTATTCTAATGGCAGCCATGACTGCAAATGCTTGATGCTGGAATGCTGCTTGATGGATGCTGGAATGTTGGATGGTTTGGATGCTTGTATGCTTTGGAAACCTGCAGAGTAAGATTGCATTAGTTGGGATCCTTTTCTTATAGCCCAAGAGCTGTATTTATAGCTTTCACGGCAGCACAATTGTATAGGAAACCAGGATGAGGGGCTGTGATTTTCTCTGGAGAATCCAAAGGCATGGGATGAGAAGAAGGAGCTGATCATGGAGAATGGTTTCTCCCCATGAAAACACCAGGCAAGAAGAGAGGGAGGATTGATGGAAGAAGATTGAGAGGACTTCCTGCAAGTTTTTCCCTAAAGCTCTTCCCGTGAATGGAAGCTGCATTAATTAGATTTAAAAAATCTAATTTTATTGGTGAGTGAATAGTGTAAATGATTTATGCATAAATTAAATATTTTTAGTTTATTTAATTTTAGCAAAAGAGGAATAAATAATTTAATAATTCAAACTATAGGGTTTGTTTTATTAAATTAAAAAGGAGAATGATAATTAAATAAAAGATTTTTAGCAATCTTTATTTAATTAAGAAGAAAGGTGATTTTAAACAACACAAATTATTTAAATTGTGTATTTAATTTTAAGATAGAAGTAATAATGATAATAATTAAATAAAACAAAGTTTTTAATTTTGTTTATTTAATTAAGAGAGAAATAATACGATGAAAATGATAATAGTTAAATAAAACAAAGTTTTTTATTTTGTTTATTTAATTAGGAGAGAAAAATAGAAGAATTTAATAAATAAACTTAATATAAATAAATATTTCTATTTATTTACTAAGTAGAAGAATTTAAGATTAATTAATCAAATAAGTCGTATTCAATTAATTAAATTATCTAGACCATTTTTAGGTGTCTACATTCGGTACCTTATCTGGCCTTGTTTCCGGGACCCAAGTTTACTTTCTAGCATTGTAGTTACCTTTGCTTTCTTGCATATGTTTGTAGCTGCTCTTTTGCTCATCTTAAGGGGGGGTGTTAGAGTAAAGGTTTAAATTTGATCATGTTAATTAAATTACCTTTATCTCCTTCTTAACATTTCACCTTAGTTTGTATAATAAGACATTTAATAATTATATTAATTATTAAATGTGTTATCCTTTTAGGGTTTTGTTGATCTCCTTTCTTAAGGATTGATCTTTTATGTAATTATGCTAATTCAGTTGTTGAGAATATAGTTTTTCAATTTCACAGAGCAAAATATCTCTTTCTCTCTTTCTCCATATTTTCTTCCCTGTGATAGGTATTCTTGCATGCAGGTGTTCTTGGACTTTGAAGTTGGATTTGACAACTTCAACAATTTTAGGCATAGGCATTTCAATAATATTGTCATAGGCATAGGCATTTTAGAATAAAATCCTTCAAAGCTTGTGTAGGTTTTCGTCAAGGATTGCTCGCACGTTCGATCTGAGGGCAACACAAATCAGTAAGTTAGAAGGTGTAATGGAGATCAGCCATGGAGAATGAAAACATTGGGTGAGATTGTTCTATTTTATGTGTTTTCGTTTATTGTTCCTTTTCACTTCATTATTTCTTTGGGTTTATGCTTTCAATTCATTTGATTAATCTAACTTAAAATTAACCCTTAGTTACATTGGTGAACCCGACATATTTGGACAAATAAAGAGCAATTTTTGGAGTTAGTTTCTTTTTGTTGCAGGTTTTGCATCATTTTGGATAAAGCCCTAGTTTCCAAAGATTCAACCATAACTTTCAAATGGCTATGTATTTCCTCACAAAAAAAAATTTGTAGGTTGACGACAACATCAAGAGCTTTCATTCCAAAAATCATATTTTTTGGATCTATTTTTAATTTTTTATAATTTTTTGTCTATTTTCATGAAAAATTAATTGTGAGAGAAAATTATCAATTTTTTTAGCTATGTTTACATTTCTAGAAATCTCTCTAAATTTTAATAGGGGTCTATTCTTTATCTTTTAAATTTGGATGCACAATTATTAGTCAAACAATAGATCTTTTAAAATTAGGGTTTCAAAAAGATTTGTTTATATCTCACAAACGGTTATAGATCTAATCACAAAAATTGTTTTGTAGATTTGGGATGACATCAAACGCCTTCAGTCCAAAAATCAGAATTTTTGGAGCTGTTTTGTATTTTTTATAATTTTTTTTATGGTTTTTCATAAAAAAAATAATTTCATGTGCAAAACAACAAATTTTTCTGATTTCTTTATATTTTTGGAAACCTCTTGAGATTTTAGACAGGCTTTATTTTCTGAATTTTTAATTTTACTATAAAAAAATTTCTAAAAATCAGATTTGTCTTGACTAGCTAACCCTCTAATAGTAAGTGATCAATTATCTTGTTAGGGTTTTGGCTTTGTTGTTGGTTTTGTGCATGTGTAGAAAATAAAAACTTCAAAGGACACATTGGATCAAGTGGAAAAAAATGACGCATCTAACTATTTTTGGAGGTCGATAATCAAAGATCATTATCAAACTACTAATGAATCTTTCTGTAGAACGCATGTCGAAGACCCTAGTTAAATTTTTTGAAACCGATTATCTGGTAGTGTAGAAAATCTTTCATTTGGATTAAAATTAACAAGTGTCTATTGTGTTTGGTGTGAAAGAAAATTTTTGTTATTACCCTCACGATGCAATAATCGAAGTATCATCTCCCCTTGTGCATTCATGCGATCCTAGGTGTAAGAGAAACGATTATTGCCTCTAGAACTTGAACCTGTTCTGGTGGGAAAAAGTACTCACCCCAGGATGACTCAGACCGGTAGCACCCTAACACTGAGGGACTTCCAGCCGGTATATAAAAATGGATTCTTGGGGAAAGCCCAAGAATCACACGTGTGGTTCCGATGAGATGGATCTGAAAGGGGACTCTTGCCACATGGATCATGCCCTATGAACAAAATTCCCATATTAAAAAACTTTTTTCTTAGAGTCCAACCTTTTTTGGCCATTGCTTGATATAGTGTAGGGTATAGTATCATGCTTGAAGACACTCACTACTCATCCCCTTGAGTAGAGATAACAGTTCTTGGGAAGTCACTACCCAAGAATTCAAATTTGGTGTGCTCGAATGACATTAATGAGTCATGGAGGGGAGCCAATGCCACCAAAATTCTAAGCTATCCTCTCTCAAGAAGGAAAGGTGTTTAACACCAATCTAGGGTATAAAGGTGGGCTATATCAAGTATACAAACCCTTGGCCTATTGGCCTATTAGGATTGTACTTGTCTTATGTGCACTTTCTTACACTAAAACATCGTGCTTGGCAAGTGTTTTCTAGATTTTCAAACAATATACACAACATTCACAAATATGGACACAAACAATCAACCTTAGACAACTCAGACTTTTCAAAAAAACATCAAAAAACAATCTCAGTCCTCATTTTGAACTTAGACTTTGCATTGTTCATCTTAGTCATCATTTTGAACCTAGACCTTGCATTTATAACATTAAGTCCTTAGTCAAACATCATCATCTTAGTCCTCAATCGACATTTTGGCTTTGATCACCTTGTCATCGTACATCAATCATTTCCTTAGACAAACATTATCATCACCTAGTCATCCTAGTCGACATTTTAGGAAACATAGTCTTGCATTTTCATCCTTATCGAAAATCAAAAAAACATAGGTTGTCATCATCCTCACATTTAGTTGTCATTCTCGTCATCCTTGTTTGAGCAATCCCTTTTTATTGTTGAGACTAGGCTTCAAAGACATAGAGGACAAATGGAAAACTTTGGACAATATTTCAATCCCAACATCGATAATAACACTTATGACACAAACCAACATTGGAATTTTTCTGACCCATTCCACAACATGAATGTGCAATCTTCCATGAACATGCCATCTTCATCATGAAACCCTTCCGAACCATTCATATAAAGAGACCAAAATGGACGAGTATATGTAGAAGACTTAGAAGCTATAGGGCAAAATCCTGATATAGTCTCCTTTGTAGAAAACTCAGTCTTACACAACCCTCAAAGGTATCTAGCCATGCTTTTGGACCAAGGGGCTAAGTTACCACATGGCTTTGACATAAATACTTTGCCACCTCCATCCGTCTACTCTCACCATCAATAGTCACTTGACATAAATCCTACTAGTAATTCACAACAAACGTCCACTTATCACCCTTATCCTAACCTTGACAAGGGAAGCCAACTATCAACTAGTCCATTCCAAACCTCCATGTCATATTCTGACCCTTCACCTATCAATCTTGTCCAAGTCTACATGCTTTATCAACCATCTACCAACTCATGTCAAGTCCTCACATCATACCATATCGATCCCGTCCAAGTATCCACATCCTATTTTAGTTGACCTTACACCAATCCAGTCCAAGACCCCATGTCATATCCTATTCCTTCACGTACTAGTCCAGTCCAAGTCTCCATGTCCTATCCTAGTCCTTCATCCATTAATCCTTTTCAAGTCACCCCCTCACAAGCCACATTTAGTCATGAAAATGCTATCATTGTCCAAAGTCAAATCCCATTGTCTAAACTTGAGGATACATGTCAAAATGAAAGCCCAAAACATGACCTTATAATGTCACCCTCATGTCAAGAACAAGGTAGTCCATCCCATGACCCTATCTTAAACTCCATTCAAGGAGTCCTTCAAGAAAATCATGACATCCAAAGTACACCTACCATTGACCAAGAAGTCCAAATCCATGACAACCCCATCTTTGACCAAGACCCTACCATTGACCAAGAAATCCAAAACAATCCACTCCTTGACCTTTATGCCATTTATGACCAAACACTTGACGACTCTATTCAAGCCCCAACTATTGACACTTTCCAAAATGAGATACTTTCCTCCATGACACACATAGACAATCTCTCTTCAAAAAAAGAGTCTTCCACTATGGACATATTTGCAAATGCTCACGTTATAGCTAAATTTACTGGACTCTATGACACTAACCATCAAGATGGTTTTGACATTGACTTGGAAGCACCAATAGAATCATCTGAACCTGACATGTCACAAGATCAGACCAAAGATATTAGTCAAAAATATGTCCAACATGACAATGAAGCTAAGACACTTTATCAACCAAGGTCATCTATCTTTTTCAGAGCAGGATTTCTCGCAGATGAGAAAATTACAAGTAGTAATGCCCACATATACCATGATGGGTTAGCATCTTGCTTTCAAAATAATAAATACCTCATCGCCAACAAAATCTGTCAAAGCATGCAATATCAAGGCAAAGGACTAGGCATACATGAACAAGGCATTCGAGAACCAATACAACTTCAGGCAAATTGCAAATATCAAGGTCTTGGGTATTCTTCAGTTAGCAAATCAAACGATGTTAGTGGTACTTCCTAGATATTGGGGGCAACCTTGTTAGATACAAACATCAAAATGGAGTCCATGAGAAATCCTTGTCATAATATTGCTGCCAACACTCCCTCCATCCGCACCATAAATTGTCATTTTCAACCTTCCCTTTCGAACCAACAAAAACAAAAGTCATACAAATCAAAAGGTGAAAATCAATTGTCAAAGGCCATCGAATCAGACAAAAAGACAAGTGGACAAATGAAATTAAAATGGATCCTAAAGAAAAGTGGATCAAGCAAAGAAAATATGTCAAAAGAAAAAGTCAATAAATATGTGGAATCACAAGACAAGAGGACTCCCACATATAACAATTGTCTACCTCCTTCAAAATGGTCATCAAACAAGGCATCTAAGAGTGTTGGTTCCAAATTCCATCCCTCCAAAGTTCGTCATACACCATACCAAGTTTGGAGAATAAAAAGTGATTCATCCAAACATCCAAACAACCTTTCCACATCTACCATCATCTGTCGTAATCCTACATCTTGCCTAAAGTCCAAAAATCCTATGTCAGAAATCTGTCACATCATGGCAGCAACTCTTTACCACAAGGACTCTCATGGCACTCTATTGCGATGTGCGTATTTTGATAAGGCCAACTCTAGTTTCAGAAATGATCACAATGACATCGATCAGTTGTATACAAGTGCTATGATCCTGACAAGACAACTCCTTCAGCAAGGTCATTATTGGCATATCATGGCACCAGTCTCTACATTGGCACCATCAGTGGATTCAAAACAATCAGTGGTCATCTAAAGCATCCAGGCTATCTGCAAATATAAAAAATACAAAAAAAAATTGAAAAATATAAAACATTGTCACCCTAATGAAAACGTGGCAAACAGGCATCTTGGTGACACCAAAAAAAATCAAAAAGTCAAGAAAATAGTAAAGAGAAAAATTTCATCCAATGGTGAAAACTTGGCAAATAAGTGCCCTGGATAAGTACCATGATGAAAACCTGGCAAACAGGTGTCATGTGTAAAATAAATCGTCTATGTGGACTATTACACTTGGGGGCAAGTCGTCTCATATCCTAGGCCTTCCTCTTGACATTGGAATCCAACCATTTAATCAATATCATTCCCACCTATCTTGGTCTTGACATAAAACTGGCACACATAAATCATCTTTTGGGAATTTTTTTGACATGCCTATCCTCTGGTCATACATTATCCGTGAAACATCATGTCATCGCTGACGTAAACCTCATTATCCTTATGTGACATAGTCCTTGAAAATCATATGACAATTCCCTTAGTCTCATGTCTCCCATCCTTTACCAAGGCCACCTCTCATCCTTTCATGTCTATCACCTATCTTGGCTTTCCCTTGTCAAACAGTCTAAGGATGTTCCATCATCCCATTTATTCCTAACCAAGTCATTCCAAATGCAATGAGTATAATTCATACAAGCACATTATCCAAAACATTACTTGACTTTGTTCCTGGCCCAGCTGCAAACCTCAATACTTTAGTCACATTATCATCGTCCTCACATTGTTTTGGGATGCGTCCTTCCCACGTCAAACAACGTTGTCATCACCTGTCAATTGGTATTCAACTTGAATAGGCGCACAATCATGTTTGTCCTTGGATTCTCATGTGTAGGAATCGGTCACATGCATTTGTCATGATCCTCTTAAACCATTCAAAAAAGATAAAAACATCATACAAGTACTGAAAAAAGAAAAAAGCATCACAAAAAGTCCTGAAAAAAGACAAAAACATTGAAAAAAGTCCTGAAAAAAGACCAAAAAACATCACAAAAGTCTTGAAAAAAGACCAAAAACATCGCAAAATGTCCTAAAAAAAAGACCTAAAAATTGAAAAACATCCTGAAGGAACCACAACGAACCATCAAACTATCTCAAAATCCCAAAAACAGAGTCAAAGTTAGTCATATCAGTCAATCCATGTCATTTTCTGAACTACGTTGTCTCTGCACATTTGCTACATAGGCAAGACTCTTTTTCGAGTCCCTGAGACATTAGGTCAGTCTTTTTAGGTTTGTCAAAATAAAATTATGACATAATCTTTGGTCTGTATGACAAAGTCATTGGTCGTTTCGAACTACGAGATCTTTGAGTGTATGACGTAGGCAAGGCCATCTGTCAATGAGCCCCCCAGGCCGCACTAGGTCAGTCCATTAGGGTTCATGGCACTACACTGACACACACGTCAAAAGTCTTCAATTCAAGACAAATCATTTTCCAACTGGGAAAACTCCTAAAATAAAGTGAAATAATCATTTATCCAGCATGACAATCTCATCAGCATGTCAATCATATCATCATGACAATATCGACATATAGTAAAACTCAGCCCAACCTTCAGTCAAACTTGGTCAAAAGAAGTTACATTATTATAACCGGTCAAACTATCAAATCTTGGTTAGCCTTCAGATGTGTCATTTTGATAAATAACCTGTATCATTCATGCTTTAGGATGTGTCCTTCCTAGGCATCGTCACTATCATTCGACATTTGAGGGATCCTCTTGACATCTAAGGATCACTCCTCTCGGCATCAATGAATTTTTTAGATGTGTCCTTTTGAAGAACAACCTTTGTCATTTATGCCTTAGGGTGTGTCCTTCCTAGGCATCATCACTGTCACTTGGAATTTTGAGGGATCCCTTTTGACATTTAAGGGATCAAATCTCTCGACATCAACATTATTCAGGATGTGTCCTTCCTGAATTTGACAATTTTTGACATTTGTCATCTTGGCATCAGCAAAACTTTGACACTCTAGCATCTCATCATCATGAAACCTGACATCTTGACATCAGAACAATGGATATCCAGACACAGTTGGAAAACACTTGGCACTTGTCTTTTGGATTTTCATCATGTTATTAGTTTTTCAGCAAGATCCCAATAATAGGATTTAGAGACGCAGCGACGTATCATAACGATTGACACGCATGACTACTAGTTTCTCAGTGAGGTCCTGATTATGGGATTTAGAAAAATAGTGACGTATCATGATAAGGGCTCTATTTTTATATTTTAGAAATCATGTTGCTAGTTTCTCAAGGAGGTCCTGGAAACAGGATTTAGAGAAGCAACAATGTTTCATGAATTTTCCTTGTCCTTTTCTGCTTGTGGTTGATTATGACAAAAAGACTGGGGCAATCGCGCTCTTAGTTTGAGTCATGATCATCCTTGTCTATGACTGCTTGTCTTATGTGATGGTACGACCTTGCACACCTTGATCTATGTCATATCATGGTGTTTGTTGGCCATCACAACAATCTGCCCAGTGATGATTAAGAGCAATAAATATAAAAATTCCTATGGTAATGTTTTGAAGGATTTGGTCTAGGAACTAACATGCATCTTCTTTAGTCTTATCATCTTCTCTCGCCTATCTCATATAGGCATTGCATCCATATCATCATCCATATCTTTTGAACTGACATTTCTTTGTCTCTTCATATTCTAGTCTTCTCATTAATTTTGAGAGCACACCCATGTTCTTGGAACCTGTCTGTCCTCTCGAGGGGGCATACCATAACCCTCCTCGTCATTCTTCCTCATCTTATTTTGCACTGGGGCATATTTTTTACTTATTTTCTTTGTCACAATGCGACATGCTACATTATGACAAAGAGGGGAAAAATGTACACATAAAAATGACCTAGGCCTGCAAGCTCTATTTTAACCACTTTCGTCCTAGCATAATTATGACATTTAATTATGTCTTTGGCCCACATTCGACTATTGATTAAATAATTCATAATTATTTAATTAATTCATGTCCTTTTATTCTTCATGATTATTAAATAAATAAATTTTATTTATTTATTAAATACGTCATTAATTGTCTAAGTCTTCTCTTAATTAAATAAATTTCTTAATTTATTTAATCACCCTTCATTTTCTTGATTATTAAATAAATAAGTTTTATTTATTTATTTAATATGTCACTAATTGTCATAATTAAATGAATTGATTAATTTATTTAATTATTCATCTTATTTGCTAAATTAAATAATTATCTTTAATTATTTAATTGTCAAAATTATTATTCTCATTTTAAATAAATGAAATTATTTAAAATGTCACATTCTTAATGACAGTCCATTTTGGTAAATAATCTGAAAATCGATTATTTATTATTTCAAAATCCATATTTTGAATTAATTTAATTCAAATTGGTAACTTCGTTCAACTCTTATCTTCCTAATTTTTGAAAATCTTTATTTTCGAATTAATTATCTCATTTATTCTCCACCGCTGATTCGATTCTCTCAGATGAAATCTCGACCGCTCACTTAAGGATTTTTCCCTAACCCTGATTAGGGATTGTCAAATTTAATCTGGGCCTCTGATTTTATGTCTCTATCAAAAGTCAATCTCATCCGTCCATTCAAAATGGTATTTTCTATAAAATGCTATTTTGTGCTCATTTTTGGATTACGCACTGACATACTTAGATATTTTACAAGAACTACAGCATTTATTCCACTTAGTCTTGGCACATTTTAGGCATAGACATTTCAATAATATTGTCATAGGCATAGGCATTTTAGAAGAAAATCCTTCAAAGCTTGTGTAGGTCTTTGTCAAGGATTGCTCGCACGTTCGATCTGAGGGCAACACAAATCAACAAGTTAGAAGGTGTAATGGAGATCAGCCATGGAGAATGAAAACATTGGGTGAGATTGTTCTATTTTATGTGTTTTTGTTTATTGTTCCTTTGCACTTCATTATTTATTTGGGTTTATGCTTTCAATTCATTTGATTAATCTAACTTAAAATTAACCCTTAGTTACAATAGTACCATCGCCAATGGATGTACCTCTGGGGCATCCTCCTCCATTGCCTCCCCCTATCCTCTCACCTACCGGTCTCCTCTCTCCTCCTCCACCTTAGCCTCTCTGTCTCCAATCTTTCTCTATTTGACGCCTCTCCTCCTAAATCTCCTTTGTCCAAAAAATCTCCTCTTGTCCTCTAAGCCATATCCTAGTGCCCCTACAATGGGGTGCACTATCGTCATCTATCTCGGCCTGTGCTCTATCCACCATGCAGAGTACCACACTATCATCCCTACATCTGCCACCCCTCCTCTTCCTAGATATGGAACTAGTTGTAAGTCCTCCTACATCTTCATCACAAAATATCCTATGATCTGATCACCCCATAGGCGCTCCAGGGTAATCCATCAAAATCTCTGAGGCCCTGTGGGGTATCCTGTTGTACACCAAACTGCCTCCTAACCTTGTCCGGTCTATGCAGATCAACAATGTGTGGGTCCCGACTGATCAAATAGCATACTATGAAAAAGTAGCCCCTATGTCTCCTCTCATCATTTCTCCATCCCAAAAATCATCACCTCTGGTAAGGTCTCCATATGATCTGATCCTCACTCAAATAATCCAACCTCCTCCTCCATGCCTCCAAGTCACTAACATCCAGGTAGTGCAGTCACCAACCATACTTTGTACCGTACTAGTATGATACTGGCAATGTCTCATCTTGCATCCCTACTATCAAAATCCCTAGCCTCACCATGCTAATATGCTCCTAGGCCCATACCTGGAGCAAGGTCACACATGTAATGCTGAGGGCTCTCCTATAGCACACCGCATGCATGTCCTGATATAGCTAGGCCAACACGCATCCCCCCCATGAAAAATATCCCTTCCTCCTCTCCATAATATGCTTGAAAAACTCAATGATCTTGAGGCTACAAAATCGTTCGATCCTATCTGATAGTAATATCCCACTAATCATGCTGCAAAGGTACAATTGTAGTGCAAGCACATCAAGTCCCAAGCACTCGTCCAAGTCTTACTCCCCCCTAGATAGGGAGATCCTCCCATCCAAATATTTCCTATAGGCTCCTATCTCACTCTCTCCCCTGGCTCCATGTCCAACTCACCAAGTGCCCTCTAATGAGCAGCTGCAGTATCCTCCACACGTCCTCTAGTGTCAGGAGCACCTGATGCACTCTGATGTTGGGGTATCCCAACATATGTAGTAACTATGCATGTGCCAATGCCACATGGTCATGGGTAGTCATTGCCCTGATAGTCACCTCTAGCACTGCTGAATGCCTCTTGCGAGTCCTCAACATCTCAAAATTCTGCATCCACATATAACAATATGTCAGTCTTTCATCAATTGCATTTCTTTTTCTATCATTTTTCCCCTACCCTAGGTTTCTAGCAAATTTTCCCCTACGTTAGATGAATTCACCCCTTTTCCAGTCTTCTTGTGAATTTGCCCGTTTCATTGGAAAATTCACCTCTTTTTTCCCTCATCCATGAATTTTCCTATTTCTATGGAAAATTCACCCCTTTTCCTCACATTCATGAAATTTCATCTCTTTTGGGAAAATTCACTCTTCTTTTATGTGCGCGAATTCACCTAATTCATTGGAAAATTTGCCTCTTTCTATTCAGTCCATGAATTCACCCCTTTTATGACAAATTCACCCCTTTTTTTTGTTTGCACGATTTTTCCTTTTTCAATGGCGAATTTTCCCATTTCCTGCCCTCGTGCGAATTTGACTATTTTCTTAGTGAATTCACCCTTGTTCCATCTGGGGTGACTGAATTTTTTCCCCTGTGTCTTTTTTCCCTATGACAAGTGAATTTTTCTCCTAGTTGTGTGAAAACGAATTCGCCCCTTCCCATCTGAGGCAATTTCAAAATCACTCATTTTCCCACGTTGTCGCTCCTGCATCAAACAAAGATTCCTATCTGTGGGGAGGGGAAATTTCGAAATCACCCCTCCCTAATGAGTTCACCTCTTTCCCCAGTAGCCCCATTAATAGGCGAACTCACCATACAGATAGGCGAATTCGCCCATCCACCGTGAGTTTGTGCCCTAGCCTACCCAAAATTTCAAATTTAAAATGCATCAAATTTTAAATCCAACTCAAGTCACGAAGTAGGGTTTTGGATCTTACTTGGTGGGGTACTGTGTGCTTGTAGTAGTACTGGTGTAACTCCTTGCCTTAGTGGATGAACTCATCATCTACAAATCCCTCATCCTCACTACCACTCCCATCAGCCATCCTTGTCACTAACTTCCTCTCTTTCTCTCTCTTGCTGTGTCAACTGCCAAGTGTGCACATGGTAAATAGTAATTTTCAAAATTACTATTTATAACTTTTAACTTTTTCCCGTTTTTAACCTTTTAAAATTTGGGCAATTTTTACCCTTTTTTAACCTCTTTTTAATTCATTTCCCTCCTTTTCTTTTGTGGGATGCCATTCACACCCCGTTTTTCTGTTTTCCTCCATTTAAAATCTATTCTTCATGGTTTTTCACGCTCTATCACATGGTACCCTTCGTTTCTCCATATCGAGAAGTCACCTAGGGCCCCTTTTTCTTCCCCATCCGCCCTCTCGAGGGGACATACCCTATGATTTTCCTTCGTTCCTCCATCATTTCCACTTCCTTGTGCGACCAAGGCATCTCCCTTCATTTTCTATGATTAGATAGCCTACACAAATTTTCCCGCACTGGGGCATCACTTTCTAGTCCTTTCTTCTATTGAGTCACCTATATTTTATTTAAATCTTCAAAACACTATTATTCTAGTAGTATTTTGAAGAGGAGAAAATTGTAGACACCTGAATTTGACCACCCCCATATGGTCAAATTCATCCCCTTTTATTCCTCTATCCTATATCCCTCATCTGTGTCAATTAAATAATTTATTTAATTAATATTTTCCTTCTTCTAATGTCCCTAAGGTATTTAATTAAATAATTAAATACTTTATCCCTTACCTCCTTTCTTCTCTAAATTAAATAAATACTCTAATTTATTTAATTTAGTCATTTGGCTTTATGAATCTAATTTAATTTTTAAATTCACCTTTTCTCTCTCCTTGTCCCATCCTCCATAATTCCTCTTTAATCTAGATTAATTTAATTAATGTACCATTAGGATGTGCACACCCCTAATCATGATTAGGGTCACATCCTCCATAATTCTCCACTTGCCCTTAATTCTCCATTATCCTGCTTAATCCCTTGTTTGCACAACCTTAATTACTTGAATAGGTCAACCTAATCCTTATGCCATTTATGTGATACCCCCAAGTTAGCCTTCATTAATTTATTTCTCCTTTTGAAGAAGGCAACCCATTCCCCATGTGAATTTAAAATTCACATTTATCGTCATTGGGTCTTTTAAGGAATTTTTAATTCCTCCCCTCTTCCCCATGTGGATATTTGAGGAATTTTAAATTCCTCATACATCCCATCACCCACATAGAGACAAGGACCTCCTTTATGAGGAGATCTTATCCCAATTCCTAGGTACCATAAGGTACCTCCACCTCATCTCCCCTTTAACACCTCACTGGACACAAGGCAAGATGTTAGGGCTTGTGAATCCTCAACTCAACCTAGTCCTTGATCTTGTCCATGGTGGCCTCATCTTGGCCCTTCATTTTCTAGAGGAATTTCCCATAAAATTAGAGGATTTTTCCCTCATTTGTCATCACACACATTTTTCACTCTAACTCTCAAGCATTCATCCAAGCCAAGAACCTCCACTATTACAGCTTCATTTGCATCCACCTTGTGCATCCTTTGCAATACCCATTTGCATCATTGTATTCCCCATCCTCCCACAATCATTTAGAGCTAGGATGCATGTTATTTTTCATCCAAAGGAGCACACATTCGAACAAAATTAATAGGGCTAACCAACTCATCAACTTGGACAAGGTAACATACTGCTTTTTATTTTTGTTTTGTTCAAGTTCAACTAGGCTAATTGATGAGGTGTTGTGTGTGCTTTCCTTGTTTGCATTCCGCTAGTTTTTCATTCTTAGAGTAGGAATTCACTTGCACAAAAGTAGGAGAAATACAACATCAATGAATAAATGTAGAGTATTTCTCAGAGACTCTGGAAACCAAACAACCAAATTGCAACACTCTTCATAGAGCTTTTGACATCATTGACAACGAAACTACAACAACTCAGTCACATCAAGATAATATTTTAATGGGTATATTAATAGTCAAGGGTGATGAAGAACAAATAGCTGAGCCACTATTGGATAATCAAGAGTCCTTTCCTTCTCAAAATAGTTTGTGCATACTAGGAATTGAGTTTAATGATGCATGCTTAGGAGGATTTTTAGCCTAGTAATAGAATAAATCAATTCTCTTGACATTGAAGAGACATCTCCTAATTTTCCTAAATATAGTGATTAATGATAGAATTATGATG
Organism: Sequoia sempervirens; assembly: GCA_007258455.2. Lineage (NCBI taxonomy): Eukaryota > Viridiplantae > Streptophyta > Pinopsida > Cupressales > Cupressaceae > Sequoia > Sequoia sempervirens. Next base: position 253,772,103 of record VDFB02105785.1, on the reverse strand, counting down.
GCATTAGGCAACCCAATGTTTCCATAGTTAGTGGCATCAAAATTGTGTTATTCAAATCTCTAGTAGTTGAAGCTTGTGAAATCTTATATAAGCAAGAGGATCCCATTGTAGCATGCAACAAGAATAAATGTGATGCAATGAAAGTAATGGATGAGTATTTAGGAGTTAAACAACATGAAGACTTTGAGAAATTTGTTGATGAATTTTATCACAACTTAACGCATGAGCTGCAAGGAGAAGAAATCCACCAGAAGGGAGCCTTAGCATATATTATCATGAATTACAATAGGGATTTTTTCTACCCTATTAGATAGTGATTTTCCTTCATTACATTCAAATAATTTAAGTAGCATAGATTCATGCATGTCATGCTTTAATAATTTTGAACCTTATCGAAATACTATTGATGTGCGGGAAATTAAAAAGGACATTGATCAAGTAGATACATAGAACATGGAATGTTAACATATCATGCAAGATATTCTTGAGGTTTTTGAAATATGGAGATTTTATTAAAGTACCTAAAAATGTGCCATTTTAGCCATATACCAATGCAAAACTAGGTAAAATATTCCATGAAATTGAAGAATTTGGTCTTTTAAATGGTATATTTCCTGATGAATGTAATTATGATTTTTAGATAGACAATGTAAAAGGAATGCTACATCATGAATTGTGTCCTAAAGCTAAGAATGCAAGAGAAGACAACAAAAAATTCATTAATGATCAAATGTTACTACTTGTGCAAGCAACTCCCTAGGTTGTATCTTTCCTTGTTCTTGTTAATTCTTATGCTTATCATTTTGATTATGGGGATCTAAGAAATAGAAAATGTATGTGGATTGATCATGGGCCTAATGAGTTGACTCAGTTGTTAATTTTTCTTGATTATGGTATGGATTTTGAGAATTGCAAGGTAGGAACCTATTTTTTTGAATATAAGGACACATTTGCAATACTTGGGACTATAACCATTACCTTGTTACTTATGCATGCACTGTGAAATGATATAGGGGTAGGTGTCATTTTTTTTGTTTGGGTATAATTTATCTAGTGATTATTTCTATATATAGCTAGGTTTGGATAAGGTCGGTTTAATTTTTCTTCTCATTTTCTTTTTGTTAGTTTGTTAGTTTAGGTTTAGTTTTTCTTGCTTTTATGAGCTTTTCTAGTGTTTTTTCTTGTTTACTTCTAGGTGTTTTGCAAGTTCAACAACAATTTAATTATCTAGAATTTTTTGAGTAGTTCTTTGGTAAGATTTAATCATGTCTTTGTGAATAGTTGGTGAAAGTATCCTATTAGTGTCATATGATTTGGATATTTGATTTAAGAAGATGGGTCAATGGTTTGATCTAACTTGAGATATCATAAAATCTTACATTTTACACATATTTTAAGAAACCTAAGGTTACTATGGGTTTCCTTGTGAAGTCTTGTTAAGTGAAAAATATTAATTTTTTGCTTTAGTTCCATTGTGATTCTCAACCTTGAAATAGAAAGCTTCACTACTTGCGAGTTGAAATGAAAATAAAACAAAAGAAAAATTAGAAACAAGAAAAATAATAAAAGGAGACCATGTAAAATAAAATAAATTCAAATTTTGGGAGGATTCAAATATCTCTACTCGGGCTATAGATTCCTGACTGGTAGTAGAGCTATGTTCAGGAGAATCATAATGACAACCTTGCCAGGGTTATAAAAACTTGGCTAGTAGTGAGGCAATGTCCTGGTTCATTTTGAAGTAGAAGCATTCATGTAGCTTAACATAACAAAGCATAGGTTCTTATGGTCACTAATGGAGGTGTTGGAACTGTGAAATTTAAAAATTTCATAGTTTTCCATACACATAAAAGTTTCCCAAAGAAGCCCATATCATGAATAAAATTGACATAATTTTCTTTATCACCCATGTTCCAATTAGTATTTACCATTTGGTCCCATAAAATTCACTTGACCCCAAGCATTTGAATATATAAAAGTCATTTTGGCATGAGATAGTATAAGTCCTCCAGACCCATAAGCTATTTTATACAAACACATATGTTTCAGCGCATCGGCAAGAGGTCATGAATGTCTTACCGATATCATTTTATCAGAGAATTCATATCAGCATAATGCAATTCATGGTCTCAACAATAGAAGGATCCTATCAGCAAAACAAAAATCATCGGAATGATTCATATCAAACTTATATATGTCTTACTGACTGGTGCACAAGGAGAAATACCAGCTAGACTAGAGCCATTAGAATGAGGTCCTATAGCATTCATCCGGTCTTGCCGAAAAAGCAGCAGGGGATTCTATCGATGATTATTGGGATGAAGTCAGGGAGTCCTACTGACCCAAATGTCACACCGACAAGATTATGTTGGTAAAGGACTTGGTGGTATAAACTGATTATCGGCGAGACTAGTTTCATCGGAGAAAGATATGAGAGTCACGTCGAGTGTTGTTCAGTTGGCAGGAGAATCATTATGTCTCGGTGATCAGAAAAAAAACTGAAGGAAATTTCTCGACAAGACACGAAGTAATCTATGGAGCATCTACCTGACTGACAATGTTACAACTATGTACATAAGACCGAAAGGATAAATTTTGGTGAGACTCAGAATATTGATGAGACTGCGAGACACCAAAGTGATATATAGTTTTTGGTAGTCAGAGAGACTTGAGGTGTCAGGGAAACTACATGATGTATTGGAAGATGTTTTAATGAATGTTAGTAAAAGCTATAGTAGAGAGGTCTCCCAAGATTTGAAAATGTCTCACCAACAATATTACATGATGTGACAGTGAGAGTTTTGAAAAAAGACCCGCTACACTTGTGTTTCAACTAAAACATTAATGGCACGATGGAGCACAAATAACTACATGAATTAAGGAAAATTCAATTGGAAATATTAGTGTGGAATAGATGGTGGAGGAAGCAGAAGGGCTAACGGATAAATAGGGCATTCTTTCAGTTCAAAGGTTTCGAGCGAAATATAGTAAGTTCTCTGCACCTTAGTTCCTGTAATTTTTTACTTCTATAACATTTGAGGAATGGAACCCTCTAGCTCAGGAAAATCAAAAGGTAGAAAATATGGTGAAAGCAGTCAGCCTAAAGGGAAGAAATAGAAAACTGAAATAGAGCCTGAGGGCACTGAATGGAAGCTAAATCAGGATCTCATTGACCAATTACCTAGCTCTGGACCTAAATCCAAATGATCTGCACAACTTAGGGAAAAAATAGATAAATTGGATGACAAGTGTAAACTCATAGGAGATATTTGGACTTCAATAAGAGGTTATGAATTGTTTAGCTTTCATTACTACCTGAGGAATCATTTTGAACTAGTATGTAACCCATGGAAGCTTAATCTTGGAAAGCTAGTTTGCCCTAATGTATTTGTCAATGCAGAATTGGTAAGATTGTTGGCCACCCATTATAATTTGAAACTCAAAGCTATATGTGACCCATCCGGGAAACCACTAATACACATATCAGAAGATGCAATAGATGAAGTTTTCAATTTAGAAGGGGTTTGTAATGAGAAAGTCATAAATGAGGAATTAGAAAGGGAATTCGGGAGGATGGACACAATTTATAAGGGTTGGAGATTTCCACTCCATAGAGTTAGACAAGGTGGAAAACTAGTTCCTCTAGAGGATAGCGATGGACCCCCTTTCCATGTTGATCTTTTTGAACCCTATATGAAGTATACTTATTTCTCGGTAGGCCAAGTATTGGGAATGGAAGTCCCTAAAGATATGTCAATTATGCCTATGATAATTTCAGCAGATATTCAGTATCACAATTCTAGACCATTTGATTATGCCTCATAAATTTTTAAGGGGCTTGATTCTGGGTTGATGGCAATAAAGGGTGGAGCTCTATCTTACATCTTAGGCATTACTGATTGTTGATGCACATAGTGTTGTATTTTGGACAGGAGTTAAGGCTGTGGCCTTAGGAGATGAGAATTTCCAAATTTGACAAGGAATGACATTACATGTTCAATTATGGATGGCTATCTAGGAGAGTAGGTTTGGTAACTCTAGTTTTGTACACTTTGAGGAGTTTTTTGTGAAGACATTGTACAAATTATATAATCATCCATGTGACTATTCTTTATCTGAAGAGATAAAGAGCTTTCTTAGGCCTAAGGACTTCAATGGGCCAATTAGTCACAACTGGGGGGATTGGTATTTCTTGGAGGATGCTACCATGATTAGGGTTTATGGATTTGAAGATGCCCCATTCATTTTGCCAAAAATAGTCCCAAACATAATTGCATACTTAGAGATTGTAAGATAAATGGACTTTTCCAGTGTTATGAATTTGAGCTCCTTTGGTAAGCAGGATTTTATGCCCAGTACATTGTGCTTTGGTGATTTTACTGTATTAGCTAAGGATGGATACAATTTGATCCTTGATAAGTTACTGCAATACAATATGAAAAGAGGGCCACCTAGAAAGAATTTTGATCCAGAAGGGTACATCAATTCTACTAAACTGAAGATAAACTTTGGAGGGTATCAACATGTGCCCTATAAATTTGATGATATGATCCAAAACCTGGAAGCTGAAGAAGTAGAAATAGTGGTGGAAAGATATAATCAAGGGTTGCAAGATACCGAGCTGTTATCTTCTGGGGAGGAGGAATCTAAGGATAATGTGCCACAAGACCAACCAAATAAGATGTCAAGATTGAGAACTCAACATTACACTTGCCCTACCAGGGAATTGAGTGTTGAAGAGCATGTAGATGCGGATGCAAGGCATGTGGAGTACAAATCATTTGTAGTAGATGATGAATTTGTAAACTCTCTAGAGTTTAAGGCATTCCTGTACAAACAAAAAGGAAAAGAAATAAGAGAAAAGGTTGACAATATCACACCAGGTAATGAAGAATAATTACTAAATGACCTAAAGATGTGTGTGGACAGAGAGATGGCAACTATGACCCTTGAAAAGGGAAGGAAAATTTTGGAAAGTGTCGGTGTTATGATTTTTCCATGATTGAATCTCAATTCTGCATTAGTTTTTGATAGTTTTTTGAAAGATAGTAATGCTACACATAAGCTCAACCCAGAAAAGGTGACAAAAGTATCTGCAGGATTGAAATACAATCTAGATGAAGGGTCATTAATGATTTGGGCTTTATATCCACCTCACAGGAAATCAATTGTCATTGATACTGAGAAAGAATTCAGGCATGTTATGAATTTAAAGATTGGAGAGGCTGATCCTATGGCAACTACAAAAATTGTAATCAATGTAGCAAAATTAAACACAACTCAAATTCAGATGTTAATCAAGGAGAGGGAAATGTACAAGATGAATAACAAGAGGATGTTGAGAGAAAATGACCACCTGAAAGATTTGTTAGGTGTCACAATGAAATCAACCAAGCTGCTCACTCATGGTAAAAGTTCACAAGAAAAATATCATTGGGAAGGATCAAGTGCTTACTTTCAAGGGAAATATGATACACTTGTAGCAATGATTATGAAAAGACAGGCCAATCTAGCAACTTGGTTAAATAAGCTCTGGGGAACACACTCACATAACTTTGATGCATTGCAAGAACACGAAAGAATGGATGGTAGGATTTTGGAGAAGTTTCAGGAAATAAACTAGAGGGATGTTTCTGATAATGTAGCAATTGAGGCTACAAATCATTTTGTGAATAAACACCAAGACTTATTTGAAGAATTGTGAGGGGATGCACATGGATTGATAAATGCTACTAGAAAAGGATTGAATGCATTCTTTGATGATAAAGGAGGATTAAAAGAAATGACTAAGTGGAAAAGTGAAAGTGAATTGATACTGCAAGAAATTTTGAAGATAGCTACTACAGAAGATACAACATTGGATGAGGTGTGTGAACAGAATGAAAAGATGGTAAGAATGGAGATCACGATCTAGAAAGCATTAGGAGATGCAAATACACATGAGCACTGGGATTACTTGAACCACTTATCAAAGATTCATTTATGGCTTAACAAAGCTTAATTATCTTTTAATCTATTGTTGTTTTAACATATGACATTTTTGAAAGGACGTGTCCTTTCAAGTAGTTGATGTATAAATATCCGTTTTGTTAGTGAAATAGGATAGGATATAGAAAAAAGATACAGTAGATTACAATGTCTTACAAATATGAGACTGTGATGCATGTTTAAAACTATGGAGATATCAATGAAAATCATTTGATGTGGTGGCGTATTTTTGGTATCAGTTGTTTGTTGTATTAATTGAAAGTATTACTGAAGTTGTCTCCAAGGTTGATTTTTTCTAGTTATTTAAATTGATATAACAAGCTTATACTCAGTTTATCGGTGCAAACTTGTTGTATCTGTATGGTTGATTAATTGGTTCTTTCAAGAAAAGATTAAATCCTTTTAGTTGATCATAGTAATTAGGGAATCTCATTTGGATCATTAAGAAGAACTTGGTAATCATATTCTTGCATGTTTATACAAGCTATAAACTCAAATATATGTCAAAAAATTAGAGTACTTTCCAGAAAGAAGTTACTCATTTTAGATTTCTTTTTGACTCCGTATACCCAATAAGGCACTAGTCTCCACATTCTCATTATTCTAGTTTCACTCATTATTTATATCTGTTAAACTGAATATATTAGGTTTCAACTTTGATATTGCTATACAATCTATACCAAATCAAATTTTTATTTATCCACTCCCATTTTCCATTGTGGGTAAAATACCTTTAAAGAAATAAGCATAAGTCAAGTCTTCCTTATTCATATAGGTACACCTACCTAGGTCTAGCAGCACTTGAAGAGAAGAAGGTTTAAACCATTTTGACCTTGTTTGTTATCCTAAAATGTATCAAGAGATTGGCAACCTCTTGAGGTATTTTACTTGCATTTTTGAGAGCTAAAAAATTGGTGACTCTACTGGGGAGTCAACTCAGAGTCAGGGCCTTAGTCATAGAGTCATAAATCCTGTATAGACTCCACTGGGAATAAGGATAATTTCATTTTTTCTCACTTTTAAAAAAGTGAATGGAAACTCTGACAAGAACACTACATCTTTTCAACATGAATGGTAGAATATCCCAATACAAAGAGGTCCTTCTGGAGGTTCTGCTAGTAACAGTAAGTGGACACACAAGGATGATAAGGTTGATAAGGGTATGAAGATAAATGAGGACATGTGCATAAAAAACAAAGACAAAACATCAAGACCACATTGTGAGACATATGATCGTTATGATACATGGAGAGATAATTCAAGTACAGAACCTTGTACCCCTGAAGAACAAAGAAATCATTTTTATAATCCTCATAAACAAGCCGAGCTCAATGCTAAATTTGAAGTTGAATGAATCAGATGTCAATAGGAATATGATCAAAGAATGGAGGGTAATCAAAATGAGCCTATCGATCATGAAATTCCTCAAGAAAATTATGAGTTCTCAACTTGTGAATAAGTAGAAGCACAGTTCAAGTTTCATAAACAAGAATTAGAAAGAGAAAAAGCTGAATAGGAAAAGATCCAAATGATAGAAGCAATCCAAGACTTCAAATTGCAGAAATCCCAAATTACTACTCAGACAGCTGGTTTTTCAAAGTATATACCGCCTCATAGGCAGGAAAATAATAATGGAGGGCCTTTTGATCCATCAAAGGCTCCTCAGAATCAGATAGAAAATCAATACAAATAGTCAAACCATCCACTGCATATTTCCTCACAATATACAAATACACAACCACCTCATGGTTAGCATTACGTGCCACCTCCTCATGCATAATACAATAATCCAATGTACCAGTACTAGCACCCACCTAACCCTCCCCCTCATTAATACACAAAAATGATCAAACAATTTGACTTGACAGGGTTTCAGTTATACCCCTACCTTATGGATGGTAGTTGGAGGAGTCTTGTTCCTAAGTTTACAGGGAGTAGTGCAATTACTGCCGAAGATCATTTAAGGAGTTTCAATGCTTTCATCCAAAATTTGGATATGCCTTATGAGGATTTACATATGAGGCTATTCATGATGTCGCTCACTGAAGAAGCTATGGATTGGTTCAATAGCCTACCAACAGCCTCTATTAATTATGTCCAAGAGTTTTAGGAGTGATTTCTCGAGCAATATGGGAATCTAAGTGCACCAGATGCTGCTCTTCATGAATTAGTACAGATTCAAAAAAATCAGAATGACTCAATTTATGATTTTAACTGGAGATTCAACAAATTATAGAATAAGATACCACCTAGATCAAAGTTGCTAGACTTTGTAGCATTGAGTATTTATTTGAATGTGTTCGATCCAAAAATAGGGTATGAACTAAGAAATAGGTTCCCAAGAGATCTAGCTGAAGCCCAAAAGGTAGCATTAACTATTAAAAACAATAAGAAAGCTACTGGGATAATCAATAAGAGAGACAACCCTAGGGTTCCTCAACAAGCCAATAATTATCAATACAAACAGGAGAACACATACAAAAATGAGAGGCCTAGGTTACATGACATGCCCTATGGTACAAATTGGAAGGATGGAAAACATGTAATAGATAGGCCTAGAAAAAAATAAACTCTTGATCCATTAAGGAAGAAGGGAGCGTATATGGTCAATAACAGTTGCTGGTGTGAAAGTTGTGATAAGCCACATTCCCCAGATCATTGTGTTGTATCCCAAAGAATGTAAGAAGAAGGAATGTTAGTGGGTAATAGTGGAGAGGATCACATAGTGTATTTAACTTCAAATAATTTTCACCGTGTTGAGGAGAAATAATCATCTTCAGAAGATGAAGGCTATGAGTACAATGTTTCAAATCAAAGGTGCAATGTCCACATGGCTGAACAATAGGATTTTTCTAATTCTAAAGAAGATTATACAGAACCACACTCTATTGAGGTGCCTGCTTAGTACAATATAAGGAAACTCACTGAAGAGGAGATAAATAGGTTAACCATTGCTGCAATTGAAGAAGCAAAGAGCAAGTATTGGTTAAGAAATAGGACAGTGAATGAAAAGGAAGGTGTTCCTAGGGGAATATTTATGAAAGATAGAGAAGTAACACCAAGAGTTTTGAAGAGAACAGAAAATAAGCAACATGATAAAAATGAACAAAAGCTTGTCCAAAAGGAGGGAGTTAAAGAGATACAAAAGAAAATGCAAAAGACTGATCAATCGAGTAAAAGAGAAAAGGAAGATAACAAAGGAGAAATACTAGAGCAAAAGAAAATGATTAAGGCGGAGGGTTCCTCTTTTGACTTCACTCACACTTTATCTCAAGTAAAAATGTCTGTTCCACTACTTGAGATGATGAAAATTAAGGAATATAGGGACAGTGTTGTTCAATTGATAACAAATGGAAATGAAAAACATATAAATTCTAAAAATAAGATGGCTACTAAAACAATTAATAAGCAAGAGAAAGTAAGTATCCCAGAAGTCTGCCTAAATGATGTATTAATAAATCCCCCACAAGTTGATCCTTTTTTCACTACGTTACTTATAAATAACAAATTGTTAAGGAATTGCATGATAGACTCTGGCACTGCTCTCAATATTATGCCTATTGGAGTAATGAAATAGCTTAGCATGTGGGTGGATACTAATGGAGGGAAGTGCTATGCGATGGATAGCAAGCATGTTCCTGTGGTGCGTATTATGAAAGATATTGAAGTCAAACTAGTTGCTTATCCTCAGGTGGCCTATAATATAGATATAACAATAATTGATACCCCTCCTCAGTTTGGGATGCTTCTATCAAGGCAGTGGATGGCAGCAGTTGGGGGAAATGTCCAATTTGATTTGTCTTATGCAAAAATTCCAGTGAATGGTCAGGAATTTAAATTGTACAGGGAGCCAAGGATGAACCAAGTTGTTGATTATGTACCTCAAGATCAAGTCAATTGTTTTTGTGATGTGGATCTTGGGAATTTTAAGATAGAACCAACCCAGCTAGAATTAGTCAATGCTGATCCAGTTGAAAAGCATGTTGCACAAAACTGCAATGGTGTTGTTAGCTCTCAAAAACGCAGGCAGAATGCCTCAAGAGGCTGCCAATCTCTTGATATGCTTTAGGGTAATAGATAAGGTCAAGAGAACTCAACCTTCTACTCTTTAGGTGTTGCTAAACCTAGGTGGGTGTACATTACTGAATGAAGCAGACTTTATGTATTTATGATTATCCTTCTTGCAGTGATTTGTCCACAATGGCAAATAGAAGTGAACAAATGTAATCAAACTTGATAGCAATAGCAATCTTTTGATCTAAATCCTAAAATGCTCAATTAACAGATATAAAGAGAACAAATGAATCTTAATGATGAAACTACAGAGACCAGTGCCTTATTGGGTAGGCGGAGTCAAATGAAATCAAGATGAGCAACACCCTCTGGAGAAAACTCAAATCATCTAGTATATATTCTATTTACAATTTGTATAAACATGCAATACTGTAACTACTAAGCTCTACTTTAACAATCCAAATGAATCTCTCTTATTAATGTGATCAATTAAAAGGATTTAATCTTTGCTTGAAAGAACCAATTGATTAATCACACAAATACAACAAATATGCATTGATAAACTGAACATAAACTTGTTATGTCAATTTAAACAACCAGAAAGCATCAATCTTGGAGACAACTTAGCAGTATTATTATTGAATTCAACAGATAATTGACACCAGAAAAATGCAGCAACATACTGATTTTCATAAATACCTCCATTCTGAAATCATGCAACAATAGTCTCTGATATGATAATTTTATTCCACTATATCTACTTGTTGTGTATCGACTATCTAATAACTGATGATGATTTTACAATTAAAAATCACCTATTTATACATCGGCATCAAGAAAATAAACCATAATGAAATTCCATGTCGGCCTTCCACAAAATTCGGGTTCCTTTCATGTTGGCCTCATTTATTTGAATTTCTATTTTTCATCAGTGAAACAGTCGGTGAGACAAATCGAATAGCTATGCCAAAGGAAATTCAATCGTTAATCACTCTGCGGTGTTATTCGCCTTCGCCGTGACATACCAGAGTCAGGAAGATGTCCAGTAGACAAGCCAACCTTTCATTGAAATCCATATTAAAGAAATCCTTATGCTCCATCAGTGAGACATGTGCACATCGCTATGACCCTTCACCGAAGACCTTATGTTTGGCAGAAGCGAAAACTCATACGAAGTGTCGGCGAGACTGAAGGTCACTCGTCGAGACCTCACGTCGATAGCTCCAACCTATACTGATATGAATCCTCCGCCACCGGTTGGTAAGACAAAAGATATTCATTGTAACCTCACACCGAAAGCAACCCATTTGGCCAAAGTGAATCCTTAATGTGCTTGTCGCTGAGACCAAAAGAGTTCTCCAAGACCTTTCACCGAAGCATTAAACCTTTGCCAAAATGTTCATCCATCCTATCAGTCAGAAAGACAAGGGAGTATTGCCATGATATTACAACGAAGGAAAACCTCTTGCTGATGAGCACCTTTTGTAGCCAGTTGAGGAGACATATTGAAATCAATAAGACCTCATCCCGACGGCATAACTCCTACCGAAAAGTATCATCCTCTGCTATCACCAAAACTGTGGAGAAGTCCTGTTGAATGGTGCCAGCATGTAAAATTCAATCACCATAACAGAAAAAACATCTTGCCGATAGGCAACACAGACGTTTGCAAGTAGAAAAAAGGATCAGGGAGACCCTGATATTGTCACGCTGATATGCCTGCAACAAACATATGTTAGCAGAAAAGCATTATGGGTCGGGGAGATAGCCATGAACCTATGTCGATATGGACCACAATGTGAAAAATGTAGGACTCAATAGATTTATGGGGCAAATATAGGCCAAAATGCAAGCAAAATGTCATGATGGAAAGCCCTTGTGCTTATGATGAGGAGCTATATGGAAACATAGGAGTATGAAAAACATGTAAAATCATCAAAAATTTACAGTTCCAACAGGTGTGTGGAAAATGTACTTTGATGGAGCATGTATCCAAGAAGGTAATGGAGCAGGAATAGTATTTGTTTCACCTAAAGGAGTTGCATTTAAATATTCATTTTTGTTGGCATTTGAATGTACAAAAAATGTGGTAGAGTATGAAGCTTTATTAATAGGTTTGAATATAGTTGTAAAACATAAAATCAAGTTGCTAGCTATTCTAGGGGATTCTGAGATAGTTGTTTCACAAGTTAAATCAAAATATGTAGCAAAACATAAGAGACTGAAGCAATATAGGAATGTTGTATGGGACACAATCGAGCTGCTTGATGCTTTCTCCATTGAATGGATAGATCGGTCAAAAAACATAATTGCAGACTTTTTAGCAAATGTGGCACTAAGAAGGGATGACATTACACTAGCTGGAGTGTCATAAATTGAGTTCAAAACAAGACTTGTTGTGGCTAATAATATATACAATTGGCGGGTATTTAATGATGATACTGACCTCTTGAAATTTCTTCACTATATAGATCAATATGAAGCTCAAGAAATTGATTTCAATGCCTTTGTAGAAGTAGATGGGAAGTAGACAATATTCGGGAGGGAGGTCTTACAGCTTAAAACTAATAAGCTTCCCAAAGGGCTAGTGGCATTGGAAAGGGTATATGATGGAAGTGATCGGTCCCTCATGAATCAAACACCAGTCAAGAGGGAGGATATTGAAGAGATCAACTTAGGGACTAAGATGGCACCTAGAAAGGTATACATAGGGAAGAAAATAAGCCTGACAATTCGAAAAATGTTGATAGCATTACTAAGAAAATATAAACATGTGTTTGTATGGTCCTATGAAGACCTTAAAGCATATAGAGAGGATTTGTTTCAACATGAAATCCTGTTAAAACCAGATGCAAAGCCATTTAGATAGAAACAAAGACCCATTAACCCAACATTGGAACCAAAAATGGAGGAAGAATTGGCAAAGCTCAGAGATGGGGGTATCATCAAACCATTCAGGCACTCAACATGGGTCTCAAACCTAGTTTCTATGAGGAAGAAGAATGGGGATATCATATTATGTGTGGACTTCAGAAATATAAACGTGGCATCTCTCAAGGATAATTATCCTCTACCTAATATGGAGGTTGTACTACATAAAGTATCAAGGTGTGAGTTGTTATCTATGATGGATGGGTTCTCTGGTTACAACCAGGTCAAAGTCAAAGAATCTGAGCAGTACAAGACAACCTTTACAACTCCATGGGGAACATATGTTTATGTGAGAATGCCATTCAGTCTCACAAATGCAGGTGCAACCTTTCAAAGAGCTATGGATGTAGCATTTGCAGACTTGATTAATGCTATCATGGTGGTGTATCAAGATGACCTTACTGCTTATTCAAAAAGGGCTGAAGATCATGTAGAACATCTGGAAAAGGTATTTATTAAAGCTTTAGAATATGGTATTAGTCTAAACCCTAAAAAATGTCATTTTGCAGTCACATAATGTAAACTCTTAGGACATATTGTGTCAAAGGAGAGGATTAGAATAGATCCCAAAAGGGTTGAGGCCATAGATAAAGTTCCTATCCCTAAAACTGTCAAGGCCATCTAGTCATTTTTTGGACATATCAACTTTGTTAGGAGATTTGTTTCTAATTTTGCCAAAATCATTAAGCCCATATCAAAAATGTTAAGGAAAGGACAAAAAATAGATTAGATTGTAGAAGCATTAGAAGCTTTTATATCAATCAAAAAGGCCCTCAAGGAAGCCCTTGTCCTTAAGTCTCCAGATTTTTCAAAACCCTTTCAAATATTTTCATTTGTTTTGTTGCATACTATAGCTGTTGTTATGTTATAGAAAAATGAGGAAGGTCATGAGCAGCTTGTGTCTTTTTTCAATAAGTCATTGTAGGGGTCAAAATTGAAATATGATATAATGGAAAAACAAGCATTTGCATTGGTGAAAGTCACAAAGGCTTTCAGGTCATGTCTTGTTGGAGCTAAGGTGATTTCTTATGTCCCTTATGTAGCTATTAAAGATATCTTGACGTAGTCGAAGGTAACAGGAAAGAGATGTAGGTGGATTAATAAAATCCAAGAGTTTGATATGGAAATACAAATCACTAAATTGGTGAGAGGTCAGGGTTTGGCTAGGCTAATGGTAGAAGCAATTATCGAAGAAAACCAAATTTGTAATATAAAAGAGGAAGATAATGCAATTGCAAGTATTGAGCATACTCCTTGCTATGCAGACATCATGCATTACCTTAGACACATGAAGTGTCTAGAAGGATTAAGTGATAGTCAGAAAAGAACTTTAAAGCTGCAAGCATCTAAGTATGTGTTCATGGAAGGTGATTTCTTTTGGAAGAACAAGGATGGGATATTGTTGTTATGTCTAGATGAATCACAAGCTAAGCATGTCTTAAGAGAAATGCATGAAGGGGTCTATGGAGGCCATTAATCTCCAAAGAGAACTGCACATAAGATTCTTAGGGCAGGTTATTACTGGCCAAAAATTTTTAATGACTCTTTTTCATATGTAAGAAGATGTGAAGCATGCCAAAAATTCTCTAGGAAAATGAAGTATCAAGGAGCTTTACCACTTAGACCTTTGCAAACTGAAGCCCCTTTCCATAAGTGGGGGATTAATTTTATTGGGGAGATACAAGAGAAATCGAGTGGAGGACATAAGTGGATACTAGTAGATATTGATTATTTCACCAAATGGGTAGAAGCAGTCCCTACCAATCAAGCTACAAGTAAAGTTGTAACCAATTTTTTAATGGATAACATCATTACCAAATTTGGTACACCATTAAGATTTATTACAGATAACGGGATGTGTTTTAGATCTGATGAATTCAAAGATTTTTGCAGCACATATGGCATTACTATTTCTTATGCAGCTCCCTACCATTTGCAATCTAATGGTCAGGAAGAGTCCAACAACAAAATTCTTCTTAAAATCATAAGGAGAACACTAGGTCAAAATAAGAAGGCTTGGGATTCAAAATTGAAAATGGTTGTATGGGCTGATAGGATCATTGTAAAAAAGGCAGTTGGAAAATACCCATTTGAATTAGTATATGGAACACAAGCTAGGATGCCTCTACAAAATCTGTTACCAGTTTACAAGTTTATCCTTCAAGAAGATATAGATATTCCAGAACCTATGGAGGAGAGAATGGAGTAGCTGGCTGAACTTGATGAGATAAGGAGAGTAGCTCAAAACTAGAACATGAAGTTGCAGGCATATATGAAGAATTTATTTGATAGAAAATAAAAAGATAGAAAATTCAAAGAGAATGATCTGATGTTGATGTGGAATGCAAGGTGTCAGGAGAAGGGTAAGCACGAGAAATTTGAAGCCTTGTGGCTGGGACCTTTTCTTGTTGTTGGTAAAGGAGGTGAAAACTCTTATTATTTACAAAACATGACTGGTGAAGAACAAGAGTTTCCTATACATGGGAAATTTTTAAGTATTTCTTCTATTAAAGAATACAAAGGATCAACGGTTGCTAGTGGATGGAAAATTCTTGATAATCCTCTTAGAAATTTTGTTTTCCATGCATAGTAGTTTAGGAGATAAAATGAATAGGAATTGCCAGTACATGGACAATCCTGAGGTTCCTTCATTTAAAACAAACTCTCTCCATGTACAGTAGTATAGGATCATTTTCATCTCCTTTCCTTTTCATTCCATCCTTCTCATTGGTCCATAATTCTAAAATTTTGGTTTGCTCATCCAGAGATCTGAATCTTTGCAATGATCTCACAATCATTCATCCCCAGACGAAGCCACTGTTGGAACTATGAAATTTTCAAATTTCATAGTTGTCCATACTCATAAAATTTTACCAAAGAAGCCCATATCATGAATAAAATTGACATAATTTGCTTTATCACCCATGTTCCAATTAGTATTTACCATTTGGTCCCATAAAATTCACTTGACCCCAAGCATTTGAATATATAAAAGTCATTTCGGCATGAGATAGTATAATTCCTCCAGACCCATAAGCTATTTTATACTAACACATATGTTTCAGTGCATCGGAAAGAGGTCATGAATTTCTTACCAATATCATTTTATCAAAGAATCCAAATTGGCATAATGTAGTTTGCGGTCTCAGCGACAGAAGGATCCTATTAGCAAAACAACAATCATCGGAATGATTCATATCAAACTTATATATGTCTTACCGACCGGTGCACAAGGAGAAATATCGGCCAGACTAGAGCCATCAGAATGAGGTCCTATAGGATTCATCCGGTCTTGCTGACAAAGCAGAAGGGGATTCTATCGATGATTATCGGGATGAAGTCAGGGAGTCCTGCCAACCCAAATATCACACCAATAGGATTATGGTGGTAAAGGACTTGGCGGTATGTATTGATTATCGGCGAGACTAGTTTCATCAGAGAAAGATATGAGAGTCATGCCAAGTGTTGTTCAGTCAACAGGAGAATCGTTATGTCTTGGTGATCAAAAAAAATTTGACAGAAATTTCTCAACAAGACACGAAGTAATCTGTGGAGCATCTACCTGACTCACAATGTTACAATGATGTACATAAGACCGAAAGGATAACTTTCAATGAGACTACGGGACACCTAAGTGATATATAGTTTTTGGTAGTTGGAGAGACTTGAGGTGTCAGGGAAACTACAGGATGTATTGGAAGATGTTTTAATGAACGTTAGTAAAAGCCATAGTAGAGAGGTCACCCAAGATTTGAAAATGTCTCACCGACAATATTACATGATGTGACAGTGAGAGTTTTGAAAAAAGACTTGCTACACTCGTGTTTCAGCTAAAAAATTAATGGCGCGATGGAGCACAAATACCTACATGAATTAAGGAAAATTCAATTGGAAATATTAGTGTGGAATTGATAGCGGAGGAAGTAAAAGCGTGAATGGATAAACAGGGAATTCTTTCAGTTCAAAGGTTTCGAGCAAAATACAGTAAGTTCTTTGTGCCTTAGTTCCTATAATTTTTTACTTATGTAATTTTTGAGGAATGGAACCCTCTAGCTCAGGAAAATCAAAAGGTATAAAATATGGTGAAAGCAGTCAGCCTAAAGGGAAGAAACAAAAAACTAAAATAGAGCCTGAGGGCACTGAACGAAAGATAAATCTAGATCTCATTAACCAATTACCTTGCTCTAGACCTAAAGCCAAACGATCTACACAACTGAGGGCAGAAATAGATAAATTGGATGACAAGTGTAGACTCATAGGAGATATTTGGAATTCAATAAGAGGTTATGAATTGTTTAGCTTTCATTACTACTAGAGGAATCATTTTAAACCAGTATGTAACCCATAGAAGCTTAATCTTGGAAAGCTAGTTTTCCCTAATGTATTTGTGAATGCAAAATTGGTAAGGTTGTTGGACACCCATTATAATTCGAAACTCAAAGCTATATGTGAACCATCCGAGAAACCACTAATACACATATCAGAAGATGCAATAGATGAAGTTTTCAATTTAGAAGGGGTTTGTAACGAGAAAATCATAAATGAGGAATTAGAAAGGGAATTCGGAAGGATGGACACAATTTATAAGGGTTGGAGGTTTTCACTCCATAGAGTTAGACAAGGTGGCAAACCAGTTCCTCTAGAGGATAGCGATGGACCCCCTTTCCATGTTGATCTTTTTGAACCCTATATGAAGCATACTTATTTCTCAGTAGGCCAAGTATTGGGAATGGAAGTCCCTGAAGATATGTCAATCATGCCTATGATAATTTCAGCAGATATTTAGTATCACAATTCTAGACCATTTGATTATGCCTCATACATTTTTAAGGGGCTTGATTTTGGGTTGATGGCAATAAAGGGCAGAGCCTCTATCTTACATCTGAGGCATTACTCATTGTTGATGCACATAGTGTTGTATTTTGGATAGGAGTTAGGGTTGTGGCCTTAGGAGATGAGAATTTCCAAATTTGACAAGGAAGGAATGACATTACCTATTCAATTATAGATGGCTGTCTGGGACAATAGGTTTGGTAAATCTAGTTTTGTACACTTTGAGGAGTTTTTTGTGAAGACATTGTACAAATTGTATAATCATCCATGTGACTATTCTTTATCTGAAGAGATACTAAGCTTTCTCAGGCCTAAGGACTATAATGGGCCAATTAGTCACAACTGGGGGGATTGGTATTTCTTGGAGGATGCTACCATGATTAGGGTTTATGGATTTGAAGATTACCCATTCATTTTTCCTAAACACAATCCCAGACATAATTGCATACTTGGAAATTGTTAGACAAATGGAATTTTCTAGTGTTATGCATTTGAGCTCCTTTGGTAAGTAGGATTTTATGCCAAGTACATTGTGCTTTGGTGATTTTACTGTATTAGCTAAGGAAGGATACAATTTGATCCTTGATAAGTTGCTGCAATACAATATGAAAAGAGGACCACCTACAAGGAATTTTGATCCAGAAGGGTACATCAATTCTACTAAACTGAAGATAAAATTTGGAGGGCATCAACATGTGCCCTATCAATTTGATGATATGATACAAAACCTAGAAGCTAAAGAAGCAAAAATAGTGGTGGAAAGATATAATCAAGGGTTGCAAGATACAAAGCTGTTATCTTCTGTGGAGGAGGCATTTGAGGATAACGTGCCACAAGACCAACCAAATAAGATGTCAAGATTGAGAACTCGGCATTACACTTGCCCTGCCAGGGAATTGAGTGATGAATAGAATGTAGATGCAGATGCAAGGCATGTGGAGTACAAATCATTTGTAGTAGATGATGAATTTGTAAACTCCCCAGAGTTTAAGGCATTCCTATACAAACAAAAAAGAAAAAAAATAAGAGAAAAGGTTGACAATATCACACCAGGTAATGAAGAACAATTACTGAATGACCTAAAGATGTGTGTGGACAGAGATATGGCAAGTATGACCCTTGAAAAGGGAAGAAAATGTTGGAAAGTGTTGGTGTTATGATTTTTCCAAGATTGGATCTCAATTTTGCACTAGTTTTTGATAGTTTTTTGAAAGATAGTAATGCTACACACAAGCTCAGCCCAGAAAAGGTGACAGAAGTATATGCAGGATCAAAATACAATCCAGATCAAGGGTCATTAATGATTTGGGCTTTATATCCACCTCACAGGAAATTAGTTGTCATTGATACTGAGAAAGCATTCAGGCATGTTCTGAATTTAAAGATTGGAGATGTTGATCCTGTGGCAACTGCAAAAATTGGGATCAATGTAGAAAAATTAAACAAATCTCAAATTTAGATGTTAATCAAGGAGAGGGAAATGTACAAGATGAATAACAAGAGGATGTTGAGAGAAAATGACTACTTGAAAGATTTGTTAGGTGTCACAATGAAATCAACCAAGCTGCTCACTCATGGTGAAAGTTCACAAGAAAAAGATCATTAGGAAGGATCAAGTGCTTAATCTCAAGGGAAATATGATACACTTGTAGCAATGATTAAGAAAAGACAGGGAAATCTAGCAACTTGGTTAAATAAGCTCTGGGGAACACACTCACATAACTTTGATGCATTGCAAGAACACAGCAGAATGGATGGTAGGATTTTGGAGAAGTTTCAAGAAATAAACTAGAGGGATGTTTTTGATAATGTAGCAATTGAGGCTACAAATCATTCTGTGAATAAACACCGAGACTTCTTTGAAGAATTGTGAGGGGATGCATAGGGATTGATAAATTCTACCAGAAAAGGATTGAATGCATTCTTTGATGATAAAGGAGGATTAAAAGAAATGACTAAGTGGAAAAGTGAAAGTGAATCGATACTGCAAGAAATTATGAAGATAGCTACCACAGAAGATACAACATTGGATGAGGCGTGTGAAAAAAATGAAAAGATGGCAAGAATGGAGATCACGATCCATAACGCATTAGGAGATGCAGATACGCATGAGTGCCAAGATTACTTGGACCACTTATCAAAGAGTCATTTATGGCTTAATAGAGCTTAATTATCTTTTAATCTATTATTTTTTTAACATATGACATTTTTGAAAGGACGCGTCCTTTCAAGTAGTTGATTTATAAATATCCGTTTTGGTAGGGAAACTAGATAGGATATAGAAAAAAGATACAATAGATTACAATGTTTTACAAATATGAGACTATGATGCATGTTTAAAACTATGGAGATATCAATGAAAATAATTTAATGTGGTGGCATATTTCTGGTATCAGTTGTTTGTTATGTTAATTGAAAGTACTACTGAAGTTGTCTCCAAGGTTGATTTTTTCTGGTTATTTAAATTGATATAACAAGCTTATATTCAGTTTATTGGTGCACACTTGTATCTGTATGGTTGATTAATTGGTTCTTTCAAGAAAAGATTAAATCCTTTTAGTTGATCATAGTAATTAGGGAATCTCATTTGGATCATTAAGAAGAACTTGGTAATCATATTCTTGCATGTTTATACAAGCTATAAACTCAAATATATGTTGAACAATTAGAGTACTTGCCTGAAAGAAGTTCCTCATTTTAGATTTCTTTTTGACTCCGCATACCCAATAAGGCACTAGTCTCCACATTCTCATTATTTTAGTTTCACTCATTATTTATATCTGTTAAACTGAATATATTAGGTTCCAGCTTTGATATTGCTATAAAATCTATACCAAATCAATATCTTATTTATCCACTCCCATTTTCCATTGTGGGTAAAATAAATTAAAAGAAATAAGCATAAGTCAAGTCTGCCTCATTCATATAGGTATACCTACCTAGGTCTAGCAACACCTGAAGAGAAGAAGGATTAAACCATTTTGACCTTGCCTGTTACCCTGAAACGTATCAAGAGATTGGCAACCTCTTGAGGTATTTTACCTATGTTTTTGAGAGCTAATAGGAGGGAAATTAATGCATTTTCTTGTACACTTGGATTTTCAGTCTATAGAAAGTCAGATCAACCAATGATTTTTATTTCTTGATCATGTGTCTAATTTATCTAAGCTAGTGTGAGGACTAAAACCATTGATTCTTGGTTCATGATCCCTATTTGTCATTGAAATGCTTTGGAGCATTTTCCTAGCATAGTCACCCTTTTTTGTGCCTTGCACACATGCCCCATCCAAATGGTTTCCCTTTTTTTCTTTGTAGGTTCCCTTCCTTTTCTCTTTAGGAGAAAAGTCCTCAAAATTTTGCTTTGTGGAGTCATGTTCTTGATATTTATCAAGATCATATAAAATAGGGAAGATTAGAATGTTTGCGACTAAGAAGGACCAAGTAAGAAGCCATTGAATATAATTAATTGTTGGTTAGGTGGCCTAAAGTTCAAGTTCTCTTATTTTGCGGAGATTTTAGGTTTTTCAGGGATTTCTTCATCATGTGGAATCTCTGAAAGTCCATGATAACCTCTATTCTCCTAAAATCCATGATAGCCTTAAATATCCCAAATTCCCTAACCCCCTCTGTAGACATGTAAAAATGGCTTAACGCATATCACACATCCTAAATTACATTTTTTCATTATCGAAATCACTTTCATTATCATTATTGCATTTTGTTTCATTAACATCATTAATCCCCTTTTTAACTTCATTTGCATCATTAATTAAATAATCTTGAATTTTTTAATTAATTCACTATGTCATCACCTGATTTAACCTTATTCCTCCCGATTAATTAAATAAACATTAGTTATTTAATTATGTCTCTAACATTATTTATTCTTCTAATTTAATTAAATATTTATCATTCATTATTTAATTAATCTACTTTCCCTCTTCCAAATTAAATAATTAAATAAATTATTTGATTCCCCAAAATTCACTCATCATAGTCTATTAATAAATAGATTGGTTGGTTGGGTTTTATCTTTTATTTTATTTCAATTGTTGATTTCATTATTACTAATCTTGATCTATAAATTACCCCTTACACATTTTGGAATTCCCAATGGGACCTAGGTACTTAAGTATAATATTTTCACTAAGTTTAGTGATCAATTGCAACTTCTAGGTTGCCATTGTCATTTACAGGAATCACTTTTGGAAAACTGGGTTGCTACAGTCTTAAATGTGAATGCAATTGTCATATTTTCTGGCCACCATTGCAGTAACAAAGTTGTTATTCTCTTTTCTGATATTTGATTAGGAACAAAGCCACTATTTTATGGAAGAAGGCCACTTTCATCCTATTTTTCTACCACGGTCATCCTAAAAATTGGCTGCTATTGTAAAAAATAACCGCTTTTATCACTTCAGTTCACAAGTTTTTAACTAATTGTTCTTATAGAGTCACTATTGTCAAGAACAAAGCCACTATTGTCCCATTTATTGGTTGTTATCATCTAATAGAACCAATATCACACCAATTACAAAACCATTATCGCAGGTAATAGAGCCGCTATCATACTATTTCCTGTGTTTGTTTCAGTTTGTCAAAATTTCTTGGATTTTTCAATTTTTACCTAACCCTAACCCTGATGCAATTATTGTTTGCTATGCTTTGATATTATCTAAATTTGTTGGTGCAAATCTTTTAGGGTGATGGCATACCTTTCATTGGAAGTACTAATCATTTTCTTTTAGGTTTGATGAATGGTCCAAAACTCTCAAAGGCTTAAACTACTAACACATTTGCTTGTAGAACCTTCTTCAAACTAATTTTATTTTTAAGCATTTTTTATGGATGTATTAAGTTTCTAACATTTGAATTTGGTTCTTGTTGTGCCCTTAGCACACACACCCCGTTCAGAACGGGGACCCTCTTTTCTTTCGCCTCGTCGGGTCTTCTGGGGCCGCCTCGTTTTGTGTGCCCCTCTTTTTTTGATGTTCCACATGGTCGATGTTGCTCTAAAGTTTCATCATAAATTGACCATGCCTCCGTTTTTGGTCTTTTGCTGCCCTCCAGGGCATCATGGGTTCCCTTTGGCTTTTGGGCTCTGGAGCGGCCTTGGGCCCCTCTGGGCCTGGGCGTTTGGGGTTCCCTTATTGGGCTTCCCCTTTGCATTTGCCATCCTTTGTGGCGTTCTCCAGGCGTCCACCCGCCCCTCGAGGCCCACTCTGCCGCCCTCCATTTAAAACTCATCAAAATCTTTCGGGGCAGCGCTTACCCCTTCGAGCCCCAGGCCCCGGAAGTCAGCTTCCGGACTTCCGTCCCAGGCCCGCTTCCTACCGTGGGACCTTCCGGGCCTAGCTGTCTGGAGTTCCGTTCCCAGAACTCCACGACGGTTCCGCCGTCCTCCACGGTAGAACCCTGCCGGCTTCTGGCCTTTCGGGCCCCGAGAATCTCCTCGCCGTTGCCGTTAAGCGGCACGAAAATCCTTCGATGGTAGATCCTTGCCGACCTTCTGTGCTCTAGGACCTGATCTGTTCGCCGGTGTCATCGCCTAATCATTGCCAAAAACCTCGTGGCGGCCGTCACCTCACATCCTCCCAGCCACCGGGCCCCGAAGTCTCCGTCGCCGCCGCCGACCTAAATTCAAATCCACCAACTTTCCCTCGGCCGTACCATCATTTATTGCTGGTATTAATGGTGATTGGGGTATAAAATGCCTGATCCGCCAAAGTCATTTTCACAATCTGAATTGGAGTGAATTGACAAGCCAAGCATCTGGAGCCCACTGCGATTAGCAGCGTCACGATCATTGACGTCAGCTTCGCTCCGTCGATCCCTGGTAGATCGCACGCCTCACCACTTAGTGTATTCGAGGTAGGCCATCCCCTCACCCTCCCATACGTCTTTTCATGAATTTTGAAGTTTTAAATGAATGAACACATTGATAGGGGCTGGTAAAATGATAGAGCACCAAATTGTGCCCATTACCCATATGATCAAAATCGGCGAACCTATCAGGGGTGCCCTCGCCGCCAATTCGAAGCTTTCCTCCGGCACAGCTGTTCTTTGCACAGGGCGACCAGACTCCTCAGGCCCGAGATCCCCTTTCACCATCTGATTGATAACATAACGGCGGCTATCCTCCTATCTGGGTCTGGGTCGTCGGGATTCCGTCCTCGGGATGCCGGTCGCATTTCGCCATGCCTTGAACTGCATAGACTACCCTGCCTCCTAGACGGTCGGATCCCGACCACGGCTCCACCATAGAAAATTGAAACTTTGAAGCATGTCCTTTGGTCGACCCAGGCCCGAAACCCTAGAGTTATGTCTCCAGAGTTTCGACAGAGGCTCGCTTTCTTCATGATGGCGAGCGTTGCCCGGCGTCCTGCCCTTCGGGCTCCACCGATCCGTCGGCTTGTTTAACCTTTGGCAAATGAATTGGTCCGAAATGTCGGGCCTCTGCTCCTCATTTTCCATCATTCCTCAAGTGCGAGGTCTTTTGGCGAACACTTTGCTGCGTTCTGGGCTCCAGGCCCCGAGCGGCCCTCCGCCGTTGCCTTGTTCCTTTTCACGTGATGCCTTTCGCGTCCCCAGACCCCGAATCCCAGACTTCCATCCACGGAAGTTTGCGGATCTCCTCCCAGTGGTATCCTCACCCTGTCCGCCCGGTTGCCAGAACCCGGGCCTCCGTCTGTTGTCTGGCCTCGCTGAAACTCTGCTGCCTGTCGTGAGCCCTTCTAGGTCCAGTCATCCGGAGTTCCATTCATGGAACTCCATGACGGTTCTGCCGTCCTCGATGGCGGACCTCTGCCGACTTCTCGCCCTCCAGGCCTTGGGCCGCTCCCCGCCGCTGCCAATTAAATCAATGAAAATATCGCAGCGGCCAGCGCGTCGCATCTTCCCGGCCGCCGGGCCTAAATTTCAAACCTCATGACGGTCATCCTTTGGCCTCCCGGACCCCGGCCCTCAGACTTCCACCTCTGGATTTTTTCCTATTGTCTGTCGTTGCCAATGGCCGTCGCCTGACATCGTCCTGGCTTGAAACCTCCGGTTCCCCTTAGGTCAATCCAAACGAGCTCAAATCCAGAATCTGACTTTGACCCACATCCTAAATTATGCTCTTCTCCATCATGGGCCCCCTAAAAAATTAAGATTTGGCTAAGAAGGGTCTTTGGGAGCTTTCCGTTGCATTTTCCCTTCCAGACAACATTCCTGCCAGGGAAGTCCAGCCCTCTGGGCCTGAATTGTCCAAATGTCCTGAAACATAGATCGATAACATCTAGGAATAAGATTTATGATATACTTGAATAATTATTTAGGTGTTATCTTTGAAATATGGACTAACTTGAATGCTTTGATGTTTGTTGCACTAACTTTGCCCTTGCTTGCAGAATATATGGAATCGGCTGCAGGAACTTCAGGGGCCTCCGCTGAAAAGGATAAGGGCAAGAAATCAGGAAGGACCCCTCGGGGAAAAGAAGATAAAGATCAGATGAAGTTCCAGTTTCAGGGCGAGCCGCTCCACTCCAAGGTCTCAATGGACTGGAAGGAGATTTTAGATACAAACATTGGTCAGGTTGACATAGACGAGTTCACTCAAAGGGTCAAGGTCAACCCTACAACAAAGAACGCCAAACTAATATGATAGAGTGGAATCGCCAATGCTGTCGGTTTCCCTCATCTCATAGCACTCAAACTAGTGATGGCTTTCCGAGAAGCCTATCAAATGGACACTAGAACGATTGTGGATACGGAGGGGAACATCCTTGCCGACATGTCGCCAGAAGGAATCACAAAAACATTTCACATTCCCACATTCCCACATATGGAGGTCCCCTCATTGGAACAATGCTAAGCGGCATGGGATGCTAATCCATTGGGGTGCAAGAAGTCTATTAACCTCTACTGGCTTAAGGAGAAACGGGGCAGCGCTATGAAGGTTCCCCAAGAACTGTTCCGTAGCAATTTCCACGAAGACTATCATGACCTGGTGACCATGTTGAGCAGGGTCATGGGTCTCCCAGTGGCCGCATATTTCCAGGAATGGATGGCCTACTACATTGAGTAGATCCTACGAGGGAGCGAGGACGTTAACACCAAGGTCTCATTTGACTAGGGAGGCATCATTAGCAATTGCTTCCATGAGTAGTTTGTCAACATCAAGAAGAGCTCTAAGTTCTATATGACCTCCTACCTGGTATACTCCCTAGCAAGTCAAAGACAATACAGTAGATTATTTGTGGCACTAGATCAGGGGCACAAGCGAGGGCTCAAGCCATTCAAAAAATACCCTCAACTCCAATACTGCAACTTCAAGAAGGAGTACTGCGGGGTCAATGACGCCTTCACTAGCCATATCATCAAATTGATCACCAGAGACTTCAAGAGGAGAGTCTCCCACAGCACCAAGGAACTCTTGAAAGAATATGCCTTCCTATTCATATAGTTCCCCAAGTTTACCTACATCCGGGCCTAGGGTTTCACGGAATGGCCAAACAAGTTGCCACGGTACCCGAATGATAAGATCATCCTCCTGGAGCTTTCTCGATAGCTCCAACACATCCAGGCCATATTCAGAAATAAACACATAGCGGGGATCTCCTACTCCATGACCCTCTACCAGGGCCTGTATCAACGACAAACTTCCCAGTGTGCCAACAATTCTAAGAAGGAGCTCAAAGATTACAATTTTGACTGGTACACTGCTCGCCCACAGATGGATCCACATGGCCATGTAAGGAAAGCACTGGGGCCGGAATATGCCCACCAATACCATGTTAAAGACTTTTGGGTAGACTGCAAAGACGACAAAGAAGTCCGCGCAAGGCACTACATGCGCATGACGGTATTATTCCTAAGAAGAGTGCAACCATTCCAGGTACCGGACCAGCTTGAGGAGGATGAGTCCACAATAATGCACCCGAGGTACCCTACGGTTGTTAATCTGGTAATACCGTCAATTGACTGGGAGGAACAAGAGGTCGATGACCTAGATACCATCACCCAGCCGATCATAACTCATACTAAGGAGTGGGTCGATAGGCAGGTGGCGCACCTGAAACGGCAAGGAGTAGTCTTAACATATGAAGGGCTCAAGAGTGAGCCAGGTACCACAGAGGACGTTGCCGCCACTACATCGACTGGTGAGACCTCCAAGTCTCCCCCTGTCACCAGATCTCAGAAAAGAAAGGGAACAGAGATAGCGCAATCTGCAGACCCCAAGGAGCAAACAAAGAAAGAAGTGGGAGGCTCATCTCCCAAGAGGCTCAAACAGATAGTGACTACAACAGAATTGCAGCCTCCCTTGCTTCTCCCTCCCCCTCTTGGTGCACCACCTACCTCCCAGACTGCGGTCGCCTCATCTCCACAAGTAGTGGATATTTCTGTCCATCTTGCCCCTTTGCCCCTGGCCGGGTCAGTGGTCGTAATTGACTCCTCTTCTAGCATGACCACTACTCCTTCCTCTGCCACCATGTCTCCAATTACATCCCTCCCTCTGGCAACAATAACATCACCTGTTCCCCTTTCCACTATGCTCGAGGCTCTTGCGAGGCACATGCAGAGTCTTCCCCCTGAGCTCTCACAGATCCTAATGGACCCCGCATTCCAGGCAGCCCTCGCCCAAGCCCTCGCAACTGCTCAGCCTTCACAACCTCCAACAGGGCCGCTAGCCATGGAAGCCACAATGCAAATTTCAAAAGAGTTGGAGGAGCGAGAACAGGAGGCCTCGAGGTCTATTGAGGAGGATGCCGATGAATATCATGAGCACCCCAAGTACGAGCATCGAACCATTGACAAGGTGGTCTATGAGGAGGAGGAGGCTGGCTCTTCCAAGAGCAGAAATTAAGAGGATGGCTCGGGTGCCAAGGAGATCATCCAAACATTTGATAAGGACCTTGAGGAGGAATTGGCGCAACAACTAAAGGATGTTGGGTAGGAAGCAGAAAAGTCACCACATGGTGAAGAGGGGTAGCCACCAGAAGAGCAATCGCAAAAGGATTTATCTGAGTCTGAGACTCATGTTGATAAGAGCCCCGAGGCAGAGGTTACTAAAGAGAAGAAAGAAGAGGAGGCAATGAAAGAAGAAGATCCCACCTGACAATTATCCACCAAGCTATCCGTTAAACACCTCATGTTTATTCGCGACTCCAACGAAGAGGAGGAGGATGCTATGAAAGAGAAAGAGGAGCCACAAAAGGAGGAGGTAGAAGTCTTACCTCTGACTGAGAAGGGTGAGGGTAGCCATGATGCACCCAAAGATAAATCTATTATGCCTGATTGGATGGAGAAACAACTGAAGAAGATGACTCCTGTCCTGAAGGACCCAAGGGCGAGATTGGAGGCCATCTTGGCTTGATCCCTGAACACAACAAAGAAAGAGAAGAAGCCCAAGGTCCAGTCCAGGGTAACAATGGATGCTTCCAGCTCCCGAGCAGTGCAAGTTTTCGTGCCTACAGTTGGCCAGATAGGGGTGAGCTATAGTGTCTCCACCATCAACTTGGGGACAACAACTAGGGAACATAAAGTTGAACACCTGGAGGAATCGGTGGCCACAGTGGTGCACCTGATCAAGCAGGACAAGGTCTCTAAGGATGAGCTCAAAGCGCAGGTTGCTGCCCTAACCGACTACATACAACAATGGTCCTTAGTGGACGACCTACCCACCACCTCTGCAGCTGCACCGCAGTTACTCTCTAAAGAACAGATCGGTAAGATGGAGAGAAGGAATAACTTGGAGAAAACTACTGAAGATTGGTTCTGACAGGTCACGTACATTGAAAACATGGGAATGAGCAAGGCTGTGCGGACAACCAACAAGTTCTTGGACCTGATCCAGTCCTTAGAGAGCACAAGGAGGATTTGCACCAATTTCCCTGTGACATACGACTCCACCTTCCCAAGAATTGAAGTCATCCTTCAAATGCCTGAGGACACATGGGAGGAGAAGTTAGAGCTAAAAAAGGAGGATCACTGGCTGGTGGATGTATGGTGCAGAGACCTCAATAACCAGAAGGAGAGGTTAGAGCAAATCCTGAGCAAGGTGGACCCAGATATTGAGTGGATCAAGGAAATCCAGGCGGAATGTGCCCAATACCTTAAGCTGATGATGGGCTATGATATGCCCACAGTACAAATGGATGCAGAAAAGATCAAGCAATACTTCTAGGAGAAGATGAAGGACGGGACAACCAGAGAAATCATAACAGAATTCTTGAGTTTTGTTGTCCACGCCTTCGACCGATCAGAGCTATTCAGGGACCAAGGCTCGAAGTATGACGAAGATTGGAAGCAGCTGGAAGAGAACGCTAAGGAATGGAGCTACCAAGCGTTAAGATGTGAGATCCTTGAAATAGACAAGATCCAAGCGGTCATCCTCAAGTATATAGAGCACACAGCTTCCAAGGAGCAAGAGGACTGCCCAGCCAAAGAAGAAGACCTCGAGGAGTAGCTACAGCAAAGAAAATAGCAATTAACTACAGGATGAAAGAGCA
The DNA here is from genome assembly GCA_007258455.2 of Sequoia sempervirens. NCBI lineage: Eukaryota > Viridiplantae > Streptophyta > Pinopsida > Cupressales > Cupressaceae > Sequoia > Sequoia sempervirens. Next base: position 253,742,848 of record VDFB02105785.1, on the reverse strand, counting down.
ATAGTGCCATCCACTAGATGACGAAATAGGGAAGGGACAAAAATGTATTTTAAATTGTAAATCTATTTGGGGGTAGGTGAAACCCTATTTTGTAATGAATCTTGGCCATTCATTTAACTTTTGGAAAACTATAAATAGAGCACTCCCCTCATTTGCAAAAGTGAGAGTTGAATTGTTGTAAAGGCATGCTACAGAAATTTATAAGAAATATCATTGACTTGGTGTACTTTCTTAGTTTCTTCCATGTGGCTTGATTCATTCTCCAATTTCATATGTTTAACTTAGATCTTATGGCTGTTTAGTTAGCTGTTTGCTTTATTTGGATAAATCTTAGGAATGTTGTTGGGTGATTGTAAAAATTCCTACTTTGTTGATGATCCTTTAGTCCATACTTTTTGTTGTTTGCTGAATGTAGATAGCTGTGCAAAGTTAGCTTGGACTTGATTTGAAGCTGCCCCAAACATTTATCTTTAATTCATGCATGTATGTGGTGGATGAAGGATGAAATATCTATAGCCCTTAGAAGATAGCACAATTTCTATAATATTGTGAAATTCCTGGTTAAGTGGGATATTGTTTTGAAGAATTGTCCATTGCAGGAACTCCATTGTCACTATTCATAGTGAGCTTCAGACCTAGGAACTTTTCTCCTCCTTCACCCTTTTTTTTTTTTAGTAACTGACCTATGCTTAAGGTTCATTGCACATTGTAATGTTAAATCTAACAACTAAATGGAGTTCAAGATTGCTGTTTGAACCTACAGCCAACACATAACTGTCTTCATTCTAAGAACCCCATTTCAAAATCCAACTTCATACTTTGTGTCTACACTTTGTATTTTCTGTAAGACTGCCTTGTGATTCCAGCAAATCACATCATACTACTAAGGTATCTAAGCACTATCACGACTTGACACCTGAGAGACCTTGGGATAGTGTTCTGCAATTCGATTGTGAGAGATTGTCTTTCAAGAGAGGTAGTGCACCTATGCACTGCCTATGTTGAGAAGTGCATAAAACACCATCAATAGAACTGGCACTAGAAGGAGGGCCATGGTGAAAATACTAAGTTACAGGATAAAGCGAAGCTGGATCAAATTGGATCATTCTCCCCAGAAAGGTTTCAGAGAGTTCTACGGTCAACACCAAGCAAGGAAGAATTTAAAGAATTGCAGCCTCCCACGAGGGAAAAACGAGCACAAGGAAGTAGCGCCGCCTCTTCCTCTTCCTCCATTCCATCCACCCCAATTTCACCCTCACCTCCATTTGGTTGGCTTTCATCTTCCACCCAACCATCTCAAACAGCATTTACACTGTCTATCTCCGGCAGCCAAGGGATTGCTCCTCTCCTTGCCCTTTCAGCCCAAGGCATAGTCAAGACAGCCATAGCTTAGGTGCAGCCCTAAACTGCTGTTGTATTGCAAATACAACCTCAAATTCCTGTTTTCAAATAGCAAGTACCACCTCCGCCACCCTCCATGGCTTGGTTAGCGCATAACCCGTCGCCGATACACTTTGCGGTCTACAATGATATGCCCAAGAATCCAGAGGGTTTTTGTTCGAAGTTCCATCCACGCGATATGCAAATGACAGCTGAAGAACATATCAAAATATTCGAGACGGTTGTCACCAAAATGCAAGTGGACCACCAGGATGTCGTATGTCGTCTTTTTCCGCATTCATTAGGGGAAGAGGCCTTCTATTGGTACATTAATCTGCCGAGGGGATCCATCACCTCGTAGAACCTGATGAAGAATTCCTTCCTATAGAAATACAAGATTCCCATTAACCCCTCGGAGCTTTACCAACAGTTCATGTCTATCAGAAGGGAGGTCAATGAACCTATTAGCTCCTTCAATGACCGCTTCCATCTGGCTTACATAAGGCTTCAAGATCTATACGTCCATAATGATGCGACAGCTCTCCCAGTCTACTACGCAGCCCTGAACAACCTCACGTCGGCCTTGGTGAAAAGGATGCGCCCACCGCCCGCTACCCTATTGGCCATCTATGCAGAAGTCGTTGTCGCAAGTGTGGACTTGGGACAAAATATCTCTGGCTCATTACCCTCTTTGGGGCCGATAGCCCACCCAATGTAGATTCAGGGGCTTAATCAGGCATTTGCTCACCAAACCCCTCTTATGAACTAGGTGCCTCAATTGCCTATGGTGCCGCATCTAGGGTAGCGGTTGAATTATGTGCCTCCCACGACTTCCTATTTGCAGCCCCAGCAACAGTACAACTATTCCCAGATGGCTCTGCAACAGCAGACATATTCCCAACAGCCCCAGACGCCATTGTACCTGTCGAGACCAAACTTTCCTCCAGCTTATCAAAATCAGCTGGCGGCCCCACTCGCTTTTCTCCAAAATCTGGCCCCGTCGCCTGGGGGTGCAACCGAGAAAGACAAGCTAAAGGAGCTGAATGAGATGATCAAGAAGATGTCCATGGAGATGACCCATCTAAAGAATCAGAATAATCAGTTGCAGGCCTCCCAACACAATTTTTAGGCCAACTTCAATAGGAACAGTCGAGACAATAGAGATAATAGAGACAATCGTGAAGTAAGCACTTCCTCCGGGCAGAATTACAAAAGGGGGAAAAACGTCAATCAAAATGCAGAAAAAAGACCTTCTTAGAGGCAGAATTGTACGTAGAATACCAGGCCCAACAATGGTGGTGTCCCCACACCATTCGATCAACCGGTGAGCAATGAAAAAACATCTAGTGGCGTGTATCTGGCTGAAGTGGCCTTGTCCGGGTGGTGTCGACTTCACAAAACTAGCAGACATTCTGAGCTGGATTGTCCCGAGTTTCAGGAAGCTGCTGAAATCTTCCAGGTGGAGGTACAAAATATAGTCGACAATGCCAACTGCAGGGACATCATCCCATCCGAGCCCTACGATTCCTCATGTCTGGTGGTCAATCAGGTGTCATTTCCATGAGGTGACCGCAATGAGCCCGAAGTCGAGCCTACTCCTACTAAGGATGAGAAAGCGCTGGAGGTAAGTAATGAACAAACCTTGGCTCAGCTCTTTGATTCAGTAGATAATGGTCCGGTAGATGAAGAAGAACCATTTGTGGATGAGGTCCACATGTTCCATCAACGGTCAAATCCTTACTTCCTCAGGAATAGACAAGCGGGAGGACCCTTTACAACCTCTACCCTACCGAACAATTTTGCCACTCTGCCTGATCCCAATGCCAGTAACAACCCTGGGCTTCCTCATATACCTGCCTAATATCTCAACAAGAACTAGTCTCAAAACCAGTCGCAAAATCAGCCTCAAGGCCAACCCCAAAACCCGCCTGGACAAACCAAGGTCCAAACCCCTAGTTCTCCCATAGGCCAAACTTTTAGCTCCAAAATCGAGCAAATGGGTGAATATGTGGCAAAAGAGTTCAAGAAGGTAAAAATTAGTTTGTTAGCCTTCGAGTTACTTAAGGTTCCTGCCATGAGGCATGCTTTCTTTCAGGTTCTGAATGGGACTCCGCCCTCTAATACGACACAAGAGACCCCAGCTAAGAGGGTAACCTTTGAAGAGCCTAGAAAAGAACCGAAAATACAAGATAATGCCTGGAAAAAAAAGGGATGTTCCCGTGAATCAGTCAGCAAGTAGGAAAATTAAAAAGGAATCGGAAAGGGCTACCAGGTAGTTTTCTAAGGACCAGCAGTTTAAGCAAGCCAAGGATATGGGCAGTGATAGGAACAAAGGTCAAATAGCTCAAATGGACACACCTGCGGGCATCCTTCAAGGGAGACCGGAAACTCTCCCTTTCCTAACCACTATTAGGATCTTTGAGAAGAACTTGCATAACTGCTTGCTTAATTCAGGAGCTTCCGCCAATATCATGCCCTTGGCCGTATGCAAGGCTCTTGGAATCACTCCCACGCCTTCAAAGAGGAAGGTGACCTAGCTGAACAAAATAGATATCAACATTGTGGGTGAAATAAACCGCATCCCCATGCAGATTGCTATAGACCCACGGATACAACAGGTCATTGATATCCAAGTGGCAGACATTCTTGATGCTTATGAAATTATTTTGGGAAGGGAGTTCACCAAGGCACTGAATGGATATACCTCCACAGACCTTTTTCACATGTGGCTGTCGTGGAAGGGGCTGCCAAATCAGATCTGCATCGACCATGAGCCCCGTATGAAGTACATGATCACGGAATACAATAATCTTAGTGAGGTGTTGTTTGCCGAGACCAATTTAGGGAATTACCACCCTTTTGCCTACCAAAATGAGCTTGAGCTTTATGAAGAACGTGCAGATGAAGTATTGCTAGTGTTGTGTAGCCCCTCGGCTGATTCCTCACGAATGCCCCTAGGTACAGAAACATTGGTAGAAGCAGATAATGAGCCAGATGAGGATGACAACTGGGGACTACTCGATGGATTCCAAAAGTTCATGAAAAAGTGCGCAAGGGATCAGTTCAGCCTAGGAGCTTGAATGAATTTTCAGGATCTCTTATTTCCAAACTGGTGCAGGGTTCACAATGTTGTACACTCTGAATTTGATTGTTGCTTGTGCCAAGCAGCAGTGGCACATGTTAGAAAATCAGCTGCCCCCAAACAGAAACGCTAAAAGAGACGCCAGCAGAGCCACCTGTTGATCATTGCCCTGAACTGGAAAACTCCCCTAAGATCACAAGGCCCGCCGTCCAGCTGAAAGGGAATGGAAGTTTGATCAGACATGAAGGCAAGGAATACTCTGCATGTTGGACGCTCCAATTTGATGGATCGAAGTCGAGGCAAGGAGCTGGAGTGGGGATTGAACTCATTAGTCAATGGATAAGACATTTCTCGCTGCCCACAGATTGCAGTTTTATTGCACCAATAACATAGCAGAATATGAGGCCCTAGTCCTTGGCCTTCTCATGGCCTTGAAGAAAAATATGAAAATGTTGCAAGTTTTCGGGGATTTCGCGCTCGTAGTTAACCAAGTCAGGAAGTTGTATTCCTGTCATGATCGGAGACTCACAAATTATAGGCACAGGGTTTGGGATCTCTTAGAGGGCCTAGATGCATTCAATATACAATTGATCCCTCGTGCTTAGAATCGCACAGCTGACGCTTTAGCTCAAGCGGTTAGCACTCTACGACCCCTCTTTTTGTCTGGGCTCAAAAAATTCACTGTTGAGTTGACATCTATGCCATGAGTCCTAGATAATGTCACCCACATGCAAGTCTTCAATGACGACAAGCATATCCTTCAGTTCATCACAAGTTCTGACGTCTTCGTAGCTCAAATAATTGACGAAGTTGATCCACAGGAGGCCGAATTAGATATAGAGGGGGTCATCAACCTCAAAACCAACACGATCCCCAGAGGCATGGTTTAGCTGGAGTGCATATTTGATTTAGATCAGATCAGGGATCAGAATCAACAAACAAAAAAAGAAGCTATAAGTAACCAGTGCAACGCTCAAACCCTTGGGACAGCCGAGGATGCCAGGAATGTTTTTATCGAAAAGGTATGCACGCCTGAAGAAAATAAGGGAATCATGGATGCGTTACAAATATACCATGATGTGGTGGCATGGAGCTACCAAGATTTAAAAACGTACGACACCTCTGTCATTACACACACCATCCCACTCAAGACCGAAGTAAGGCCCTTCCGCCAGCAGCAGCGCCCTATTAACGCTCTGCTGGAACCTGTCATTTACAAGGAGGTGCAAAAGTTGCTCTCAGCAAGAATCATTTTTCCAGTCAGGCACTCCACGTGGGTGGCCAATTTGGTCCCGGTCAGAAAAAAGAATGGAGAAATTAGATTATGCGTGGATTTCTGCAATCTAAATCGTGCCTCAGAGAAAGACAACTATCCAGTGCCTTCGCTAGATGAGGTGCTGCAAATCATCAACGGCTCCCAGATGATGTCTTTCCTCGATGGATACTCCGGGTATAACCAGGTAATGGTGCAATATGAGGATCGCCACAAAACAATGTTTACCACTAAGTGGGGGACATTTTCCTACAAAAGAATTTCGTTCGGGCTCATCAACGTCGATGCCACTTTTCAACGTGCCATGGATATCGCCTTCAAGGACCTAATTGGAAAATGCATAATCATCTATATGGATGATTTGACCATATTTTCTAAAAGGTGGGGTGATTACGTCTCTGACTTATGCAAAGTATTTCAGAGATGCAGGGAATTCGGGGTTTCTCTCAACCCTAGGAAGTGCATTTTTGAAGTGACTGAAGGTAGGCTGCTCGGGCACATCATTTCAAAACAGGGAATCTCCATTGATCCTGAGTGCATCGAGTCCTTACTCAAAATTCAGCCCCCGGGCAGCAAGAAGGAATTAAAATCTTTCTTTGGAAAGATCAATTTTGTCCGAAAATTCATCACAAGTTTTGCGAAAATTGTCAAACCTCTCAATGCCATGTTCAAACAAGATGCCAAAGTTGAATGGACGCTGGATTCCAAACAATCCTTCGAAGAAATCAAACGGGCCATTGCTGAGGCACCTGTGTTAGTTAGCCTGGATTATCTGAAGCCATTTTACATTTACTCATTTACTTCAGAACATTCTTGTGCTAGCATGTTGACCCAGAAAGACGCCGACGGAAACGAGCATCCGATCACCTTTATGAGTGCTCCCCTCAAAGATGTTGAATTGTGTTACCACAACATAGAAAAATAGGCATACGCTTTCGTCAGAGGATTGAAGAAATTTAGACACTACATTCTACGCAACAAGGTGTTCGCCATTATCCCCGACCTAGCAGTAAAAACGTTGCTCATGCAAAATGAATTGGGTGAATGAAGGGCTAAGTGGGTCACCCTGCTACAAGAGTATGATATGGAAATCCAACTGATGAAACTGGTGCGAGGGTAGGCACTCACCCGTACAATTATCGAAACAGCAGCAGAGGCTGGACCTGAACTCATGGTATAGTAGTACCAGCTTGAAGATGTCTCCCCAGGAGAATGGTACCAAGATGTCTTTTATTATCTGCTAAATCATAAGTGTCCACCGCACCTGCAGGGAGTCCAAAAGTGGGCCCTGAAATTGAAAAGTAATGGCTACATGCTGCAGGGTTCTCTTCTCTACAAGAAGAATCATGAAGGCATTTATCTGAGATGCCTTGGCAAGGAAGAAGCTGAACGCGTTCTGAAGAAGTTTCACAATAAATTTGGTACGGGCCATGGCTCGGGTTCTTCTACGACACATCAGATATTAAGAGTAGGGTATTATTGGCCAACTATCTTTAAGGATGCCCATTGCCATGTTTGTTCATGTCACACGTGCCAGACCGCTGCCACCAGGGAAATGAATGTTGTTGTCCCACTACAGCCCGTGCTAGAGGTAAGGCCTTTTGCGCAATGGGGTCTTGACTTCATCGGTCTGGTAAGCCCTCCATCATTTGTGGGACACAGGTACATTCTTACCACTACTGATTATTGTACTAGATAGACAGAAGCAATAGTATGTAAGCAATGCACAACTGAAGTAGTCACTAGTTTTCTAGAAAGTTTTATTTTGAATCATTTTGGTTGTCCGTATGCTTTGGTATGTGATAATGGACCTGCATTTGCTTCATTAAAATTTGCTAGTTGGAAGTTTGATTATGGGATTGCTCTTAAATTCTCATCTAATTACTACCCTCAGGGCAATGGCCTTGTTGAATCCATGAATAAAAATCTAATTACTGTGATCAAGAAGCTGCTAGATAAGAATCCCAAGGACTGGCATACCCATCTCCATTTCTCCCTTTGGGCTGATCGCACCCGCCACAAGGCTGCCCTTGGCGATTCTCCATTCCACCTTGTCTATGGCCTAGAACCTATATTCCCCATCCATCTAAAGATTCCTACTCTTCAGTTCATTAACAATTTTTATGAGGGAGGAGATCATAGGGAAGCACGGTTAGCTGAGCTCTTACATTTAAAATAAGTCTGAAACTGCGCAATAGAAAATTTTTCCAAGCATCAAGACGTAGTGAAGAGATGGTTCGACCGCCGAGCCAAAATCAAGGCCTTTAGAATTGCAGATTTGGTCCTATATTGGGACAAGGCCCATGAGAAGAAAGGGGGACACAACAAATTCGACAAGCTCTGGCTTGGCCCCTTTCAGATAGCTAAGATTTTGAGAGATAATGCCTTCCGCTTAAAGACCCTAACTGGTGAAAACGTCTCATTTCCAGTCAACGGGCAACACCTAAAGTATTACTTCTAGGCTTAAGCTCCTTCGAACTCTTTGTTGTAAATACCTGTATATAGGTTACAGTAGTTGCTTTCTTGCTTGTTTGTGTTTTGTTTGCGTCGCTTTTCACTTTCTCCCTCCTGACAGTTTTGTTTCGAAAGATGTTTCCTACTCCTTTGCGGTGGCCGTGCTTGCTTGATAAGTGGTTCACTTTGCTGTCCGTTCTTTGTGTTCTCTGGCTAGACATTCACTCTAGATTATCGGTCTTTGAAAGCTATCCGTGAATGATTTCCTTGTCTGAACTCTGCTCAGAACTTGACCCTTACCTGGATCTTCTTACCCACATCTCAGATCCCGCACAAATTACATAATGATAAATTCTGAAGGACTATACTATGGTTGTTATGACACCCTAGTGAGTGAAAAATCTCAAGTCTATTCCAGTGACCACTGCAGTCTCAAACCCATTGTAGGCTTCAATGCTTACCCGGTCGAACTAAATGGTAAAAGAGAAATGAAATATCAAAGCAAAAAAAGGAAGAAAAGAAACTCTGAAAAAAGGAAATAAATGACCGTATGGGTGTTCAGATAACTCTACCGGGGCTATGGATGCCCGGCTGGCAGTAGAGCAATATCCATGAGATTGTAGCGACAACTCCATCGGGGCTATGGCCGCCTGACTGGCAGCGGGGCAATGTCCAGGTTACTTTTGGTGTTAGGCAATTTATGTAGCTCACTCGGTTGAATTGGTAACTTTGGTCACTATCCCTAGGAAAGGAATAAATTCACTATACACACACTTCTGAGATGTCCTGTAAGCTGACCCAATTAAAGATCTTGTTCTCCCGGATTCATCTTTGGAAGCCGCTCCTGGTCTGCGAAACTAGAGATTCTGGGTCCTGAATGAATATTTATCCCTAGAACGCTCCGAAGCGTTCTCCAGCGGAGTCGCCATTTGTTGTGCCCTTAGTACACATGCCCCGTTCGGAACGGGGACCCTCTTTTCTTTCACCTCGTTGGGTCTTCTGGAGCCGCCTCATTTTGCATGCCCCTATTTTTTTGATGTTCCGCATGGTTGATGTTGCTCTAAAGTTTCATCATAAATCGACCATGCCTCCGCTTTTGGTCTTTTGCTACCCTCCAGGGCCTCATGGGTTCCCTTTGGCTTTTGGGCTCTGGAGTGGCCCTGGGCCCCTCCAGGCTTGGGAATCCAGGGTTCCCTTATCGAGCTTCCCCTTTGCATTTGCCATCCTTCGCGGCGTTCTCCAAGCGTCCACCCGCCCCTCAGGGCCCGCTCTGCCGCCCTCCGTTTAAAACTCGTCAAAATCTTTCGGGGCAGTGCTTACCCCTTCGGGCCCCGGGCCCCGGAAGTCTGCTTCCAGACTTCTATCCCGAGTCTGCTTCTTATCATAGGACCTTCCGGGCCTTGCTGTCTGGAGTTCCGTTCCTGAAACTCCGCGACGGTTCCGCCATCCTCCATGGCGGAACCCTGCCGACTTCCCGCCTTTTGGGCCCCGAGAATCTCCTCGCCGTCGCCATTAAGCGGCACAAAAATCCTTCGACAATAGATCCTTGCTAACCTTCTGTGCTCTGGGACCTGATCTATTCACCACCGCTGTCGCCCAATCATTGCTGAAAACCTCGCGGCGACCATCACCTCATGTCCTTCCGGCCGCCGGGCCCCGGAGTCTCCGTCGTCACTGCCGACCTAAATTCAAATCCACCAACTTTCCTGCGGCCGTACCATCATTTATTGCTGGTATTAATGGCGGTTGGGGTTTAAAATACCCGGTTCACCAAAGTCATTTTCATAATCCGAATTGGAGCGAATTGATAAGCCAGGCAGCTGGAGCCCACCGCGATCAGTAGCGTCACAATCATCGACGTCAGCTTCACTCCGTCAATCCCCGGTAGATCCCATGCCTCACCACTTAGCGTATTTGAGGTAGGCCATCCTCTCGCCCTCCCGTACATCTTTTCATGATTTTCAAAGTTTTAAATGAATGAACATATCGATAGGGGCTGATAAAACGATAGAGCACCAAATTGCGCCCATTACCCATATGATCAAAATCATCGAACCTATCAGGGGTGCCCTAGTCGCTAATTCAGAGCTTTCCTCCGATGCAACTGTTCTTCGCATAGGGCGACCAAACTCCTTGGGCTCGGGATCCCCTTTCACCATCCGATTGATAACATAACAGTGGCTATCCTCCTATCCGGGTCCGGGTCGTCCCGGGTCCGGAACCCTAAAGTTCCATCTCCGGAGTTCCGACGGAGGCTCGCTTTCTTCATGACGGCGAGTGTTGCCTGGCGTCCTACCCTTCGGGCTCCGCTGATCCATCGGCTTGTTTAACCTTTGGCAAATGAATTGGTCCGTCTTTTCCGCCTTCGGCCCCTGAATGTCGAGCTTCCGCTCCTCATTTTCTATCATTCCTCAAGTGCGAGGTCTTTCGGCGAACACTTCGTTGCCTTCTGGGCTCCGGGCCCCAAGCGGCCCTCCGCCGTTGCCTTGTTCCTTTTCACGTGACGCCTTTAGCGTCCCTAGACCCCAGATCCTAGACTTCTATCCGCGGAAGTCTACGGATCTCCTCCTAGTGGTATCCTCACCCCGTCCGCCCGGTTGCCAGAACCTGGGCCTCTGTCTGCCGTCTGGCCTCGCCGAAACTCTGCTGCCTGCTGTGGGACCTTCTAGGTCCGGCCCTCTGGAGTTCCGTTCACGGAACTCCATGATGGTTCCGCCATCCTCGACGGTGGACCTCTACTGACTTCTCGCCCTTTGGGCCCCGGGCCGCTCCCCGCTGCCTCCATTTAAATTAATGAAAATCTCGCAGCGACCGGCGCGTCGCATCTTCTCGGCCGCCGGGCCCCGCCACTCCAAATGCTGCCGGGCCTAAATTTCAAACCTCATGACGGCCGTCCTTTGGCCTCTCGGACCCCGGACTTCAGACTTCCACCTCCAGATTTCCACCTACTGTCCACCGTTGCCAACGGCCATCGCCTGACAGTGTCCCAGCTTGAAACCTCCGATTCCCCTTAGGTCAATCCAAACGAGCTCAAATCCAGAATTTGACTTTGACCCACGTCCTAAATTATGCTCTTCTCCATCATGGGTCTCCTAAAAAATTAAGATTTGGCTAAAAAAGGTCTCTAGGAGCTTTCCATTGCATTTTCCCTTCCAGACAACATTCCTGCCAGGGAAGTCCGGCCCTCCGGGCCTAGATTGTCCAAATATCTTGAAACGTAGATCAATAACATCTAGGAATAAGATTTATGATATACTTGAATGATTATTTAGGTGTTATCTTTGAAATATGGACTAACATGAACGCTTTGATGTTTGTTGCACTAACTTTTCCCTTGCTTGAAGAATATATGGAATCGGCTGTAGGAACTTCAGGGGCCTCCGCCAAAAAGGATAAGGGCAAGAAATCAGGAAGGACCCCTCAGGGAAAAGAAGATAAAGATTAGATGAAGTTTCAGTTTCAAGGTGAGCCACTCCACTCCAAGGTCTCAACGGACTAGAAGGCGATTTCAGATACAAACATTGGTCAAGTTGACATAGATGAGTTCACTCAAAGGGTCAAGGTCAACCCTACAACAAAGAACACCAGACTAATATGACAGAGTGGAATCGCCAAGGCTGCCAGTTTCCCTCCTCTCATAGTACCCGAACTAGTGATGGCTTGCCGAGAAGCCTATCAAACAGACACTAAAATGATTGTGGATAAGGAGGGGAACATCCTCGCCGACATGTCACCAGAAGGAATCACGAAAATATTTCACATTCCCACGTTCCCACATATGGAGGTCCCCTCATTGGAACAATGCCAAGTGGCGTGGGATGCTAATCCGTCGGGGTGCAAGAAGTCTATCAACCTCTACTGGCTTAAGGAGAAACGAGGCAGCACTGCGAAGGTTCCCCAAGAACTGTTTCGTAGCGATTTCCTCGAAGACTATCATGAGTTGGTGACCATATTGAGCAAGGTCATGGGTCTCCCAGCGGCTGCATATTTTTAGGAATGGATGGCCTACTACATTGAGCAAATCCTGCGAGGGAGTGAGGACGTTAACACTAAGGTCTCATTTGACTAGGGAGGCATCATTAGCAACTGCTTCCATGAGTAGTTTGTCAATGTCAAGAAGAGCTCTAAATTCTATATGACCTCCTACCTGGTATACTCCTTGGCAGGTCAAAGACAATACAGCGGATTATTTGTGGCACTAGATTAGGGGCACAAGCGAGGGCTCAAGCCATTCGACAAATACCCTCAACTCCAATACCACAGCTTCAAGAAGGAGTACTGTCAGGTCAATGATGTCTTCACTGGCCATATCATCAGATTGATCGCCGGAGACTTCGAGAGGAGAGTCTCCCACAGCGCCAGGGCACTCTTGAAAGAATATGCCTTCCTATTCTTATAGTTCCCCAAGTTTACTTACATCCAGGCCCAGGGTTTCACGGAACGGCCAAACAAGTTGTCATGGTATCTGAATGACAGGATCATCCTCCTGGAGCTTTCTCGACAGTTCCAACACATCCAGGCCATATTCAGCAATAAACACATAGCGAGATCTCCTACCCCATGACCCTCGGCCAGGGCCTATATCGACTACAGACTTCCCAGTGTGCCAGCAATTTTGAGAAGGAGCTCAAAGATTACAATTTCAACTGGTACACTACCCGCCCATGGATGGATCCACATGGCCATGTAAGGAAAGCACTGGGGCCGGCATATGCCCACCAATACCACGTTGAAGACTTCTGGGTAGACTGCAAAGACAATAAAGAAGTCCACGCAAAGCACTACATGCGCATGACAGTATTATTCCTAAGAAGAAGGCAACCATTCCAGTTACCGGACCAGCTCGAGGAGGACGAGTCCACGATATTGCACCCGAGGAACCCTGCGGTTGCTAACCTGGCAATACCGTCGATTGACTGGGATGAACAAGAGGTCAATGACCTAGATACCATCACCCAGCCGATCATAACTCGTACTAAGGAGTGGGTCGATGGGCAGGTGGCACACCTAAAGCGGCAAGGAGTAGTCTTAACATATGAAGGGCTCAAGAGTGAGCTAAGTACCACTGAGGACATTGCCACCACCACATCGACTGGTGAGACCTCCAAGTCTCAGAAAAGAAAGGGAATAGAGACAGTGCAATCTACGGACCCCAAGGAGCAAACAAAGAAAGAATTAGGAGGCTCATCTTCCAAGAGGCTCAAACAAATAGTGACTACAACAGAATTGTAGCCTCCCTTGCTTTTCCCTCCCCCTCTTGGTGCACTGCCCGCCTCCCAGACTGCGGTCACCTCATCTTCGCAGGCAATGGATATTTCTGTCCATCTTGCCCCTTCGCCCCCGGCCGGCTCAGTGGTCGTTATTGACTCCTCTTCTAGCATGACCACTCCTCGTTCCTCTGCCACCATGTCTCCAATTACATCCCTCCCTTTGGCAATAATAACATCACCTGTTCCCCTTTCCACTATGTCTGAGGCTCTTGCGAGGCACATGCAGAGTCTTCCCCTTGAGCTGTGATAGATCCTAATGGACCTCGCACTCCAGGTAGCCCTCGCCCAAGCCCTTGCAACTGCTCAGCCTTCACAACTGCCAACTGGGCCGCCAACCATGGAAGCCACAATGCAGATTTCAAAAGAGTTGGAGGAGCGAGAACAGGAGGCCTTGAGGTCTATTAAGGAGGAGGCCTATGAATATCATGAGCACCCCGAGTATGAGCATCGAACCATCGACAAGGTGGTCTATGAGGAGGAGGAGGCAGGCTCTTCTAAGAGCGGAGATGAAGAAGATGGCTCGGGTGCCAAGGAGATCATCCAAACATTTGATGAGGACCTTGAGGAGGAATTGGAGCAACAACTAAAGGATGTTGGGGAGGAAGCAGAAAAGTCACCACATGGTGAAGAGGTGCAGCCACTAGAAGAGCAGTCGCAAAAGGATTTATCTGAGGCTGAGACCCATGTTGATAAGAGCCCCGAGGCCGAGGTTATTGAAGAGAAGAAAGAAGAGGAGGCAGCGAAAGAAGAAGATCCCACCCGACAATTATCCACCAAGCTGCCCGTTAAACACCTCATGTTTATTTGCGACTCCGAGGAAGAGGAGGAAGATGCTACAAAAGAGAAAGAGGAGCCACGAAAGGAGAAGGAGGAAAAAGTCTTACCTCTGACTAAGAAGGGTGAGGGCAACCATGTTGCACCCAAAGATAAATCTATTATGCCCGATTGGTTGGAGAAACAACTAGAGAAGACGCCTCCTGTCCTGAAGGACCCAAGGGTGAGATTGGAGGCCATCTTGGCTCGATCCCTAAGCACAACAAAGAAAGAGAAGAAGCCCAAGGTCTGGTCTAGGGTAACAATGGACGCTTTTGGCTCCTGAGCAGCGCAAGTTGCCGCGCCTACAGTTGGCCAGACAGGGGTGAGCTATAGTGTCTCCACCATCGACTTGGGGACAACAACTAGGGAATAGAAAGTTGAACACCTGGAGGAATCGGTGGCCACAGTGGTGCACTTGATCAAGCAAGACAAGGTCTCCAAGGACGAGCTCAAAGTGTAGGTTGCTGCCCTAACCGACTACATACAACAATGGTCCTCAGTGGATGGCTTACCCACCACCTCTGCAACCGCACCGTAGTTGCTCTCCAAAGAACAGATCGACAAGATGGGGAGAAGGAAGAACTTAGAGAAAACTACTAAAAATTGGTTCTGATAGGTCATGTACGTCAGAAACATGGGAATCAGTAGGGCTGTGTAGATAGCCAACAAGTTCTTGGACCTGATCCAGTCCCTAGAGAGCACGAGGAGGCGTTGCACCAATTTTCCTATGACATACGACTCCACTTTCCCGAGAATTGAAGCCATCCTTCAGATGCCTGAGGACACATGGGAGGAGAAGCTAGAGCTGAAAAAGGAGGATCACTGACTGGTGGATGTATGGCGCAGAGACCTCGATAACCGAAATGAGAGGTTAGAACAAATCCTGAGCAAGGTGGACCCAGATATTGAGTGGATCAAGGAAATCCAGGCAGAATGCACCCAATACCTTAAGCTGATGACGGGCTATGATATTCCCATAGTACAAATGGATGCAGAAAAGATCAAGCCATACTTCTAGGAGAAGATGAAGGATGGGACAGCCAGAGAAATCACAACGGAATTTCTGAGTTTTGCTACCCGCGCCTTCGACCGATCAGAGCTATTCAGGGACCAAGGCTCGAAGTATGACGAGGATTGGAAGCGGCTGGAAGAGAACACTAAGGAATGGAGCTACCAGGTGTTAAGATGCGAGATCCTTGAAATAGAAAAGCTCCAAGTGGTCATCCTCAAGTATATAGAGCACGCAGCTTCCGAGGAGCAAGAGGACAGCCCAGCCAAAGAAGAAGACCTTCCTGAAGAGTAGCTATAGCAAAGAAAACAACAATTAGCTATAAGACGAAAGATCAATAGTGTCATCCACTAGATGATGAAATAGGGAAGGGACAAAAATATGTTTTAAATTGTAAATCTATTTGGAGGTAGGTGAAACCCTATTTTGTAATGAATCTTGGCCACACAATTGTAATGAATCTTTTCCATTCATTTAACTTTTAGAAAACTATAAATAGAGCACTCCCCTCATTTGCAAAAGTGAGAGTTGAGTTGTTGTAAAGGCATGCTGCAAAAATTTATAAGAAATATCATTGACTTAGTGTATTTTCTTGGTTTCTCCCATGTGGCTCAATTCATTCTCCAATTTCATATGTTTAGCTTAGATCTTATGGCTGTTTAGTTAGCTATTTGCTTTATTTGGATAAATCTTAGGAATTCTATTGGGTGATTGTGAAAATTCTTTCTTTGTTGATGATCCCTTAGTCCATACTTTTTGCTATTTGCTGAAGGTAGATAGCTGTGTAAAGTTAGCTTGGACTTGATTTGAAGCTGCCCCAAACATTTATCTTTAATTCATGCATTTATGTGGTGGATAAATGATGAAATATCTGCAGCCCTTAGAAGATAGCACAATTTTCATGATACTGTGAAATCCCTGGTTAAGTGGGATATTGTTTTGAGGAATTGTCCATTGCAGGAACTCCATTGTCACTATTCATAGCAAGCTTCAGACCTAGGAACTTTTCTCCTCCTTTTTCCTTTTCTTTTTTTTAGTAACTGACCTATGCTTAAGGTTCATTGCACATTGTAAAGTCAAATCTAACAACTAAATGGAGTTCAAGATTGTTGTTTGAACCTACAACCAACACATAACTGTCTTCATCCTAAGAACCCCATTTCAAAATCCAACTTCATGCTTTGTGTCTACACTTTGTATTTTCTGTAAGACCGCCTTGTGATTCTAGCAAATCACATCATACTACTGAGGTATCTAAGCACTGTCATGACCTGACACCCGAGAGACCTTGGGATAGTATTGTGCAATTTGATTGTGGGAGATTGTCTTTCAAGAGAGGTAGTGCACCTATGCACTGCTTGTGTTGAGAAGTGCATAAAACACCATCAACAGTTCTTTAAAACCATTAATTTTTATCTACAAATATTTCATTTGGGCTTAAAAATCTAATTGCAATGATAGAAAATTGGTTTACAACATTTGTATGAGTGTTTGAAGTCTTTAACATTTGAATTTGGTGCTTTTCAAACATGAATTTTTATATGTAACACCTCATTTGGGCTTAAAATCTAATTGTGATAAATTTTCCAACGTTTCTTCCATGATTGATAAGCCAAGTGTTTATCCTCTCCCCCTGCATCTTTTTGATGATCCTAGGTGATGAGAAACACTTTGGGTTGTTTACATTTTTTGTTGGTCATTTATTTTATTAGATAAGGGCTTGCTTATGAGACACATCTTGCAATGAAGAACTCATAAGTAACCCTAAAAGCACATTTACCGATGGGCTATATTAAATCATGTGAAATTAAAAGAAAGTAACATGAATCTTGGTAGGAATGCCATAACGTGCCAATATCCCTCGTGCAAATGTAATGGGTTGCGTAGGCTAGGATAGAGACTTAAGTGTCTCATGTATTTGATGCATATGTTGTAGTTTTCATGGTTGTCACTACACACCTTGTATCTAGAAACCAATCCAAGTCTTTCTAAAAATATTCTTCAAAGTAGTGCATGGGAATAACACCATTCCTAGAAGTTAATTACCACGTCCAATCTATAGTTGAGGAATAAAGCTTAAGAGTTAATTCTCTTTTACAAAGCCAAGAGTATCAAGAAGGTACATTTCCTTGATATATCCTATTTTACCCCTCTACAAAGATGCATTTAAATCACTCCTTTAGGTGTGAGGTAATCCTACAGAGAAGAAAATACCTTTATTCTATTGAAAGGTGCAATACAACTAAGAGGGGGGGCTGAATTAGTTGACACCAATCACATTCACAAATCTCAAACAATTATTAACTCCACTCCTCTTTAATCTATTATTAAGTATGAGCATGAAGTGAAAATAACAAAAAGCAATATCAACACAAGAAACACTAGATTTACGTGGAAAACCCAATAAGGGAAAAACCAAAGTGAGGATTAACTCACAATATAGAGTAATAGAAAAACTGATTACAAAGAGGCTCATTGCCAAAGGGCTCACTACCCAAGAAGGAGGCTCACTGCCTATAGATAGGATTCACTTGTCCAACAAGTAGGCTCACTACGTACATATAAGACTCATTGTCCAACAAGGAGGCTCATTACCTACAGATACAAAAAGATAATAGGAAAAATATACCATAACAAATTACACACATTCACAGCCTTGATCAGAAGATTGCAGACACCATTAGCTCACTACTTTTAGGATTCTAACACATTAAAGTACTGTTGCCTCAATTCACTTTCATATGCTCTTGATTCTCACACTTGTGGCATGTTTCATACTCTCAAACTATAACATCTCGACTTGTATTTATACCATCTTCAACCTTAGAAACTTTCTCCAACATCGGCTACACACACTTCATATTAAAAATTCAAATTAGGTTGGAAACTCAACATTCCCGCGGTGGAATAGAATGAGAGTAGACCAAACCAACACTTAAACAAGAACCAAACCAACATCTTGGATCAATCACATGCTTCCTTAATTGATACTTATCCTTCGCATGATGTGTAGACATCAGGTCGCCCAAACCTAATGAAAATAAAAATGAACTTTGAAGTACACATTTCAACAACAAGAAGATTACATGCAAACCACATAACACACTTCATCATACACTGGAACACATCTCAGATGCCTTCATATTCATCCATAGCTAATGCAACAACCTTCATACACATAATGCTTTCCATCAGTCCATTCAGACTGTATAGACACATACAATAATTCTGAAACTAGTCTTCTAGAGCGCCAAACCATGAACACCTTTGTCAGAACATAGATATCACCATTACAAGCCTTCTTCCAGATCTACAAGACTAGAAAAAAAAAATGAAGGACTACGAAGTAGATACATTTCTCCCAGTCCATAGACAAATAACTCTACTAGACCAAGTCACAAACTGGTGAACACAACTTTCACTCTTCATCAAACCAAAAGCTCTAATCTAGGATATATCACGCAAGTATATCCATAGAAAACACTTCATATACACACAAGAATAAGATCAACATAGAAGAAGTGCATATCACAAACTAGAGCACATTTTGAACACACAAACAATTTTTTCTTCACTATTTCTCAAAAAAACTTGGTAACTCATCATATTAGCACACCTGCAACACCATAAAGATATCTCCATTTACTCACAACATCTCAATAGTATCTCAACTATACATTTACAACTTTCAATCACTTGTTTCCTTTCTTTGAAACAACCTATACTATGTTGACATCAATGAAAACACTACCATACTCATTCATACTTACAACAATCTCCCCCTTTGTCATTGATGTCAACACACAAAACTCTATCCCCCTTTGAAATAAATGGAAAAGAATAAAGTTCTGATCACTCCCCCTTAGGAGTGCACCCACACATTTCATACTGCAACAATGATACTCCCTACTCCCCCTGAGGAGTAGACCCTAGTCATTAGTCCAAACAAATGAAGAATCTGCAGATCCACTAGACTGATGTACCTCCATGTGCACCTAGTTCAAAGAAGGAGGGGCAGTAACCCCCAACTTCTCCTGGAGATACTCAAAATTATCCTTTGGAAGAGCCTTAGTAAATATATCAGCAATTTGATCCTTTGTAGGCACATACTCCAATCCGACTTCATTCTCTAATACCTTTTCTCTCAAGAAATGATATCTAATAGATATGTCCTTTATCCTTGAATGCATTATCAGATTATTTGAAATATTTATTACACTTGTATTATCACATAAGATAGGGATAGGGTCATTACACATCACTCCTATATCCTTCAATGTTTGCTTCATCCATAATACCTGTATGCAAAAAGATGTTGCTACAATATACTCAGCCTCTGTAGTGGATAAAGAAACTGAATCATGTTTCTTGCTTAGTCATGAAACCAATCTTCCTCCAAGAAAGAATGCACCACCACTTATAATATTTCGGTCATCTACACAACCAACCCAATCTGTATCACTATAAGCACTCAAAGTGAAATCAGTATCCTTAGGATACCACAAGCCATAATCTAGAGTGCCTTTTAGATATCTGAATATTCTCTTCACAACTATAACATGTGATTCTTTAGGTTATGCTTGAAATTTGGCAACCAAACATACTACATGCATGATATCCAGACTAGTAGTAGTAAGATATAACAGTCCACCAATCATAGATCTGTACATGCTCTGATAAAATTTAGGAGAATCATCATTTTTACTCAGTTTGCATCCAGTCACCATAGGGGTACAGACCAGTTTGGAGTCATCCGTTCCAATCTTCTTCAACAACACTTTGACATACTTTGATTGTGAAATGAATATGCCCTTATTAGTTTGATTCACTTGAAGTCCAAGAAATAAATTCAACTCACCAATCATATACATTTCAAACTCTTTTTGCATCTCCTCTAAAAATCTCTTGCACATACCCTCATTTCCTTCGAAGACAATATCATCAACATACACAACCACTATCAACATTTTGTTTCCTTCAACCTTGAAATAGAGATTACTATCTACGGAGCCTTTTCTGAACCCTTGCTGTATCAAATATTTGTCCAACCTTGCATACCATGCTCTAGGAGCTTGTTTAAGTCCATATAGTGCCCTTTTCAACTTACAAACCATGTCCATTTTATCTGATAACTAAAATCCCTCTAGTTGTTCCATGTAAATTTCTTCTTCTAATTTTCCATTCATGAAATCAGACTTAACATCCATACAGTATACCTTGAAATCTTTGTGTGCAAAAAATGACAAGAACATCTGAATAGCCTCCATTCTTTCCGTTAGGGAAAATTTCTCCTCAAAGTATATTCCTTCAACCTGTGAATAACCTTTGCCTACAAGTCTTGCTTTGTTTCTTACTACTTCACCATTCTCATTCAGCTTATTCCTAAACATCCATTTTGTACCAATTATGTTCTTGTTTGCAGGTCTAGGAACCAATTCCCATGTCTGATTCTTCTCTATCTGCTACAACTCCTCTTTCATTGCTCTAACCCAATTTTCATCTTTGCATGCTTCACACACTGTTTTAGGTTCTATCTTGGAAAGTAAACATATATTTACTTCAATTGCCACCACTTTGATTCTTGTCTTTACACCTTCACTTTTATCTCCAATTATTTGTTCTTTAGGATGATTATTTTGTACATATTTTGGGGTCTTAGGAGTAGGTTCTAGAGCTTCTTCTTCTTCTTCAATCCATTCTTCTTCTTCCTTATTCTATTCTTGTACTTGTCCGTAGATAGGTTCATCTTGTTCAACTTCACTTATTTCAACTGTTTTGTGCATATCTTCATCAACTTTTACATTTTCACTTTCAACTATCTTTCTCAACCTTTTATTGAAGCATCTATAAGCTTTGCTATTAGTTGAATATCCAAGGAAAATAGCTTCATCACATCTTGCATCAAACTTTCCATGGTTCTCATCATCTCTTTTAATATAATATCTACTTCCGAACAACTTAAAGTACTTAACAATAGGATTATTGCTAGTCCACAGTTCATAAGGAGTCTTTGTGTTGTTACCTCTAATCTAAATTCTGTTAAGAATATAAATAACAGTGTGGATTGCTTCTCTCCAATATACATTGGGTACATTTTCCTCTTTCATCATAGTCCTTACAACATCTTGAACAGTTTGATTCTTCCTCTCAACAACTCTATTCTATTGAGGAGTTCTAGGAGAAAAAAAATGTCTCTTTATACCATGCTCATCACAAAATGTATTAAGCTCACTAGAAGTGAATTCTCCACCTCTATCAGACTTGAAACATTTGATTCTCAGGTTCACTTCACTCTCTACCATAGCCTTGAACACTTTTAATCTATCTAGAGCTTGAGCTTTCTCCCTAAAAAAAGTAACCCATGTCATTCTAGAATAATCATCAATCAACAACATAAAATACCTATCACCATTAAGACTTCCTATTCTTGTGGGACCACAGAGGTCTGTATGAATCAATTCCAGCATTCTAGTAGTTGATTTCTCTTTTCCTTTAAAACTACATCTTGTTTGTTTTCCCAACTGACAACTTTTGCAAACAGTATTGGTAGGCTTTTTGATTTTAGGAAGACCCTGGATAACTTCTCTTGAACTAATCCTAATCAGATTGTCAAATTTTACATGTCCCATCCTCCAATTCCATAGCCAACTTTCATTAACTTGAGATACAAGACACTGACCATCAACACCCTTAAGCTGATAAATGTTCCCATATGTTCTTCCAGGATGCAACAACCATAGTTATGGACCCTTTTCTGATCTCACTAGTATTATCTTGAAACACAAGCTTAAATACTTTGTTACACATTTTTCCAACACTCAAAATATTATTCCTTAAGCCCTTAACATAATAGACATCATCAGTACTATGTTTTCCATAAAAAATAATTGCTCCTTTTCCAACAATCTTTGCACCAAAATCATCTCCAAACATGAATAATCTGCCATCATACTTTTCAAGTTTAGTAAACTTACTTTTGTCTCCGATCATATGATTTGAGCAACCACTATCAATCACCCAATAGTCTTCATCTTGTCTAGCATGAAAGGAAGTAACTAGTGTACCTTCCATCTCTTCCTTCTTGTTCTTCAGACCACTATTCATTGCACATATTCCAGAGTTAGTAGACACTGATTTATTCTCTAAGACTAAAAATAGACATTTATCATTATCATCCTCAAAATCAGATTCATCATCAAAAATTCCAGCATCTTCTCTAACATAGTACAATCTCTTGAACTTCTTATCCTTTTTGTCTTTATTGTCTCTTCTCTTCTTGTTTATAGCTCTATTTGGACATCTTGAAGCATAGTGACCAATATTTCCACAACTAAAACATTTAAAAGGTAATATACCTATGTACTTGCTAGTACCTTTCTTTATTTTCCTTGTAAAGTTTTCTTCCAACTTCTCTGAACCTTCACTATCTGGATCATCTTTTGATCTTAGTGGATTTGAAGGTTGTTTCTATTTTCTCCTTTTCTTTTCCAAATTTCCTCATTTCAAATGCAGTCAAGGTGCCAAATAGTTGTTCTTTAGTGAACTTCTTAAGATCATACACTTCCTCAATGGTTGAGACTTTATCACTATAACTTTCTAGTAGGTTCATTAAAATCTTCTCCATTACATCTTCATCTGTCAAAGTACCACCTTGATTTTTTATTTCATTTACTGCAATATCAACCCTTCGAAAATAGCTTGCAATATCTTCACCTTCTTCCATTTTCAAGTTCTCATATCTGTGCTTAGCTGTTAGCTTCTTTGATAATTTGAGTCTATCATTTCCTTCATAGATATTGATGAGCCTATCTTATGGTCTAGTTTTGGGTAGAATTTATGATTTATTTACTGAAGATATCATGGACCTTGATGTTAAGTGTTGATATTTTTATGATATTTCCTCAGAGCTATAGACATTGGGCTTAATCTTATTTCTGCATTTCTTTAATGACATTGGCATGCTATATGGACTATCTATATTAATTTTGCATGTGGTTAATGAATTTTCTTTAAGGTAGTTACATATATGCAATTATTGTGCATGCTAACATTGCCATGCAGATATAATTTGAAGATACTAAATTAAGAAAGACACCACCAGCTAGGCATGCACAATAATGTCCAGCAAGGAAATCATTCAAAGGTCAAAGGAGGTCGACGGTAGGAGATTACCCATGAAAATCAAAAGTAACCACCTTGTAGAGGACTTTAATTTTGTTGAACAATATTGGCGTTACTGTTGTGCTAAATATATGGAAACGTCTAACCAAATTCCATGCGCACATAACCGCCTCTCCATTTTCTTTGCTTTCCCTAAATCGGCATCCTCCTAGTTCATGGAGTTGACCACCTTGCTTAGTTGGTAGTATAAATAAGGATCAGATGCTCTATCTCACAAGGTTGTGTGATCTGATATTGTACTTGCATTCTTAGCTTTCAATGATACAGTTACATTGCTCTATTGTACTCATGTTTTTTTATGAATAAAGTGAAGTTCTAAGTTCAAGCATCTGAGTTTTCATTAGTAGTAGAGGATACTCATCCAAGTGGGCCCACCTGATGAGAAATATATCCTTTAGCTTAGTTTAGCCTAGTTATTACTTTCTATTCAATAATTAGTTAAGAATATGGCACTGATTGTTCCTGCAGCCACTAGAATTCCATTCTATGACTGTTCCTGTAGCCAAAGTAGACAAATTAGTTTTCTATTTGTTGTTCAAATTTTCATTTCTATCATGCATTTAAAACTTAGTATGGTTGTTGGTTGATGTTCAAAATTTACATTATTCCTTTTGAAGCAATTTATGAAGTAATTTACTTTCAGCATTGTGTCTTTCTTAGCTGTAGAATGAAAATGGCTACTTTGAGTTCCTAGTGCACATACTGTGCTAACCCATTTCAAGTTCACATCCCTGGGTTGACAAGTTAAATGCACCTTCATGATGATTGAAATAGCTATTTAGGTTAGACGTCCAATCTCTGAATCATGGCTATAAAGGCCTAGTTGTTGAATCATTGTAGGAGGCCAACATTTTTGGTGTTGTTGCTAGGGATGGTGTCAAACTAGGGAGTTCTTTGGATTCATTGATATTTTTTCTTGTTGTAGTGTTTCTGGAAGTTGTTCTTAGTATATCCTCATTTAGGAAGTAATGACCCCCTTATTCTTTACCAATTCTTTGTGTAAGCTAGTTGATAGTGAGTTGATAGTGCATGGATAGAGGAAGGAGAAGGGATGCTTATGGGATATTCCTTCCTAACAATCCTAATCCATTCTAGCTAATTGAAAATCAGAACCTACCAAGAGAAGAAGAAGAAGATCTCCACACCCCTTTGCTGATGCATTTCCTAATCTGACTAGCTCTGAAGTTTCCTCTAAAGACCAAAATCAGCTTGAGAATCCCTTTGCTTTGGAACTACATCAAGAAGGAATGGGTGATGCAAATAGAAATAGACCTAACTAACTAGATTTTCCTTTCCCCATTTTTGATTAGAATGAAGTTGACAACATAAAAAAATCCCTGCTTCAGCACTAGCCAAGTTTTATGGACTTGTCACAGAAGATCCTAATAGCTTCTTGTTTGAGTTGGACATACTCTGCAGGAGTTATGACTATACCACTGATGTCCATAGGCTTAAGCTATTTCCTACCACTCTGAAAAAAGTTGCATTATGATGGTTCATGAGCCTAGGTAGAGATACTATGGAAACTTGGGAGGACATGAAGACAAAATTCCTTGAGAAATATGAGTATTGTAGGGCAGTGACATGAGAGGAGATGACATTTTTAGGATGCAACAAAAGGAAGATGAGAGCTTGGAGGATTATATTGCAAGGTTTCTATTTTTCCTACAAAAATCTCCACACCATACACTCAATGAAGACTCACAAAAGTCATTTTTCTTGAGAGGAATCAATGACAACTGCACTGATGCCTTGAACCTAATGGGAGGAGGAGATATCCCCCAAGTTCCTTGGGAGGATATCAATAAAATATGCTAGAACTACTCTAGGGAAGCTTCAAAGAAAGGGAGAGCTTACCAATCTTCCATGGGTAAGTCATCTATCGATGGAGTTTCAAGAATGGAGATTACTCATTTGCTGACAGACTTCAAGCAAGACATTATAAACAATCTAGATACTTAGCTAAATACACTTTAGGCCTAGAAGAAGCAAGAGGAGGTAGAGGAAATGTTGGTAGAGTATTTCCCCCATTTTAGACAAAAGAAGAAGGACTGAAGATGCAAGATGGTAGCTAATATTGAAGGCAATTAGATTGCACTTGAGTTGAAGCCAATTCAGATTGAAGAAGATCAAGTCTACTATGTTGCATAAAGGAGGCCTTGGGCTCCAAGACAAGGTATGCCACCAGATCCACTCTCTTATGCTAGGCCATATTTCCATTCCTATTCATCTAGTAACCAATGATAACCCCCATATCCATCCAGCTATGGAGGATATCCACCATAGTCTTGGGGTAACCCTCCAAATGCTTAGCCCAATCAACAAAAATCTCCACCCCAGTGGCAACAACCTCTGGGGAATTGGCAGCAATTTCAAGGGCATTGGAAGCCACCTCCAGGAAATTAGCAACAAACAAATCAATGGATGGGAGGACAACAATGGCCTACCTAGACAACCAGTTACATGTAGCCACCTTCTCAGCCCCAACATCCTATTATAATTCCTCCACCAACTAATTCAAGCTCAAATGCACCTAATCCTACTTAGCTATCAGCTCAACCCACACCCAATCCAAATAAAAAACCACAACAATAGCCTATATACTCTGCTGATTCAAATCAATTCCCTGCATATGTTGTGCATGTAAGTGGCATCCACTTGTGTTCAGGAACTACTTTACTAGCCCCTTCCAAGCCCATTATCATTGAGCTTCCTATGGAAGAGGAAGATGAACCTCTGAATGATCCCATTCAGCCAAGTGCACCTAAAAATCCTAAACCAATCAAAGTCAAGCAGACTGAATAAGAACCACCATTTTCTCAAAGATTGGAAGTTTCCAAGAAGAAGGAAGAAAAGGAGGACACAACCTTTGATATCTTGGATCAACTGAAGCATATATGTATTCAGATACCTCTATTTTAGGCCATAAAGGATGTCCCAATTTATGGAAAGGAAATCAAAGAAGCATTCCTTAAGAATCCAAGCAGGAAGAAGAAATACCCCACTATGGTTCATGTGGTGGGACAACTAGCTGACATCATGCTTGGAAAAGTGACTATCCCTAAGTACAATGACCTAGGTAGTCCTATGGTAGTAGTTATAAATGGGATTCAAATAAAGAATGCTCTAATTGATTTAGGGGAAACAATAAATGTAATGACCAAGGAAATCCTACAACAACTAAACATTGCAAGCATGAGATCTACTCCTATTGTCCTACAGCTTGCTAATAGTTCTACTGTTAAGCATGATGGTATAGTGGAGGATCTTGTGGTGATTCTAGACTCCTAGGAGTACCCAATAGACTTCATGATTCTTTCTCCTAAAGCTACACTAGGCAGGTATCCCATTATACTTGGAAGGCCATGGTTAGTAATTGCAAATACATATATTGGATGCTGGTCAGGTGACATGACCATTTCTGATGGGAAGAGCACCAAAAATTTTGTTCTTTATCCTCTTGCTCAACCATCCCATGATGAGGATAATCTTGTATGGCCACATGTTGGTGAAGAGGCTGAGGAAATTAATTCTGTGGTCTAGCTTATGATGTTAGGAAGAAGCTCCTCCATGCAACTTCAAGAAAAAGATGAAGTATTGGTTAAAATCATTCAAAACCATTGTGAAGCGGAGGAAGCATCATCTTCTCATTTTGCTACCCTAGTCAAGACACTTCTGCCTGCTCTTCCTGTAGCCACTATTCCTATAGATGTTCTTCTTGCAACCACTCTTCCTATAGATGGACTTCCTACAACAACAGGTATGTCCCATATATTGCTACCATATGAACTCAAGGTACCATGTGTTAATGAAGAAACTATGATAGAGTCAACTACACAAGTATAGGTGTCACAAGGAAAGTATCTGAATGTTAACAACAAACTTATTGAAGAACAATAATTGTTATTGGAAAACTTGTTGAGTGAATGCAAGGAGTTGAATTCAATTATATAGTGACAGAGAAAGAAATGTTGGCAGTGATCTATGCCCTAAAAAAATTTAGGTACTACATAATAGGCTATCGAATCTTTGTGCACATTGATCATGTAGCCATTAAATATCTCATGAATAAACCTCTTATCATAGGTAGACTAGCAATATGGGTATTATTGATGCAGGAGTTTGACATAACCATTGTGGATAAACCAGGGAAGGCCAATGATGTTGCAGATTTTCTCTCAAGGCCGACTACATCAGAAGATAATCAATCCATATATGACTCTTTTCCTGATGAACATCTATTCTCCATTAGTGTACAAACACCTTGGTATGCTAACATAACTAACTATCCAGTCATAGGTAGAGTTCCACCTCACTTCTCTCCAAAAGAGAGAAGGGTACTCATTGAAAAATCTTTTCCTTTCTCATGGATTGTTGGATGTTTGTTTTTTACTGGACCAAACCATGTCATGAGGATATGTGTGAGAGAAGATGAGACATAAAATTTTGCATGCATGCCACAATGAACCATGTGGAAGAAATTTTGCAGACAAGAGGACAACAATGAAGATTTTGAACATAGGATATTACTAGCCAACACTCCACAAGGATGCAGGAAGGTATACCAGAAAATGTGATAGATGTCAAAGAATGGGCAGACCAACCAGATATGATGAGATGCCACTTTTCCCTCAGGTAGTAATCACTCCCTTTGACAAGTGGGGATTGGATTTGGTAGGACCCATTGACCCTCCATCAAATGGTAAGTCTTATATCCTGGTATGCACTAATTACGTAACTAAATGGGTAGAAGTTAAGACCATGAAGCATGCAAGAGATAACAAGGTTACATAATTTCTTTATGAGGAGATTTTCACAAGGTATGGAGTTCCAAGAGAGATAGTGATTGATCAAGTGACTCAATTCACATCAACCCTTGTTGTAGCACTAGTTAATGAGTGCAATATAAGACACATAAATTCTACTTCTTATCACCCCCAGGCCAATGATCAAGTTGAGGTGACCAACAAAGAAATTGAAGATATTCTAACCAAAGCCGTAGTTGTCCATAGAAAGGACTGGGAAAATAAATTACCAGAATTTTTTTGGGCCTATAGAACTACTTGGAAAACAACTATAGGATTCACTCCATTTGAGTTGTTTTATGGAAAGAAAACCATGATGCCCATTGAATTTGAACATAAGAATCTTAGGACTATAGTAGATTTGGGGATGGATATCTCTGAGGCACAAAGAGAAATAATCCTGCAGTTGAATGCTTTGGATGAGATGAGGATAGCAGCCTTGCATCACACTGGGTTAGTGAAAAATTAGAGAATCAGGTGGCATGATAAATTTATCAAGGACAAGAAATTACAACTAGGAGACTGGGCATTGCTTTATGATTCCAGATATCAGGACAATGTTGTAAAATTGTAGACAAGGTGGCTAGGACCATATGAGGTTGCTGAAGTATTCCCTAATGGTGTTGTTCAACTCACTACTATTTACCCAGTCAGATTCAAGTTTCTTGTCAATGGTCATCACCTCATATTGTATCACAAGCAAGCTTCCAAGGAAGATATTCTGCAACAATTCACTTAGCATACTACACTCGAGCTTCTTATAGCCAAAGGAAGTGGACCTAGTGTCCCTCCTTCTAGCTAATTAAGGTATGTACTTGTCATAATAAAGACTTCCACTTCTATGGGAGTCCATTTCTTTGCCCATACACCCATCCACCCATCCATTTCCACCTTTCTTTCTCTTCCATCAAATCATTTCATTCCACTCCACCTCATTCCACCTAATTTTCATTAATTGCTCAACTTATTTCCTAAAAAGGTGAATGATACTTTCTCCACAATATTTGCAATGAATCATCCACACATTCAGGTATGTGCGCTATCTTAATTATCTTTTAGTGCATTCATTTAACTTTTGTACATTAATATGGACATTCACCATAACATTCCATTATTCCCTACCCCTATCAAATCATCATTTCGCATGTGAGGACACATGCCCAAATTTAGGTTGGGGGGGAGGAAAAGTATGTGAATACTTTTTCCATTTGTTAGCCCATGCTGGTCTACGTCAGCAGAATTTAAATTGAGCTGATTTGAAATCTGAGTGAGAGGATGACTCGCATGTGTGAGGTGACACCAACTGTCACCACCATTTCTCTCCATCATATCTTTCCTTTATTATTCCTTCCTTGGCATTATTGACCCTGTCATAATCTCAAGTTGCAAACAAAAGGTAAAAATGGAAATTTTAGTTGACATTGGCATTAGAAATTTAGCAAGTGTTGCAGGAAGGTGAATTTGGTTTTCAGACAAGAATTGCAGGGAGGAAACCATAGTGTGATTGTTTGATTGTAGAAAATGGGATGTGGGTTAATTCAAAATGAACCCATGATGCATGATGTATTATTGCAGGATGCACCCTGCCTAGATGAATTTAGAAACTGTGGCTGGTTAGATTATTTCATGAAGTTGGATGGTTTTGATGAAGGAATTGCACTAGAATTCACCCAAACATTGTTTGAAGGGTAAACCACAGTAAAAGGGTTGGAGGTATTGGCCACTAAAGAAATAATTGTGGAAGTTACACGGTTACTTGCCGATGGTGAAGATTACCCTACTTCCAAAGATGATAGGTTAGCTAGGGCCAAATTTATCGAACCTCCATTGAGCATAGATAAATAAGGGTTAAAGAGAATGTCTCTGCCTGAGCCATGGAAGCAGATAGCTGTTTATGTCATAAAATATATCACCTGTGATGGTCGCTAGTTGAATTTTCATTCCATGCACTTCAAGATTTTGAATCACATGAGGCACGGGAGGGGGATGAATGTGTCAAATGTGCTATGCAACCTTATTTCAATCATGGTGGTCGAAACTTAGAAAGGTAGGGAAATTTTTTTTTCCACCATTGTTTGATTAAATTGCTAGTTGAGAAGTCTTTGCATGATGTATCTGGGATGACTTGGGAAGAATTCATAAAAAATGATCAAATTAGACTTGAGCACTTGCAACCAGGGGTTTTACCTCAACCCTATAAGTCTAGTAGGATATTGAGCATGGTTAAAGCCACTCTTGGTGCTTCAACCTCTAGCACAGGCCCTAGTGAGAACCCTCTTGCAACAGAAGAAACCATAGAAATTAACTCTTCTAGGAAAAAGCACTCAGACAAAGAAATTTCTCCCCTAGATTCTAATGATGATGTTCCAATTGGAATCCTAATGAAAATTAGGGTGCAAAAAAGGGAGGAAAAAATGAGAAAAAGAAAAGCCAAAAAATAGCTGGCAGTAAAAGAAATACCAAGCTCTAGGAAGCAGAAGGCTGACACTATTCATCCTACATCCAAAGAAAAATATGAGAGCCCTCCCAGAAAATCAAGACCTATTAGGCCAGTCTTTGGTACGCTTCTACAAGAAATCCCTAAGTCTAGAGAAATATCACAGGAGGACACAAAAGCTCCAATGGGGTAGGTGAATGTCAAGGAAGAGGATGTATTTAAGATGACAAAAAACATAACATTGGTAGATCTTGTTGACATTGTAGAACAAGTGGAGAATCAAGGGTATGAGGAAAATTAAGAGATCCTACAGCAAGAGCTACTGTAGCAAAAACAAGAACAATTAGTACCCCTACAACCTAAATTGACAGGACAACTTGAATCCTTGTAGTTAGTACTATATAGAGACCAAGCATCAATGCTAGGGAAAATACTAGTAGGAATACATAAACCCCCTAATTTCTCAGTGCACATGGTAGCTATGCATTTATGGAAAGAAATGCAAATAAGACAAGAAGAATGGAAGGAGGAGAAGCGCATATTGAAGAAGGAAATTCAAAAGAAAGATGAGGAGATTGAAGACAAGAATGTAGAAATTGCCACCTTGAAGAAGAATGTGGATGATATGACAACCTTAGTACCACATATTTTAGAGTGAAGGGCCCCTCCAAGGGTCTATCCTCTACACTTGAAGGAGAAATATTTTTCTTTTAAGCTGGCCAAAATTGTCTCAGGTTTGAACCCTTCTATTGAGACCCTTGTTGAATTTTTCAATACTTATCGAATTGCTTCCCCTGAAATGAAGAATTTGTTGTGTGATTTTTATTTGCATAATTATGTTGTGACTCAAGACCATGATTGGAACCCACTACTATATGTTGGAGATGTCCAATTGATGGCATTTATTTCTTGGGTACAAAATGAGATTAGTTGGGGAAAACAACATGGGGCTTATAAGCAATTGGAATCCAACATCCCTCTGCCCATCAGGTTCTAATCAAGGAATCCAAGGGACATTTATAGGGGATTGAATAGAATGCTTTTCAGACCTAGCTATGGTAATAGGATTATTCCTTGGATAGAAGCAGTCTATAGTGAGTATGAGGTAAAGGAAAAAAAGAGGAAACCATGAAGAGATATGTCTCACAAAGATGGAGAATACTAACTGATGAGCTAAAATAGGCTAAGCCTCATTCCATCTAGAACTATGCTGCAACAATCAAAATAATTGACAGATATATACAGGTTGGAAGAACAAAGGGACGATTTTGGCTTCCCCTAACTTTTCAGCCACCCCTCCTGATGTGGCCCATACCAAACTTCAGGTTGTACAACTATGATATTGTTGTAGAGAGATAGAGATGGAGCATATTAGATAGATTGGGAGGATTCTACTAGGACACTGATTCACACACAACAAACATTAATGTAGGGTAGTTATTAGTTGCAAATTTTAGAGCATTGACCAAGTAGAAGAACAACTCTTCACCTACTAGAGGACCAACAAAACCTTAGGTTGGGGGGAGTGATGAGCCTAGCTGATGGTCTATTTTTGGGTATAATTTATGATTTAGTTTCTAAAGATATCATGTACCTTGATGCTAAGTGTTGATATTTTTTATGATTTTTCCTCAAAACTATAGACATTGGGCTTAATCTTATTTCTACAAATCTTTAATGACAATGGCATGTTATATGGACTATCTATATTAATTTTTCATGTGGTTAATGAATGTTCTTTAAGGTAGTTATAGATATGCAATTATTGTGTGTGCTAACATTGCCATGCAAATATAATTTGAAGATACTAAATTGAGAAAGACACCACCAGCTAGGCATGCACCATAACGTCTAGCAAGAAAATCATTCAAAGGTCAAAGGAGGCTGATGATAGGAGATTCCCCATGAAAATAAAATATAACCACCTTTTGGTGTACTTTAATGTTGTTAAGCAATATTGGCATTACTGTTGTGCTAAATTTGCAGACATGTCTGACCAGATTCCATGCGCACATAACCGCCTCTCCATTTTCTTTGCTTTCCCTAAATTTGCATCCTCCCAATTCATGGAGTTGACTTCCTTGCTTAGTTGGTAGTATAAATAAGGATTGGATGCTCCTCACAAGGTTGCATGATCTGATATTGTACTTGCATTCTTAGCTTTCAGTGATACATTTACACTGCACTATTGTACTCATGTTTTCTGATGAATAAAGTGAAGTTCTAAGTTTGAGCATTTGATTTTTCATTAGTAGTAGAGGATACTCATCCAAGGGGTCCCACTTGGTGATAAATCGATCCTTTAGCTTAGTTTATCCTAGTTATTACTTTTTGTTTAGTAATTAGTTAAGAATCTAGCACTGATTGTTCCTGCACCCACTAGAATTCCATTCTATGGTTGTTCCTGTAGCCAAAGCAGACATAGTAGTTTTATGTTTGTTGTTCAAATTTTCATTTCTGTCATGCATTTCAAGCTTAGTATGGTTGTTGGTTGATGTTCAAAATTTATATTATTCCTTTCCAAGCAATTTACTTTCAGCATTGTGTCTTTGTTAGTTGTAGAATGAAAATGGCTACTTTGAGTTCCTAGTGAACATAGTGTGCTAAACCATTTCAAGTTCATGTCCCTGGGTTGACAAGTTAAATGCACCTTCATGATGATTGAAATATCTATTCAGGTTAGATTTCCAATCTCTAAATCACGGGTGTAAAGGCCTAGTTGTTGAATCATTGTAGGAGGCCAACAAATATCTTTCAAAATTTTACAAACTTCATAAGCATTTCCCAAAGAAATAAATTTTGTTCGCTCAGTCTTAGATAAAGCACTATAGATTACATACCTTGCTTTTTTATTTTCCTCATAGGCAAAAATCTCATCTTCAGAAGAAGGACCACTTTCTAGTGCAAAATATTTTGTCTCAACAACTTTCGAAGTCTTGTAACCAAGAGAGATCAAGTAACCACTCATCTGCACTTTCTTTTCACTATAGTCAAATCCATCAAACACAGGGATTGAAAATTTGTGTGCCATCATATCTACCTCAAGTGGTTAATATCTAATTTGAGGAACCAAGGCTCTAATACCAATTGTTGAAAGGTGCAAGACAACTGAGAGGGGGGGTGAATCAATTGTCACCAATCACATTCACAAATCTTAAACAATTATTAACTTCACATCCAATTTAATCTATTATTAAGTATGAGCATGAATGGAAAATAATAGAAAGAAATATCAACATAAGAAACACCATATTTACATGGGAAACCCAATAAGGGAAAAACCATGGTGAGGATTAACTCACAATATAAAGTAATAGTGAAACCAATTACAAAGAGGGTCACTACCAAAGGGATCACTGCCCAAG
Organism: Sequoia sempervirens; assembly: GCA_007258455.2. Taxonomy (NCBI): domain Eukaryota; kingdom Viridiplantae; phylum Streptophyta; class Pinopsida; order Cupressales; family Cupressaceae; genus Sequoia; species Sequoia sempervirens. The sequence continues at coordinate 253,708,776 of VDFB02105785.1, read as the reverse complement.
AAGGAGGCTCACTACCTACATATAGGACTCACTTATCCAACAAGGAGGTTCAGTACCTATAGATAAGACTCACTATCAAACAAGGAGGCTCACTTCCTACAGATACAAAAAGATAACAGAAAAAATTCACCACAACAAATTACACACATCTGCAACCTTGATCAAAAGATTGCAGACACCATAGTCTCACTACTTTTAGGAGTCTAAATCATTAAAGTACTGTTGCCTCACTTCAATTCCGTACACTCTTGCTTCTCACACTTGTGGCATGTTTCATAATCTCAAACCATAACATCTCGACTTGTATTTATACCATCTTCAACCTTAGTAACTTTATCCAAGGTCGGCTACACACGCTTCATATTACAAATTCAAATTAGGTCAGAAACTCAACATTCCTCTGGTGGAAGAGAATGAGATTGGACCAAACCAACACTTAGCCAAGATCCAAAATAACATTCAGATCAATCAAATGCTTCCCTAATTAATACTTATCCTTTGCATGATGTGTAGACACCAGGTCGGCCAAACCTAATGAAAACACAAATGAACTTTGAAGTACACATTTATGCAACAAGAAGATAACATGCGGACCACATAACACGCTTCATCATACACTAGAACACATCTTAGATGCCTTTAGATTCATTTGAAGCTAATGAAACAACCTTCATACACATAATACTTTCCATCAGTCCATCCAGATTGTGCAAACACACAGTAATTCTGAAACTAGTCTTCTGGAGCGCCAAACCATGAACACCTTTGACAGAACATAGATATCACCATTACAAGCCTTCTTCTAGATCTGCAAGACTAGAAACAAACCAGCAAAGGACTAGAGAGTAGATACATTTCTCCCAGTCCATAGACAAACAACTCTGCTAGACCAGTTCACAAATCGGTGAACACGACTTTCACTCTTCATCAAACCAGAAGCTCTAATTCAACATATATCACCCAAGGATTTCCATACACAACACTTCAGTTACACATAAGAATAGGATCAACATAGAAGAAATGTAAAGCAAAAACCATAGCACATTTTGAACACACACACAATTATATCTTCACTATTTCTCAAAAGCACTTGGTAACTCATCATATCAACACACCTACAACACCATAAAGATAGCTCCATGTACTCACAACATCTCAACAGTATCTCAACCATACATGCACAACCTAAAATCACTTTTTTCCTTTCTCTGCAACAACCTATATTGTGTTGACATCAATGCCAACATCAATGACAACACCACCATACTCATTCATAATTGCAACATATTCCTTAGGTTCTTTTGATTGATATTATTTAACCTATACTAGTGTATCTTAATGGAAAAATTACCATGAAATATCCCCCTTTACTATTGAGTTAGTTATTGCAATATTTTTTTTTGTTGTATACATCACTTGCTATCAAATACATCTCAAAAACATCATACTTCAAACATCAAAATTGGTGAACTTATCTGAAATTGTCAAACAAAACTGAATGCTATTAGAATAGAGTTGCTATTGTCAATTTTATTGCTTTTATTCTAAAATCCTGCCATAGTCATCCTAAATTATGACCATTGTTGTGCAAAAGACTGCTATTGCCAAATTTGTTTCACCAGTCATTGAATTACATAGAAACTATTATTGCTTGGATTACCATGACCGCTCTTAAATAGAATCATTATTGTACTAATTTTTTCCACTATCATCCTAGACAAAATTCGCTATCATCCTACTTTCTGGCACATCTTAGAATTTGAAAAAAAAAACTAGTTTCAAAAAATTGGCGTAATATCTTACATAGTTTCCAAAGAACACTATCATCATTGGACCTGTATGTTCATCTATACACAATCCAACATCACCATCCTACACTTTGAACTTGGTTTACCTAGGGTTCGTAACTATCACCTTTTGGAAACAACATCAAAATCAAACTTGCACCATATCCTACCAACATCACCATCAACAACCAAACATCAATCTACTCTTGGACACATATTGAACACAAAAAATCAAACCATCATCTTGCTATTGTTTTACAACAACCTTTACTTGCAACGTCATAGCTAGTTCAAGTGAAGCAATCACCATATCCTCTAAGATATAACAAAACATTAATTTGAGCCGTGTGCATCTTGTGTTCAAGACTAGCATCAAATCAAAACATCAAAACATCCACCCATACTCTTATCCTAGGGTCTAAGCATCCAACATCATAGTGTCATTAATTAAACAACATCCAAAATTGACTCATCTACTCATCATAGGGTTGATTAGAAAAATCTCATCATCCTTAAATATCCAAGATTCCAACATCAAATTTGATCATCCAACTATCCAAACATCAACATCCTTTGTCCAAAAGGTTTACACATATCCCTTAGTATGCCATTTCACCATTAAAAGAAATCTCAATTCAAAATTCCATCCCATTTCCATAACTTGCTATCTCAAACTCACCACGGTCTTTTGAGCTTGTTTATGACTACAAAAAGATCCCAACATAGAAGGAAAATGGAAGCCAACAAAAGTAGCTCTAGTGCACCAAACACCAATACTACCAATGAGGAATCTCAACCATGGGTTTATGATCTAGATACACTCTCAACTCCTCAAGGATAACTAACGTTCAAAGATCAACCAAATCCACCACATAGTGATGTGGAAATATTCCTTAAACAACAAGACATATTTGCTAGGAAACCAAATCAACATCCTAATCCTATAGATATGATCATAGAGGAGTATGATAGTGATGAGGAAATAAGAGATGAAGTACTCTTAGAGCACTCTCAAGATACAAAAATGCAAAAAATAATGGACAAAATTCTTGGGAAAATCCAAACACATATTTCCTCTTGAACTAGCACAATGTGGTGCTAAGCTGCCTACAAATTTTAATGTTAAAACCCTTAAGGATCTTACTCTCTTTATTTTTGGAGACCAATCAATGGTGAGACAAATACCTAAACTAGTGGTGGATCCCAAGATACCACCTTTTTTCTCACAAGAACCTATCAATGATCAATCTTTCCCACAAAATGTGTATAATCCATTGTATAGACATCCTTCACAAGTTGAACAAGATGTGGTAGCTTGACATGCTCAAGAAAATCCAAATCTATTGACAAGTCAAAATATGCCACCACATAATATGGAAACTAATACAATGGGACCCAACATATCTAGGAACCTATATGAGACATCTTGGAACACTCAACAACAAGGTCACAGTGTTAATATGCAAAACATGGGAAATTCTCCACCAAGACCACAACAACATGTAGTGAAACAACAAGGAAAAAACCCTTTGTAACCACAACTAAATTTTGATAATTCACCTCAAGGACAACACATGTATCAACAAAAAAATCCACCCATATATCAACAACCATCACAAAAAAATAACCCACAAGATCAAAGCATCTACCAAGGAAATGTCCAAGATCAAACTCAATACATGCATCAATAACAATACTATGATCCTAACATGCAATACCAATATGGATGATCACCTACCAAAAATCCTTGACATAAAACATATGTTATAGCACCACAAAATTTCAATACCCAACATCAAACGTATGCTCAACCACCACAAAACACACATCTTCAAAATCAAGCACCTAGTCCCCCACAACATAACATTGGTGCAGAAAAACCTCCATCACAATATCAAATCCCCACCTCAACAAAAACACGTCACACCTCAATAAAAAAACATCACACCTCAACAACATTGAAATTACATGTCACAAAAACATCATACCCTAAATCCACAACATACTCATATTGATCCTCAAGGACCCAATCTATTATCCTACACTCACAACATGGCCCAAGGGCCCTCATATATACAAACCCCACAATATAACACACAAAAAATTGTGAGGAAGTAAGGTTATAATATCCCTCCTTATCAAATGGATGCACCAAGTGATGATGTAACCTTACAAATCCAAAATCTAAACCACAGGATATCAAACATTCAACTTGGAAAATTAAAGAAGAGCTATGCTCTACAAGACATATGTCCATATCTATTTGATCATTCCATAACCATGATACCCTTCCCTAAGAACTTTGAAATACCCAAATTCGATAAATACAAGGGAAGAGGAGATCCAATAGAACATGTACAAGAATTCTTGGTAGCTTGCATGGATGTACAAAACAATGAATCCTACTTAATGAGGATTTTCCCATGAAGTCTTGGTGGTGCAACTATTGAGTGGTTCTCTCATCTACTGTTGGGTATCAAAACCTTTGATGAGTTGTCAAACAAATTTTTTAACCACTCCTCCAATAACATAGAGAAATACATAATGATCCCCAACCTATACAAGATTAAACAAAACCAAGGGGAATCTATTGCTTCCTACCTACAGAGATGGAGACACAAGGCTAGTAAGTGTAAGTGGCCCATTCTTGAAAAATAACTAGTGGAAATTTGTCTCTAACCTTCAAGGGGACATTAGCTATCAACTCACCATGTTATGTCCTAACAATTTTGAAGAAATCATTGAAAAAGGGTTAGTCATCGAAAGAGTTCTCATAACAAGGGGAATCATTAAAATCTATAACAAGGACTGAGATTCTAGTTCTAATGAAAAACCTAAACTATGGGAAAAGAACAAGAACATTACAAACAATGGAGTGGTTGATGCCAAATTTGTGTGAAATAAACATTCTCTTAATAATCCACAAAATAATGTTTAAGTGGCTCAAACAAATTATCCTCAAAAAAACACACAAAACAACTAGCTTGCATATCCTCAAAATAAAATAAAAAAGAATAACCAACAAACATAAATAATGATATGGAAAGAAATTATGGGGGCATGATCAGACTTCCAATTCAAGTGGGGTGAACAATAGAAAAAATGACTTTTTAGGTACTGGATCTTGAGTTACCCTATACCCTTCTCTTGGGACATTCGTGGATCCATGAGATGCAAGTAGTCCCTTCAACCTTCCATCAATGCTTAAAATTTCCTTACAATGATAAGGAAGTTACAATATACGTTGATCTTGAACCCTTCCTTTACTGCACAAAATTGGAGAAATACAAGACACTTCTTCAAATACCTAGTAATGAAATATCCTTCCACTCATTTTCCTATGCTGATCTAGCATCACTTTCTTTATCCTCAACTCCATCTACATCGACCAATCCACCAAAATCCAACCTTAAGATCTAGGTACTTGACAAGGGCTACAAATAATACCATTTTAAACAATCCTTCTACATTGGGGAGCTACCCCCATCACCAAAATCCTACAGGTGGCCAAAGGAAATCAAACATATTCAAGTTGTCACCTATGAAGTCAAACCTACTATTTTCACCAAGTGGCAACACATGAAGGATGAAGTGGTGTTCAAAGAGGACCTCTCATCATGGATCTACAAAGAACAACAAGAGGAACAAAAACAACTACATCCCATTCCTATGGATCCTAACAATAAAGGTATTAGCTAGCAAGAAATATGTGATACACTAGAAAAGGTGGCCTTGGTCTACACAAACAAGGTAGGAGAGAACCCATAATAATAGAAAAATGTAAGAAGAATCTAGGACTAGTTTATGGTTCAATAGATGTGGTTATCCCAAGCATTGAAACTACCTCTCATCAAGAAATAGCCCCTTCTACTTTTATTAAGACATCAGGTGGCTACCAAACTAAAACAAACTCCAATGAATGGGAATGTGATTCTTACAACTCTAGTGAATATGACCTAGATACCCTTTGGGACCTTGATAAATCTACTATCCTTACCCTTTCCACATCCTCCATAAGCTTTTCCTATAATAATGATAACCTACCCTTACTCCACCCATAGTTGATTGATTGGGATCAACAACACGTACCTGTTATGGACCAATTCTAGAACAATGAAGCTATCATTGATTTCATGGGATTTCAAAATGGTATACCACAAGGAGATAATGAGGTTGGTTTTGTCATAGAAGTTGAGCAAGGAGACTACTTTGGAGGGGAGATTATGTCCTCTAGTCACAAAATTGACATGAAAATCTAAAAAAAAAAAAATGATCCCCTAGGGAAAACCACAATGTGGCTCTATTGGATCATGAAAAAGGAAATAAAAAGGATGTATCTAAGGGTAAAAAACTCTCTAAGGCACCCAAGGATGGGGGATTCATTCTCCCCATCATAGAGTATCAAGAACAATCAATAGTATTGGTTGAAGATTTTGAACCTATCAATGTTGGAATAAAAAAGGCACCTAAGGTAACAATATATCATGTAGCTACCTTATATCTTGAGGAAATAGTCTACGCCTAGACATATGTAGATATGCTTGGGTTGGATCCCACTTTAGTTGTACACAATCTAACATTATTCCTTGCAACGAATCTGGTTAAACAAAAGCTTCGCAAGATGCACCCATAAATAGCATTGTCAGTCAAGGTAGAGCTTCAAAAACTATTGGACATTGGGTTCATTAGACCTATAGATTATCCTGAGTGGGTATCCAACCTCATACCAATTTTGAAACCCACTGGGGTCATACAGATTTGTATAGACTTTAGAGATCTTAACAAGGCATGCCCTAAGGATGACATCCCCATTCCCAACATTGACATAATAGTGGATCTAACTGCTGGTCATGAAATGCTTTCACTAATGGATGGTTTTTTTGGTTACAACCAAATAAAGATAGCCCTTGAAGATCAACACAAAATGGCTTTTACTTGTGCTTGGGGAATTATTTACTGGAACATCATGCCATTCAACTTGAAGAACGAAAGAGCCACATACCAAAGAGAAATGACTACTATATTCCATGGTACGTTTCACATCACCATGGAGGACTATGTAGATGATCTTTTGGCTAAATCAATCAAAAGACAAGAACACTTGGCTAACTTAGCTAGGATATTTGACAAACTAGAGGAGTATAACTTACATCTAAATCCAAAGAAATGTGTGTTTGACATAACATATAGGAAACTATTGGCCTACATTGTATCTAGAAGAGGTATCAAGGTGGATCCTACTAAGGTCAAGGCTATCCTATAAATGCCTCCCTCGAGAACATTGAAATAGCTACACAGTCTACAAGGAAATATTCAATCTGTTAGAAGGTTTATTACATAGTTAGTGAATAAATGTCACCCATTCACACACTTGCTCCATAAATATGTAACATTCAAATGGGACAAAAGGTGTGATCAAGCTTTTTAGTAGCTGGAAGACTATTTTCTCAATCCCCCAGTATTGATGCCTCCAATTAAAAATAAAGAAATGATTTTATATGTATCCACAATAATAACAGCTTTGGGAGCTCTATTGGCACAACATGATGAGTAGAAAAATGAAAGATTAGTTTACTACATCAGTTGTACCCTGGTTGGCTATGAGTTAAATTATACACGCATTGAATGAGCATGTCTATCGGTTGTCTTCATAGAAAAAAATCTTAGTAATTACATGTTAAATAGATAGATCAAGATGATATCTAAAGTAGATCCCTTGAAATATCTCTTGGAAAAGGTAGCTCTTATAGGAAGAATCACTAACTGGGTCATGATACTTAGCAAATTTGATGTATAGAATATGTTGATAGGAAAGCCATCAAGGGATAGGTAATAGCAGATCAATTAGCAGAAATACCTACTGAAGATCATCAACCACTCATAGTAGAGTTTCTAAATGAGAAAATACTACTAATAACTCAATCAACCTGTTGGACCTTGGGTGATCCCACATTACTGGTTTACAATTTTTGGCCAAACTAGACACTAAACTAATTTTTAATAACTAAATCTTCACTTTTGGGCACCTATAGCGGCTAAACCATGAGGAATTTGAAGATGATGCAAACTAGTTATTTGTGACATTCTATCTGTAGATTCTAAATGTATTTCTTTCAAATTTTTTGGAATCAGATTGCACTTCTTTTTCCATCTCCTTCGAAAACTAGTTTTTTTCAATAAACACCCTTTTTCAGGAGTGATGCTCACCATATACAACATAACTTTTTTTCCATGAAGGATAAAATTATATTTTTTTCAAATTTAGATTTGTAACTACGATATCTAGCACTTTCATTTAGTTTCATAGTGTTTTATTGAATATTTTTCCTTAATAAAATTTTGAAGTCAAACCAATTATAATTTAGACACAATAATGATGTATACAACATAACTTTTTGTATGTATCGAAATTCAATTTTTTTGTTGGATCAAGGAATTCAATATCTAGTGCATTGATATTTTTCAAAGATTTTTTTGATAATCTACTATTTTTCCACATGTGTAGAACAAAGAGCTTGATTTTTCGGTTAAAAAATTACATTCATAAGAAATAAAAAATAAAATAATAATAAAATTAATTTATTTAAAATTATACTTTTCGAAGCTTATAATAAGGACTACATACTTACAAAAAATAAATTTTAAATGAATTCATTTGATCCCCAAAAGGTAAATAAAAAGTGGTTTTTTATTAGCATTTTGATAGGTGTAAAGGAGACTCTGTTATAGGTATGGTTTAAAACTAGTGGGGTTCTATCCAAGGGGGTTTTATCTAAGGTGGTTCAATCAAACCCTCTTCAATTGGAATCCTTTAAATGGAACTTTTCAAGGCTTAAATCATTATATTTTCTAAAAATATATGATTTTAAAAATTAAGATCTCCCAAAAAATATAAACCAGTAATGTGGGATCACCCCATTATACTTCAACGGATCCCATACTTAGCATGGCTCAGGGACTGATATCCTATTTCTTACACCACAAGGAGATACTATACCCAAAGAATATAGGATTGTCTTCCCTTGTACAAAAAATATAGTTGAATATGAAGCATTGATCACTGGGATGAAAATGGTTGTGGAATGGAAGATCAAAGAACTACAAGTCTATTGTGACTTCTATCTAGTCATAAGGCAGGTCAATAGTGAATAATAGAATAAAGACAACAAGCTCATGTCATACAAGAGAATGTTGGAAAGTTTCAAGCAATAGTTTTGGTCATCATCTTTGAATAGATCCCAAGGATTAACAATAAATTTTATGATGATATAGCTACTATTGGTTCACTCCTTAACATACCTGAGAAGGTTCCTAGATACGAATTCTTAGTGGAACATTTGCTTATATCGGTGTTTGATATCCCAGAATCTAAACTCGTATATGATTTTGTTGGTCCTAACTTGTCTTGGTATGAAGACACATTCATTATATCCAACACGGAATCATACCACCCCACCTAAGAGCCAATCAAAAGAAAACCTTTATCCACTGAAATCCCTAATTTACCACCTCTGAGATACATATACCCTTGAAGTCTCGATGGTACATTACTCTGATGTCTCAACATGGAAGAGGTGCAAATTTCCTTGCAAGAGGTACACAAAGTTGTTTTTGGGTCACTCTAGTGGACCTAACCTAGTCCAAAAGTTGTTACGAATAGGGTACTATTAGCCATCAATGGAGCAAAAATCAGTTCATTATTCCAAGAAGTGTTGTCAATGCCAATAGCATGGAGATCTTATGCACACACTTGTGCAAGAGTTGTGCCCTACCACTACCCCATGGCCCTTATCTTAGTAGGGACTTGACTTAATAGGAAAGATATCACTAAACTCATCCAATGGACAAAAATTCATTATCACTACCATGGAGTAATTTACAAATTGGATAGAGGTTATTCCTTTAACTTATATCACAGGGAAACAAATAGCTAAGTTCATTCTTAACTATTTGATTTTTCGATATGATATCTCACAAAATATCATAATAGATAATGGAACTCCATTTAAGAACTAAGATGTCTGTGAGATTTGCTCAAGATTCTTTTTCCAACACCATTTTTCAACCCCATATTATACCCAAGGAAATGGCTAGGATTAAGCATCTAATAAGATCATCCTAAAAATCCTATAGAAAATTGTTAATGAAACCATCCATGACTAACACCTACAGTTAAACCCAACTTTATGGGCTTATAGAACTAGCATCTACACACCTCCAGGTAGGACTCCCTTTTCCTTGGTCTATGGATCTGAAGCAATATTGTCTATAGAGGTTGAAATCCCATCCCTAAGGGTATCATTGAAGGTTCTTGTTAGCAACAAAGAGTATTGGGTATACAGACTCAATGAGTGACACCAACCATGACTAGCACCTATAGTTAAACCCAACCTTATGGGCTTATAGAACTAGCATCCGCACACCTATAGGTGGGACTCCCTTTTCCTTGGTCTATGGATCTGAAGCAATATTATCTATAGAGGTTGAAATCTCATCCCTAATAGTATCATTGAAGGTTGAAATCCTAGATGAAATACACTTGAGTGCATTGAACCATCTTTAGGCCTATCAAAATTTTCTCAAGAGAAGCTATAATAAGAGAATAAACAATAGGAACTTTCAAGTTGGTGATTTGGTCCTGAAGGAAAATTAGAAGATCCAGCTAAATTAGGATGGGAAAGGTAAGTTTGAACCCAATTGGCTAGGTCCCTACATCCTTATAGAAAGCTATAGCTCTGGAGCATATTAGTTGGCTACACCAGAAGGAGAACCTCTAGATGAACTTCTTAACAACAGTCATCTCAAGAATTTTTACACCTAAGCAAATCAAAATATCCCAAGAAAAAAAGAGAAAAAAGAAAAAAAATCAAAAATCAAGAAAACAATACAGAAATAAAATGTCCTTTATGTGGAAACCACCTTGTGGTGCTTCTAGAACCGATGTTGTAGTGAAAACCTGGTAAATGGGTGTTACGTTTGAATAAGTCCTGCATCCTCATCTATCAACACTCAATCTAATATGGCATCCACTCCACCCATCACATAATAAAATCTGCACCCAACCATTGCTTGATAACAGATCAAGTGTTGTGTATCTAAGGGTTAACTTTAGGTTAGATTAGATGTTAGCAAATCAATAAAGACTAATAAACCCAAAGAACTATGAAGTACAAAGGAACTTAAAAGAAAGAACGACTATACATGTTCCTTGAATCTTCCATGATTACCTCCATAGCACCTCCTAGCTTGCAACATATGATTGATGCCCTCAGATTGAGTGTGTGAGCATTTCGACTATGACCTTGTCCTATGAAAGTTTTGAAGGATTTAAATGTAAAACTATGCCTATGACAAAATAACTCAAAGAACTCTAAGTCTTAATATGCCAGAATAACGTAATCTATGTGCGTAATCCAAAAATGAGAGCAAAATAATATTTTATAGAAAATGCCATTTTGAATGGATGGACGAGATCGACTTTCGGCAAAGACCTAAAATCAGAGGACGAGATTAAATCTGATAATCCCTAATCAGGGTTAGGGAAAAATCCTTAAACGAGTGGTTGAGATGTCATCTAAGAAGATTGAATCGGCGATGGAGAATAAATTAGATAATTAATTCGAAAATAAATATTTTTGAAAATCAAGAAGATAAGAGTTGAACTGAAGATCAGATTTGAAAAATCAAGAATCTGCCCGATTACTTGATTTTTGAAGGAATATTACCATTTTGAATTAAATTAATTCAAAATATGGATTTTGTGAAATAATCAATAATTGATTTTTAGATTATTTACTAAAATGAACTGACAGTTAAGAATGTGAAAATCATTTTAAATAATTAACTTATTTAAAATGAGAGAAATGTTAATTTTGACAATTAAATAATTATAGATAATTATTTAATTTAGCAGATATGATTAATAATTAAATGAATTAATTAATTCATTTAATTATGACAATTAGCGACATATTAAATAAATAAATAAAATTTATTTATTTAATAATCATGAAGAATAAAAGGACATGAATTAATTAAATAATTATGAATTATTTAATCAATAGTCGAATGTGGACCAAGGACATAATTAAGATGTCATAATTATGCTATGACACAAGTGGTAAAAATAGAGCTTGCGGGCCTAGGTCATTTTTAAGTGTCTACATTTTTCCCCTCTTTTTCATAATGTAGCATGTCGCATTGTGACAAAGAAAATATGTCAAAGCCATGCCCTAGTGAAGCTATAGAGTATCAATGCCCCCTCACAATTTTTTTTCAAATTTTGGGTCGGTGGCGAAAAATTTGGAAAGGGTCCCGATAAGTCAATTTGATGACCAGAAAGACAGTGGTGCAGATGGTTTCAGATTCTAACATGTTAAGGCCTCCAAAAGAATAGTCAAATTTGGTCAAAAGACCTTCCAATACTGACCTAGTTGACAAATTCCATTTTGACTTTATAAATAGGTTGACAAAGGGGTAAAAGTCAATTCATTTCCACTATTCACTTTGCAAATTTCGAGAGCTCAGAGTGAAAAGGACTGCAGCGAGGATGGTGATTCTAGTGACAGAGCATCATGGCGAGATTGTGCGAACCTTTAGGTGGCCAAAGGGCTCAGATCCAGTGGTATGTACCCCTAACCCCCTTTGTAATTTTCTCATTTTACGTGTTAAAATTAGGGTTTTAGGGCAAACAACAAATGTGTCGCGACGCATATGCGTGCGTGTAAGCCACATTTGACTTCACGTTCGACGTATTTGATGCGTCACGATGCAAGTGCAAGGTAGTTTAGGGTAGGCCAAGGTTTTGTGATTCATTTGCTAGAAACTACAACGCATTCACCTTTTTGAGCCGCATTCGAAAGTTGGAATGCCGCAATTGTAATTTTGCGACGCAATCGCCTGTTTAAGAGACACATTTGAATGAAATGACACAAGTGTCATATGTCATGATGCAAGTGCTCCAATGTGATGCATTTGAGCTACTGAACGATGCAATTGACATGTCGCGATGCATTTGAAGTACGAAACGATGCATTCATTATTTTGCGACGCAAATTGTAGTCAACGCGAGGCATTTGACGTTGATTTTGACTAGGGATGATTTTGATGCTTTTCCAATTTGAAATGCTTTTTGATGATACTAACAATTGTTAAGAAGGTACTAATGCATTGTTTGGATTTGTGTAGAGACAACTAGCCCCTATTTACACATGAGAGAGGAGACCGATGACCTTCTGGTTTGCTGATCAGCTGAATCCATGAGAGTGACGATGATTGATGTGGCTAGGTCTGTTTTATGCTGCCTATATGCCCGCTATTCAGGCAAATAGGGGGACTATTGACTGTGCTATGCAAGCAGTGGCATTCAGAGACCTGCTCCTTCCACCTGCTGACGAGAGAGGCAACCATTACACTTGAGGATGTGTACTGTATTATATGCGTGTCGATCTGAGGAGAGCGGATTGTCTATGACCCTCGCCATGGCCATCAGACCTTCACAACATACTAGAAGGATGAGGGTGCAAGACTTGACATCCAGGGTTACGAGATCTGCTGGGAGTTTATGGCAGAGCATTATGCTCATTTTGATGCATTTCTGGCAACACTGATTGGCTAGATTTTGATTCCTGACTGTCGCGGACATGGGTTCTGTTGTACAGTTTTTGTACACATGCCCTACTGAAGGTAGGGACCCTCTTTTTCTTTGGTTTTGGTGTCCTGGCCCTTTCATTTTGAGGTTTTGTCTTATTTAGGCATGTTCTTAAATGTTTTTTTTTGATTTCCTAAGTGTCTCCCCTAAGTTATTTATTGAAAATCTGTAAGTTTTGGATAAGTTCGGGTTTTTACCCTGATTCATAGATTTCCTTGTGGGCCGGATTTTCCCAGATTCCACCCTATCATCGGCTTTTTAGCTTTTCTGACTATCTTATCGATTGCATTAATGGCTTTGTGTGTGCTTTGAAGGATGTATTTAACTTGATTTATGGGATCTTTTGTGCCATCATGCTTACTATTTTCCATTGTCTGAGCTGAGGAGTATTGTCTTGTGATTGATCGACTTCGTTTTGGGGGCATTTGGGTTTGAATTGATCAATTTAGCGGCCATTTCTTATGCATTCTCACCCTTGTTCATTGTGGACGCCATTGGGCTTCGCACTTGCTAATTCTAGGATCGATTTCTGCTTTATAATGGTATGTTTTTATTGCCCTACCTTTGATTGAGAATTATGAATGGCACGTTGATGTTATGAGAGCCCGTGGGATTCAAATTCCTATGTATTTGATCATTTCATGCTAGGGTTGTTCAGTATTGTGTCATTTGTTATCTCCTAGGTGAGTTTTGAGCTCATTTGTCTTTCGACATTTTGATGAATCTTGCCTGAGAGTAATTAGTAAACCCTAGTAATGACTTAGTAGTTGAAACAATTGAATTCTGAGTTGGCCTGTGCACTAATGGTGGATGAATAGGGTTTGAAACCTAGGGCAATGCCATGTCGGGTTATCTCATCTTAAAATTGACCTAAAATGTAAAGAAAATCTATGAAAGGTCCATCCCTAACTTGTCTTGAGTTAAAATTTTGAAATTCATGATTGACTTGGTGTTTGGGTAAAATCATGACTTTCCGTCCCTTCTGAATTTTCTTCGCTGTGACCCTTCAAAGTCAGGGAGATGTCATATCGATTACCCTATATTTCACCGAGAAGCCTTCCTAAGTTCATATTTGATTGCTGTGACATTATCATTTCTCACACCGATAAAGTCTTCTATGTCCATCGGCAAGACAAGCCCTAGTCAGCAAGAGGTCATAGTGGGCTCCATTAGTTATACTGATATTCATTTCAGTCAGCGAGACCTTGCTTGGTTGGTGAGACCTTTTGGTGAGCTCACAACTCTTGCTGACACCTTCGCTTTTGGTGAGACTACCAGCAGTCACCAATACTTTATAACAAAGCCTTCCTTTCTTGGCGAGCTCAAATCTTCTTTCGGGGAGACCACATGTTATCGACAAGAGGTTATACCGATGGGACTTCATGTCGGCGAAACATTATGCTATTAGCAAAGCCTCTGGCTGAATTCAAAACCCATCGCCGGTCGGCAAGACATGCCCCACTCTATGTGACCTCTTTCTGAATGAAATTTGTTTGGTCGAAGTACATGCTTTTGCACCGATTGTTTTGGAGTTTTGACTTATCCGTGGATTTCCATCGGGTCCAGATTTCTTTGAAATCCGACGTCTCTCTAATTCTCCGAAGTCTACAATCTGGCTCATTCTTCGCGGAAATCTATCCCTCATGGATTTTCTCAAAATCTGATGAAATATAAAGGAACATGAGATAATGGGATTTTTTTATGATTTGTGATACATTTAATGATTGTTTCATGTCATATTTGGATTTTCCATGTAATTTATTGATCGATCATCATTAGGTTTAATGGTTAAGTAGGTGTTTCCTGGTTATTCCGTTGGAATCCAATCGGTCTAGAATTTCTCGAAATTCCTCTTTGGCTCATATTTCGCGGATGGTCTTGAAACCCGAAATTTGTTGTGGTCCTCTCAAATGAATTGTAATAACACCTTGATTGTATGAGGCTTATTCTAACGATGTTCTTATGGATGAACCTTGCTCTCCTGTGGTTTTTTATTATGATTTCGATGTTGAGTGTAGGCTGAATCTAGCAAGGTCGCAGCTGGGTCCTAATTGTCTAATGCATAGAAGATTAAAACAGACATTAAGAGCAAGATCCCTAAGAGAAAAATCACTTCAGTTTGGTCAGAGGTGACTGATACAAATGTCATATCATGGGATTATGAAGAGTTTAAAGAAAGAATGGTGGCTAAGGATTCTCCTTTGGTGGCTAGAAGGATGATGGAATCAAGATTGTCACATGTTGTTGGTTTCCCTTCTGCGGTGTAGTGTTATGAGCTGGTCCTTGAATGCGCTAGGCACTATGATCAAGACACACAAATAATTATTGGTCCTCAAGGGAGAGTTGTATCAAATCTCAACCCTATCTCCATTGCCCAAACATTTGATATGCCAGATAGGTCTCATGTGGTGGGATTCAGCATGAGGGTAGCTCAGGAGTTCTAAGATGAGCAGACTGTGAGGTCACAACAATTTATCAATTCTTAGATGGAGAAGCCTAAGTCACACTATTCTAAATTACCAAAGTAGCTATTTATGATAAAGTTCAAGAAGGAATATTATGATGCCATCACTCTTCTCAGCAGGGTGGTTGGATTAAAGAATGCTGGTATGTTTGAGAATTGGATGTGCCATGTGATTGTGAGGATGGAGCAAGAGAAGATTAATTACCATTGGGTAGGGGTCATTAGTGGAGTACTCCATGAACAGTTATCCAATGTGTTGCAAACCAAGACTTTCGCAATGACTTCATATCTGGTCTATGCACTTGCAAGATTCCACCCCTACAAAGGATTGGATACAAAGGGAATTTTTGGGTAGGATATTATCTATGAAGTTTTCCCTCAGTTGCACTTGGGAGGTTCAAACTATCAAAGGGAAAATGATGCATTTACCATGTATATCACTAGAATGCTTAAAGGTGCAGAGCATGTCAGGATTTCAGATCAGGCAAAAGAACTCATCAAGAAATATGGGGCATGGTTTACTCAGTTCCCAACTTTCTCCTACATTCGGATTGATGGCTGCCAAAGGGCCTCATATCGACTTCCAAGGTATCCCATTGATCACATTATATTGTTGGAAGTAACTAGGAAGATTTGTGACTTTGATGCTATTGTCAAGAAGGACAAACACAAGACATGATTTGGTGGAGATTTTCCCCTAAGGATTGGCATTGGAGAAATGTGTCCTTCCATTATTTCTACCCAGGCTTCAGAGGAAGAAATGAATACCCTCAGTCTATCTTTTCATTCTAGGAGATCAAGGTTTGATATTACAGGAGAGGCCCAAAAGAAGGCCAACAAAAAGTATTGCCACAAGGTGAATTTGGAAGACTACTGGGCCAACTACAGTGATGAATTTGAGGTCAGAAAGAAGAAATTCTCCCAGCTTCTAGTTGAGTCAGTTCAATTGTATAATGTAAAGGCAGTTCCCAATCAATTGGAAGATGATGGAAACTTGATCTAGGATCATGCTTATGAGGCCATAAAAGATAGACCAATTGGTGATGTGGATTGGTTAGAGGAGGAAAAGATAGAATTGAAACAACTAGTGGATCCAGTTATCAAATTTACTAGGATGTGGCTAAAGCATAAGCTATGGGAGTTGGAAAATAATGGTGTACAGTGCAACTATGCGCTAATGGGAGATCTGGATCCCTACTCCACCTCTAAGGAATCTACCGAGCAGGATCCTAAGGGCAAGGGTAAGTTGGATTGTCAATTAAAAATCAAAATTAAAGGTGTTCAAGAAATAGAGGCCTAGGAAGCAGAAAAATAGAGAAAACCAAAGGCCAAGCAGAGGACAAGGACCAGGAAGTCTAAGTAGAAAGGGTCTGAAAATAATGGTCCTAAGATTGATGTGCCGGTGTCCAAGAGGAGAAGAATCATAAAATTGTTAGAGAAGGCAAGCTCCAAGGCTAGGGAGGAAGAGGTTGCCCCACCTATGGTAAATGTTGAAAGTTTAGAGGAAAAGGCCAGGGTGTATATGAGGAGGTCTAGGACTCCTTCTCCCAGGGACAATGTGCCGAAGGTTGATCTTCCTCTGGTGGTTTCTCATGAGGAATGACATGATGATGTGCCTTCCGCTCATGGAGATCAAGGAAAACCTAGTGAGTCAGAAGATGTTGAGGATCATCCAGATAATGAAGGGGAGGAGTTTCATGAAGGTGATCTCCATAGAGCAGAGGTAGAAATTGAAAAGATAATGTAGTCCCCTATGGTTGCATATGCAGATTCCCCCATCAGAACTGAAGAAGTCCCTCCAATAGAAGAGGAAACGGTGAAGGATCCATCACCTAAACAAGAAGGAGAAGGAAAGTAAGACGGATGAGACTCTTGATAGACGAAATTTGAGTGAGGAAGCACCTAAAGATTAGCAGGAGGAGAAACAAAGTGAGGTGCAATTGGAATCCACTATCCCTGGTTGGCTGGACAAATAAATAAAGAGAAAACAAGTTGTTGTGGAAGATAGTCCACCGAATTGGGATGCACTACTAGCCAAAATTGGAAAAGATAAAGGTAAGAAGAAGGCTAGGGTGATCTCGAGGATTGAAAGAGATGAAGCTCATGATAGAGTTGTTCACATTGCCACCCCTGCTCCAGATAAAAATAGAGATGATGTGGTTGGAAAGGATTATAATATTCAGACTTTCAATCTAGGACCTACATCAGTCGAGTAGGACATTGAAGATTATGAGGGATCTAATGTAGTTATTGTGGGCAGATTGAGGAAGGAAATGAAGACCAAGTAGGAGCTAAAGAAAGAAAATGAAAATCTCAAGAAATGCTTGGAGGACTTAATGAAACCATTGTAGTCCATTAACCCTTCAGTTTCTACTATGAATCATCTACCTCAAGAGACCATCACCAAGCTAGAAGAGATGAAATCTTTTGTTGTTGCCACCATGAATTGGCTAAAAGGGGTGGAAATAAAGGGTGATGAAGCTATTAAGGAGATTCTGTCAACTGGGAAGGATGCCATCATGGCAACAGATTGATTGAAGACAGTGTTGGCACAAGATAAGGGAGACACGGATCTCCTTCTGTAGGAAACCAGAGCTATCATGGAGTACACCCGAGATAGGCTGGTAGGTGATGGGATCCTTCCTTCCTCCTGAGCTGCTGAACTATGGGAGTGGTATGAGGCATTGTAGATTAGGCGGAGGTGTTGAAGAAGATTTATAAACAAAGAAGGCAGATTGATTATACCCTAGGTGGTGTATATAATGGCTTCATTACCTTCTTTGAAATTATGACTGGGCAAAGGAAGATTTCTCCCAAATATTTGAGTCTAGAATAGTTAAGAAATTGCTGGCAAGATGTTTACGTACCACTTGATGATGGTTCTGTTTCTGAGCACCAGTTGGATGATATAGCCACCTACCTTGCAGTTATTGATAAATATATGACATATAAGGTGGATTGGGATAAGTCTGTCAAACGGTCAAGAGAAGAGATTGCATCCATTGAGAATCGACTTAGGGTTTTTCCTTTGCCACTAGTAGCTGACTTGGATGGGATGCTTTTGAGAATTCATGAAGGGGGGGATCAGAATAGAGACAAAGGGGAGGGCAGTTAATGCCCAACTACTTCAGGATTTGTGCTTCCCCATTATCGCACCCTGCATTGGTCTGAGCTGCATTGGGAATCCCGGGCTGACCTGGGTGTAGTTCACGCATTTAATGCATTCCTTTATTCCATTTTGACTTTCTCTTGGATGGTTGGTGGTGCCCAATTAATGCTACAAGCTCTTGCTTAGCCGATGGGTTTTCTAGGGGATTCTATATATTTGGCATTTCGCCTCATTTGTAATAGTTAGAAATAGTTAGAAAGGGTTAGAAGATAGAATTAGAATAGAGCAAAATAGTTAGAAGTGAATAGAGCAAGTTAGCAAGTAGTAGTTCTCAAGCAAATATTGTAACAGAAAGCTAGAATTGTTGCTACAGTGGATAATTCGAATGCAAGTAATGACATTGTGATTTGGTGCCATACTTGTATT
The DNA here is from genome assembly GCA_007258455.2 of Sequoia sempervirens. Classification (NCBI taxonomy): domain Eukaryota; kingdom Viridiplantae; phylum Streptophyta; class Pinopsida; order Cupressales; family Cupressaceae; genus Sequoia; species Sequoia sempervirens. Next base: position 253,689,340 of record VDFB02105785.1, on the reverse strand, counting down.
CTCTTATCTTGCATGGTTCTTGCTATTCTATCTTTAAAATTTCTTTGAGGAGGTTAATATTTAATTATATTTGATTCAATAATGTTTGTGATTTGATACTTGAATGTTGCAGCAATCCTTCAGTCCATACTTTTCGCAACCAACTGATTGTTAGTTGCTTTGCAAAGTTAGCCTGGACTTCATATTCGTTGTGCTTAGTTCAATCATGAAGATTTGTTCATTTCAATTGTAATAGGGTTGTTTGAATGAATGTTCATGATTTGAAAATCTTAACACATCAGAAGATTGCACTATTTTCTGTAAGATTGCGGATTTATTTGGGTCAAGTAGAGATCGGTTTTGAGGGATTGGTCCATTTCAGTGTTTGTCATTTGCATTGTTAATCTTAGGAGTAGTATTAGATTTAGAAATCTCTTTGAAACCCTTATCTTTTTTTTTTCTTTAATTATTGGGTTAGATCTAGGATTAAAGTATCATCAGATTGTTAGATCTGATAAAATTGATTTAGTATTTTTCTTGTAGTAAGGTCCCATTGTGATTACCAGCATTTTCACATTTAATCACTGAGTTGTTTATGCATTGTCAAGACCTGACATTAGAGACCTTGGGGTTATCTCTTGAGGCTTGCTGATAGAGATTTACCTTTCAAGTGAGATAGGATATTATATTTTTTCTGAGTTGTTGTTGTGCAAAAAACACCATTAACAGGATTGGCGCTAGAAGGAGGGCCTAAATAAGCAAGTTGGATCAATTTTTAAATGCCATCTCTCCCGAGAGATTTAGAAGGACAAGATCCGCTCCAGGAGAGGAGGAATTTTAGGAATTACCAGACCCTGCTAGGTCAAGAAGGACCAACAAAAGGGGAGAATCATCATCATCCCATCCACCCCCCTTATCTCCATCATCCCCATTGTCATCAGGTTCATCTGAGTCTAAGGGCATTCCCAGTCCACAACCTCTGCCAGTCATAAATCAGCCATTACCACCCCCACCTCCACCAATGGATTTCCTAGCAACCAACCCATCTCCATTAAGTTTTGTCATTTACAATGTCATACCCAAAAACCCTAAACACTTTTGTTCAAAATTCCATGTCAATGATCCAAATACGACTACTGAGGAACACATCATGATCTTTTAGACTGGCCTCAAGGATAGAGGGATAAACTATGAGGATGTAGCATGTAGACTCTTTCCTTATTCACTAGGAGAAGATGCATTTTATTGGTACAACCATTTACCGGCTGGATCTATCCAACATTGGACTGAGCTAGAGACTACCTTTTTGCAGAAGTTTCGAATCTCCATTAGTTCTAATGAGCTTTACCCTCAGTTCACTAATGTTGAAAGGGAGGTTAATGAGCCTATAGGATCTTTCAACAATAGGTTTCATCGTGCTTATACCAGACTACAGACCCCTTATGCTATTGATGAACCCAGTAATCTAGAAGTTTATTATGAAGGACTTGATAGTTTTGCAACTACCTTTATGAAGTGGAGTAATAATCCTCCTGCTAGTCTACTTAATGCATATACAGAGGTTGTGAAAGTTAGCACTAATCTAAGGCAACATCTATCTGGGCCTCTACCCTCATTAGGACCCATTGCTCACCCTGGACAAGTTCCAACTCTCAACCAAGCCCTAGCAAACCATACTCTAATTATGAATCAGGTACCTCAGTTGCCTCTGGTCCCTCACCCAGGACCTTCCATAGGAAAAGTTTCATCCATAATTAGTTACCCTCAGCAAAATGTGAACCAACCTCTACATATCCAGCCTCAAGCTAGTTATCCTTCATACCTGCAAAATTCTAAAGTCTTGAACCAGTCACTAAATGCCAATGCTGCAGTAGGGTATTCCTAGAATAATGTGAATCAACCTCCATACAGTAATCCTGACAAGGAAAGACTGGATGAATTGTCTGAATAAATAAAGAAGCTAAATATGGAGGTGACTTACTTGAGAAACTAGAACAGTCAGTTGCAAGCTGCTCAGAGAAATATGCAGTCCAATCAGAACAGAGAGAATCCACAAGAACAACACTTTGATAGAGGGCAACGTCAGGACTGAGGATACAATAATGAAAGAGGATATAACCAGGATAGAGGTTACAACAATGAGAGGGGATTTAATAATGACAGAGGGTATAATAATGACAAAAGATATAACTATGATAAGGGGCAACCCTCAAGCCAAAACTTTGACAGAGGTGGTGGACAAGGGTTTGAGAGAAGGCAGCAATCAGGATAGAATAGGAATTAGAACACAGGGCCCAATAATGGAGGAGTCCCCACCCCATTGGATCAACCAACTAGTCAACCTATCAATCATTCTGCTAGTCAACCATTTAATCAAGAGAAGCCTCCTAGCGGTGTATATCTAGCTGAGGCTGCTTTATCAGGGTGGTGTAGGCTCCATAAGACTAGTCAACATTCTGAGTTAGACTGTCACAAATTCCAAATGGTGGCCTCAATCTTTCAGTATGAAGTGGAGAATAATACAAGAGGTCAAGAAATTGTACCTTCTATTCCTTATGATTCACCGGTGTTGGTGTTAAACCATGCTCCTTTTCTGCAAAGCGAGGAGAATGTACCCGAAGAAGAATCTGACTAGTTGAAGGAAGAGGTAGACTAGGTATGCAATGGGGATGAAATGACATAGTTATTCAATGAGAATCAAATGAATGATAATGGTCCCAGAGATGAAGAAGAAGCTTATGTCAAAGAGGAAGCTTACATTGAAGAAGTGCAGACCTTCCAGAGACCTGTCAAGAAGTATGACTTGAGGGAGTTGCCACACAGGTGCCTACAGGCTGAAGGCCCCTTTACTACTTCAATTCCACCAAATAATTTCAACACACCTCCATACCCTAATGCTAGCAATAATCCATCACTACCTCAGGTGTCCAAGCAATATTTATCTTAAGATCCAGGACATGCTGATGTACCAAAAGGGAGAAATGCTGATGCAAATAAGAAAAAGATGGTGAAATACCCAAGGGAGACTCCTACAGATTTAAATGAAGAACAATTGGCCACATATGTTGCTGAAGAACTTTGAAAATTAAAGGTAAATCTATCTGCATTCAAGTTATCAAGAGTTCCATCCATTAGGAATGCAATCCTAGGATCTTATAATGCAAATTCCATGTCACAAGATAAATCAGTTAGCCAGAGTGTCAATAGAGTATTGGTTCTCAGTCAGTAGGAAGAAAAAATCAAACTCATGATCAAGTCCATGGGCCCCCTGGAGATATTGGGAAAGAGAAGGACAAATCTCAAGTTGTTCAAGTAGATACTCCCTTAACTATGTTTCAAAGGAAGACAAACACACCTCCATTTTTTATTTCTGTTTGAATATTCGGTAAGAATATGCATAATTGTCTGCTAGATTCTAGTGCTTCAACCAATGTTATGCCTTTCGGTGTATGTCAAGCTATGGGAATTACTCTTGCTAAATCACAGAAGAAAGTCACACAATTGGATAGGACTGAAGTGAATGTTGTAGGAGAGTTAAATATGATTCATATGCAGATTGCTTTTGATCTTAGAATTCAATAGGTTATCAATATACAGGTGGCTGACATACCTGACGCTTATGGCCTAATCTTGAGAAGGGACTTTACTAGGGCTTTGAATGGATATGTGTCAACTGATCATTCCCATATGTGGCTTCCCTAGAAGGGAGTGCCAAACCAAATTAGGATTGAAAGAGAACCCAAAATGAAGTACATGATTACAAAATAGCAGAAAACCTCTGCTAAAATTTTGGTATCCGAAGTACGCATGGGTAACTATATGCTTGCTACTCCTCTTGAGGAGCCAGATATGGAGGAAGTTCTTATGTTCCACAAAACACCTGTTGACCTTATAGTAGAATCCGGTGGTACTGAAGTCCTAATCAAACCAGCTAAAGATGATAGTGGTCTAGAAGATAGTCAGCTTGGTTTGCTAGATAATTTTCAAGAGTTCATTCAGAAGTGCATTCAAGATCAAGTTCAGTTGGGAAGGGGAATGAACTTTGGAGAACTACTATTATCCAATTGGTGCAGGATGCATAGTGCCTCATTCAGAATTGGATTGTTTCTTATGCCAGGCTACAGTGGAACAAATACATAAACATATCAACCCCACTCCTGCAGTCAAAAGTGATATCCTAAATGTTCAAGAAGATCCTAAAGGGAAAAGAGTGAGGCCTTCCGAAGAGCTATCCAGTAGTAATAGTGCAAGTGAAAAAGTAGGGAACTTTGTAGCTACTGGTTGTTGGACTTTAAAATTCGATGGGTCCAAATCAAAGAATGGAGCTGGGGCAAGCTTTGAGCTAATTAGTCCAAGAGGTAAGACATTTTTTGCTGCTCATAGACTTCAATTTCATTGTACGAATAATGTAGCTAAATATGAAGCCTTGGTGCATTTACTGTTAATGGCATTGAAGAAAAAGGTTAAGATCTTGCAAGTTTTTGGAGATTCTGAGTTAATAGTCAAGCAAGTTAGGAGATAATACTCATGTCATCATAGGAGAATGACTAACTATAGACACTGAGTGTGGGACCTCATTGAAGGATTTGATTCCTTCAACATTCAGCTGATTCCACAAAATAAGAACCAAACAACTGATTCTATTGCTCAGGTGGCAAGTACCTTGCAACCTCTATCTCTTTTGGGACTAAAGAGGTTTATTGTGGAACTGACCCCAGTACCATCAGTACCTGATAATATCACCAACTTCTAGGTATTTGAAGATGACAAGCATATCTTAGATTTTATTACTAGTACTGATGTCTTTGCTTCTCAAATCATTGATGAAACTGAACTTCAAAAAGCTGAGATGGACTTGGAAGGGGTAATTAATCTGAAGACCAACACAATTCCCAAGGGAATGGTGCAACTAGAGAGGATCTTTGATCTGGAAAATATCAAAAATCAGGAACAGGATACCAAGAAAGAGTCTATTAGTGGACAGTGTGACAAATATAATGTAGGATCTCAAGAGGATGTCAAAAATGTTCTCATTGGAAAAGTGTGCACTCTAGAAGAAAGACAAGGAATTATTGATGCATTACATAGATATCTAGATGTGATAGCTTGGAGTTATGAAGACTTAAAGACTTATGACACATCAATCATAACGCATACTATTCCTCTCAATCCAGTTGTAAAGCCTTTCAGACAAAGGCAAAGGCCCATCAATGCTTTACTAGAACCCATAATACATAAGGAAGTGCATAAACTGTTGTCTGCAAGGATAATATTTCCAGTCAGACACTCCACCTGGGTTGCAAAGTTGGTTCTAGTATGGAAGAAAAATGGTGAAATCAGGTTATGTGTGGATTTTAGGAACCTAAACAGAGCATCAAAGAAGGATAATTATCCAGTGCCATCACTGGATGAAGTACTGCAGATTGTCAACGGATCTCAGATGATGTCTTTCCTGGATGGTTATTCAGAGTATAACCAAGTTATGGTGCAGTATGAAGATAGGCACAAGACTACCTTCACCACCAAGTGGGGCACTTTCAACTACAGAAGGATGCCTTTTGGCTTAATTAATGTTGGAGCCACATTCCAAAGAGCGATGGACATTTCCTTTAAAGACATAATTGGTAAGTGCATCATCATTTATATGGACGATCTAACTATCTTTTCCAAGAAGAGAGGTGATCATATCTTAGATTTATGCAAAGTTTTTCAGAAATGTAGAGAGTTTGGGATATCTCTCAATCCAAAGAAATGCATCTTTGGAGTAGCAAAAGGTAAATTGCTGGGACATGTTCTCTCTAAGAAGGGAATTGCCATTGATCCAGAACACATAGAAGCCATTCTTAAGATTCCACCATCTGCCAGTAAAAAAGAAATGAAATCCTTCTTTGGCAAGATCAACTTTGTGAGGAAGTTCATCATTGGGCTCACAAAAATAGTTAAGCCACTGAATGCAATGTTAAAGCAGAAGGCCAAAGTTGAATGGAATGTAGAAGCAAAAGAATCATTTGCAGATATAAAGAGGGCTATTTTTGAAGCTCCTATTTTGGTAAGTCCAAACTATGCTAAACCATTCTATATATATTTGTTTGCCTTTGATCATTCCTATGCTGCTATGTTAACTCAAAAGCTGGATAAAGGAAATGAGCATCCCATAGCATTCATGAGTGCACCATTGAAGGATGCAGAGTTGAGATACCCAAGTTTGGAAAAGAAGGCTTATGCCTTAGTCAGGACTGTAAAGAAATTCAGGCATTATATCCTCAGAAACAAAATCTTTACAATAGTTGATTCAACGGTTAAGCTGTTATTGATGTAGAATGAGCTGGGGGAATGCAGAGCCAAGTGGGTAACTATGTTACAAGAGTATGATATGGAAATTCAACCCATGAAGTTGGTAAGAGGGAAAGGGCTTACACGGACAATGGCAAAGACAGGCCATGACCTTATAGCTCAGAGTTATAATTTGGAGGATGTTTCTCCTAGAGAGTGGTATGATGATATTGTTCATTATCTCCTAACCCAAATATGCCCTGATCATCTCAATTCAGTAAAAAGAAGGGCATTGTGCTTAAAGAGTGATAGTTTCATGTTGAAAGGAGTTGTCTTGTATAAGAAAAATCATGAGGGTGTTTATTTGAGGTGCCTAGGAAAGGCAGAATCTACAAGAGTGATGTTGGAGTTTCATGACAGATATGGTACAGGCCATAGGTCAACACCTTCTACAGCGAACCAGATTCTGAGAGCTGGTTACTATTGGCCTACACTATTCAAAGATACACACAACCACGTCAGAACTTGTCATGTTTGTCAGACTTCTACCACTAGAGAGAAGTATGCCGCACTCCCACTCCAACCTGTATTTGAGGTAAAACCCTTTGCACAGTGGGGAATGGAATTCATAGGTCTAATCAATCCACCCTCCTCTACTGGACACAGGTATATCCTTACCATTACTGATTATTTTACAAGATGGACTGAGGCCTTTGCTTGCAAGCAATGCACTTCAGAAGTAGTAATTAACTTCATCGAATTAGGTATTCTTAACCGTTTTGGATGTCCTATGTCTTTAGTTTGTGATAATGGTCCTGCATTTTCATCTTTGAAGTTTTCTAACTGGGCTTTTGACCATGGGATTATAATTAAATTTGCACCCAACTATTATCCTCAGGTTAATGGTTTAGCAGTATCTAAAGCATTATTTCTAGTCTTGAGCTGTTTTCAGCTCTTTTCTTGTATATAGTTAGGTTAGGTTTCCTTTTTGTTTTGCGCTTTGCTTTGCTTTGGTTAGAGTAGGTTTCCCTTTCTTCTTTGTTTTTTGGTTTGGTTGGTGTCAGTTTGCTTTTGGTTTTTTTTTGCTCTGCTCTTGCTTTGGGGGTTTCTCTATTTTTTCCTGGATGTGTTGCACCTACATGGCAAATATATCATTATCTGGAATTGTTCTAAGTATTTCCTTGGTGGACTTTGGTCTTGCATCTTGAAAGGATGGTTGAAATCTTTACTATTGCCAACAGTCTTAATGTTAGATTTATAGAAGATTGATCATCGACTTTGATTTGAATTTGAAGTACTCTAAAATCTTATATCTCTCATACATCTTAAGAATCCTAATGTTACTATAGGAATCCTTGTGAAGTCTTGTCAGGTGAAAAATCTTATTTCTGCTTTAGCGCCACTGTGGTTCTCAGCCCTGAGCACGAGCTTCATTGTTCACAAGTTGAAATGAAAGTGACATATAAAGAATATCAAAAGAAATAAAAATGAAATATTGAATATCAAAAGAATAAATTCAACTTATCAGGGGTACTTGAATATCTCTACCAGGGCTATGGATGTCTGGCTGGTAGTAGAGCTATGTTCAGGAGAGTCACAACAATAACCTCGTCGGGGCTATGGATGCCTGATTGGAAGAGAGGCCCTATCCAGGTTTCTTTTGAAGTTAGAGTCCTTACGTAGCTTGACTTGAATGAACTTGGTTTCTGTAGTAACTTAAGGAGGGAAATGAACTCATATGCACACACTTGGATTTTTAGTTAATGGAAGGTTTAATCTACCCTTTGGTCCTAATTCTTTAAATCTTTGCATTCTGACTTGTTTGTTTGATAGTGAGATTGAAACTAGAGATTCTAGGTTCTTGATTCATGTTCATCATCAAATGCTCTAGAGCATTTTCCCAGCAGAAGTCACCATTTGTTGTGCAGTTTTTGCATACACACCCCGCTGAAGGCAAGGACCCTCTTTCGCTTCGGTTTTGGTGTCTTGGCCCTTTCATTTTGAGGTTTTATCTTATTTAGGCATATGCTTAAATGTTTTTTTTTGATTACGTAAGTGTCTCCCCCGAGTTATTTATTGAAAATCTCTAATTTTTGGCTAAGTTCTGGTTTTTACCCTGATTCGTGTATTTCCTCATGGGCTAAATTTTCCTGGATTCCACCGTGTCGTCGGCTTTTCAAGTTTTTTCACTATCTTATTGATTGCATTAATGGCTTCATGTGTGCTTTGAAGGATGTATTTAACTTGATATTTAGGATCTTTTGTGCCATCATGCTTACTATTTTCCATTGTCTGAGCTGAGGAGTACTGTCTTGTGATTGATCAACTTCGTTTTGGGGGCATTTGGGTTTGAATTGATTGATTTAGTGGCCATTTCTTGTGCATTCTTGCCCCTATTCATTGTGGAAGCCATTGGGATTCACACTTACTAATTCTGGGATCGATTTCCATTTTATAATGGTATGTTTTTATTTCCCTACCTTTGATTAAGAATTATGAATGGCACGTTGATGTTATGAGAGCCTATGGGATTCGAATTCCTACGTATTTGATCATTTCATGCTAGGGTTGTTTAGTATTGTGTCATTTGTCATCTCCTAGGTGAGTTTTGAGCTCATTTGTCTATCTACATTTTGATGAATCTTGCCTGAGAGTAATTAGTAAACCCTAGTAATGACTTAGCAGTTGAAATAATTGAATTCTGAGCTAGCCTGTGCACTAATGGTGGATGAATAGGGTTTGAAACCTAGGGCAATACCATGTCGGGTTATCTCATCTTAAAATTGACCTAGAATGTAAAGAAAATTTATGAAAGGTCCATCCCTGACTTGTCCTGAGTTAAACTTTTGAAATTCATGATTGATTTGGTGTTTGGGTAAAATCGTGACTCTCTGTCCCTTCCAGATTTTCTTCACTGTGACCCTTCAAAGTCGGGGAGATGTCACATCAGTTACCCTGTATTTCACTGAGAAGCCTTCCTAAGTTCATATTTGATCACCGTGACATTATCATTTCTCACACCAATAAAGTCTTCTATGCCCGTCGGCAAGACAAGCCCTAGTCGGCAAGAGGTCATAGCGGGCTCCATTAGTTATACCGATATTTATTTCAGTTGGTGAGACCTTGTTTGGTCGGTGAGACCTTTCGGTGAGCTCACAACTCTTGCTGAGACCTTCGCTTTTGGTGAGACTACCAGCAGTCACCAAGACTTCGTGACGAAGCCTTCCTTTCTTGGTAAGCTTGGATCTTCTTTCAGGGAGACCACATGTTGTCAGCAAGAGGTTATACCGATGGGACTTCATGTCGGCGAAACATTATATGGTCAGCAAGACATGTAGCTGAATTCAAAACCCATCGCCGGTCAGCAAGACATGCCCCACTCGGTGTGACCTCTTTCTGAATGAAATTTGTTTGGTCGAAGTAAATGCTTTTGCACCGATTGGTTCAGAGTTTTGACTTATCCATGGATTTTTGTCGGGTCCGGATTTCTCCAAAATTTGGCATCTCTCTAATTCTCTGAAGTCTACACTCTGGCTCATTCTTCACAGAAATCCGTCCCTCACAAATTTTCCTAAAATTTGGTGAAATATAAATGGACGTGAGATAATGGGATTTGTTTATGATTTGTGATACATTTAATGATTATTTCATGTCATATTTGGATTTCCCATGTAATTTATTGATTGATCATGATCAGGTTTAATGGTTAAGTAGGTGTTTCCTGGTTATTCCGTTGGAATCCGATTGGTTTGGAATTTCTCGAAATTCCTCTCTGGCTTAGATTCTGCGGATGGTCTTGAAACCTGAAATTTGTTGTGGTCATCTCATATGAATTGTAATAACACCTTGATTGTATGAAACTTATTCTAACGGTGTTCTTATGGATTAACCTTGCTCTCCTGTGGTTTTTTATTATGATTTTCGTGTTGAGTGCAGGCTAAATCTAGCAAGGTAGTAGTTGGGTCCTCAATGTCTGATGTAGAGAAGATTAAAACGGACATTAAGAGCATGATCCCTTAGAGAAAATTCACTTCAGTTTGGTCGGAGGTGACTGATACAAATGTCGGATCATGGGATTATGAAGAGTTTAAAGAAATAATGGGGGCCAAGGATTCTCCTTTGGTGGCTAGAAGGATGATGGAATCAGGATTGTCACATGTTGTTGGTTTCCCTTCTGCGGTGTAGTGTTATGAGCTGGTCCTTGAATGTGCCATGTTGGTGTGAATAAGTCTTATACCTAGTTTATTCCTTTACTAGGGACTTAGAGGACTTAATTCACATGTTAAGTTTACTTAGGATATTAGTTGTCTTATCTAAAATTTCTGTTTTCCTAGGTAGTTATGAGTTAGTTGTCTCATGTGATAGGATTAAGACACTTGTCATGATCTTGTCTTATCCTATCTCTCATCCTTGACTTTATAAGCAAGGCATCTCTAGTAATGTATTTCATATAGCATTGTATTGTATTGCATTGATCATATTGTATCATACTACAATCCTTGTTTGGTGGAATAGCATCTTCCATTGTTGCTTCTCTCTATCTCTTGTGGAGGTTCTTTGGTGTTGCAGATTGAAGATCTTGGGTTGATAACTCCAACATGGCATCAGAGCTTTGAATCTGGCAAGCCCCTTCCATTTCTTTATTAGAGAGTTTCCATCAATTTCTATTGTGATTTTTGAGTTTATTGTATCCTATATTGCATGCTTGCATTTTTGTGAGATCTGGTGTATGCAACACTTTTGGCTATAGTGGTAGTATTTTAGGCTGTCCCATTGCGTCCAGCAGGCTCGAAAAAGGCAGATTTGGCTTTTGTTTCACTCAATTTCGTCACCATTTGCAACTTTGGCAAAGAAGGGTTTCAAGCTCAGATCTGGTGAACAACTTTTTACAGGAGCACTTTGAGCAAAAAATAAGCCTTCCATTGCATCCGGGTGGCCATTTCCAATTTTTTTGATATATAATTTTCCCATATTCGGAAAAAGTTGTTTTTGAGGAAAAAAATTTAGCAGAGGAGGCCGTACGGCCCCCTGCGTAGGTACGCGTCGTCATCATTTAAAAAAATAATAATAAAAAAAAATTTCTACAAAATTTCGGAGGCTTTGTTTATTGTAAAAAAAAAATTTCAAAAAAAAAAAATTATTTTTACGCACTTTAAGCGCTGCCGGCATTGTTTAAGCCACATACTTTAAGTCTACGGACTGTTAAACTAACCACCGACCGTAGGGTTTCCTAGCGATTTGAGAAACCACCAGGCAGGCGGCCCCCCAAACCACTAGGAGTCCGTCGCAGTCACTGCCGGCAAGTGGTTTAGCCCCCAACTACCGACAAACCACTGCCACAGGAGAAGGTAACTGCTAGCTGTTTTTTAAGCTGCTAAATTTTTTCCTCAGCCACCGACGAGGTCATGTGGAGGACCGACGGCTAGCCCCCGAGGGCTAAACTTTTTCCCTTGTTTAGTGTTCAAGGTGCCTAAAATAGGCCTCTTTTTTCAATTTTGCATAACTTTTCGCCACGGCATCGGATTTTCAAAAACAAGATATCGTCGGAAAGCTGGTTCAACGAACTTCGCAGTGGTATAGGTGAATTTTCTAGATTTTGACATTTTTTGCTAGTTTTTTCAGCTTGAAGGTACAAGTGCATTTACTACTTGTTCTTGGTGTAACTTTTGCAAACGAAATCGAAATTTGGCAAACTTTTTTTTGAAATTGATCAAAAAATCACAAGGAATCTGTTTGTAACCTCAATTTTCAGTTTTTATAAGCTCTTTTTTTCTGAAAATTGTAAAAATCACCGTGTGTTATAAACGGTTGATTTGAGCTTGTCACTTGTAAAAATTGCAAAATTTGTTCATTGTAATTTGCTAGGGGGGTTGCAAAATCAATTTTAATACATTCTGGGGGGGGTGAAAGGCACAATTTCAGTGCCACATTGTCTTCTTTCTTTTGGTGTTCATGGCGGATCTAAGGCAAATTGAACCACTCACTCCACACAATTATCATACATGGAAGCTAAAAATGTCTCAATTGTTACAATCTAAGGGTCTATGGCCAATGTTAGATGCAGAACAACCTGAATTTACAAGGGATTATGAAAAGTTTGTCCATAGATGTAAAATGGATGAAGCAAAAGGGCTCATTGGCTTACATGTATCTGATAATTTGTTGTTTCATATTTCAGAGTGAAAAACACCTAAAAATGTTTGGGATAAACTTGAAGAATTGTATGGTAAAACAAATCATTTCAGAACCTTACAACTTCAAGTAGAACTACAATCACTCTCCAGATGCATTTCCTTCAATTTAGGATTTCCTTGCACAATTCAAGATGATTTTGTCACAGTTAAAAGGACGTGGACATGATGTATCTAGTGATGAATGTATCTTCTTGATTCAGTCTAAGTTAAAGGGCCCTTATCAAGTGTTTTATTCTACTTTCTATTCAACTATGGATGCAATAGGGAAAAATTACAAAATGCCTACATTTGAGTTGTTTTGTGAGAATCTTCCTAGGGAGGAGGCCAAGTTAATTCAGTTGGATGCCTTACCTAATTCTAAGAATCATGCTCTAATGGCTCAATCATCCAAGGGTAAAGGAAAGAACAAGAAGAAGCCCAAAGTATAATCATCTTCTGGTAGTGAGAATCCCTCCAAACCGAAGCTGAAGAACAATCAGAAGTCCACTTCATCTCCTTCTTCTTCTACCTCTGGAGATTCTTCTTCCAAGTCCAAGAAAAAGAAAGGAGATCCTTGTTCATTTTGTGGCAAAACTGGACATGATGCATCTCATTGCTTTAAGAGATTAGAGGCCTTGGAGGAAGCTATGAAGAAGCACAATATTTTAGTGGCTAAGCCTTCTTCCATGGGTAAAGGGCAAGCTCTTTCAACATGAGCTATGCATTCACCTTCAGATAGTTGGATTCTTGATTCACGTGCTTCACATCACATGACCAATTCACATGATCTTCTTGATTCCATAGTTCATACTTCTACTTCTTAGATTACAGTTGGGAACTCTTCACAGATTCCAATTTTAGGGACAGGCTCCGTTCAAATGCTAGATGGGTGCATTGAGGATGTTCTTCTTGTTCCTGATATTTCAGTGAATCTTCTTTCCATATATCAGATTTGTCATTCTGGAGATGGGAAGTCAGTTGCGTTTACTCCATAAAATGTGACTATTAGACAGTTGCAGGATCATGAGAAGGTTGTTGCTACAAGGATAGTTGATCATGAGAATCATTTATATCAATTTGATGGATTCGAGTCTTCATCAGGTTCATGTTTTTTTGCTCATGCTGATTCAATGAGCAAGCTTTGGCATGAGAGATTTGGGCACTTGAACTACAGATATCTTTAGCAAATGCAAGCACATAACTTTGTGGTTGGTCTTCCAAAGATCACTTGCACAGATGGTGTTTGTAAAGGTTGTGTTCTTGGCAAGCAACATCAATATTCTTTTCCTAAGGGTCAAGCTACATGTGCAACCACACCCCTTGAGTTGGTCCATAGTGACCTCATGTCATTCCCAACTCCTTCTTTTCAGGGGCTAAGTATGTGCTAACATTCATTGATGATTTTTCCCGCCGGACATGGGTCTATTTTTTGAAGCTCAAGAGTGAAGTCCTCACCAACTTCAAGACCTTCAAAACATTTGTGGAGAAGTAGTCAGGTTTTTCTCTTCAACAGATACACACAGATAATGGGGGGAGTATGTCAATCAGGCATTTCAAGATTTTTGCAATGAGCATGGTATTCTTCATCAGCATGCAGTTCCTTACACTCCTCAGCAGAATGGTGTGGTAGAGAGAAAGAACAGGACTCTCAGGGAAATGGCCAATTGTATGATTTAGTCTACGTCCATGGCTCCCACCTTTTGGGCTGAAGCTGTCAATTATGCCAACTATATTCAAAATCGTATGACCCACAAGGCAGTGTGAAATATGACCCCTGAGGAGGCTTGGTCTCATCGCAAGCCTAATTTATCCTTCTTCAAAGTATTCGGTAGTGAGGCTTGGGCATTCATTCCGAATGGTTGGCATAAATCCATGGAGAAGAAGAGTCAGTGGTACATCTTTCTTGGCTATTGTGAGGATGTGAAGGCATACATATTGTTTGATCCTGACACATGAGAGGTTCATTTCTGACTTGATGTTCAGTTTTCTAAGACCTTCACCTAGCCAAATCCTCCTTCGACTTCTTCTTCATCACAACCTACTCAGTCTTCTTCAATTCATGATACTTTGCTACTTGAGGAAGATTTTGATGATGGTCTTGATGAACCTCCTCCTCATTCACCCACTAGGCCACAATGGGTTCGTGTTACTCTTGAGTAGGCTCATCCTCTTGTTGGTGATCCCGCAGACACTCGTCGCACTCGTTCTCAAACTTCTAGAATTAGTCTTTTGATTCATGCAGTTTCAGATGATCCTTAGAAGTTTTCAGATGCTTCAGGTATTCCAGAGTGGGATAGTGCTATGGATGATGAGTATTCTTCTTTGATGAAGAATCATACTTGGGATCTTGTGCCTCTTCCTAAGGGAAGAAAGTTGGTTTGATGCAAGTGGGTGTATCATACCAAGTATGCAACAGATGGTTCCATTGACAAGTACAAGGCTCATCTTGTTGCAAAGGGGTTTTCTCAGGTTGAAGGAATTGACTATTTTGAGACCTTTGCTCTTATTGCCAAGATGGATTCTATTCACCTTGTCCTTGCTATAGCTGCATCTCAGGGATGGTCAGTATATCAAATGGATGTGAAGAGTGCCTTCTTGCATGGGGATCTTCATGAGGAGATCTATATGGAGCAACCACCAGGTTTTGTGCAGGACTCTTCACTTGTTTGCAGGCTTTGACATTCATTGTATGGTCTCAAATAGGCCCCTCGGGCTTGGTATGAGAAGATGGATAGTTTCTTGCTTGCTTCTGGCTACACTCGTTGCCATTCTGATCCCACAATTTATACATAGAGACATGGAGAGGATCTACTTATACTTGTGCTCTATGTGGATGATTTGATTCTCATAGGGAGTTCTACTTCCATGATTTAGAGTACATAGCAAGCATTGATGGAGCAATTTGATATGACCGACCTTGGTCTTTTGCATTACTTCCTTTTTCTTCAAGTTCATTAGACTTCTGAGGGGATCTTCATTTTCTAGCAGAAGTATGCTCTTGATTTTCTTTATAGATTTGGCATGGCTAATTGCAAGCCTGCCCCTACTCCATTCCAGTCAGGTGTTGTACTGTCTTCCAGTTGCACTACTCCTATAGTTGATCCTACCTTGTATCGGCAGTCTTTTGTACTTGACACATAGTTGTCCTGATATTTCCTTTGTGGTTGGACTTGTCTCTCGCTTCTCACAGGAGCCTCATGAGAGTCATTGGAAGGCCACCAAGTGTATCTTGAGATACATTCAGGGCACTACTCATTTTGGCATTCACTACACTTCAAGTGCATCTCAGATTGTGGGCTTTACTGACTCAGATTGGGCTGGTGATGTCAATGATAGGAAGTCTACTTTTGGCTTTGTCTTTTTCCTTGATTCTGGTCTGATTGCATGGTCATGCAAGAAGCAGACTGCTATTGCATTATCATTGACAGAGGCTAAGTATCGAGGTGCCGTGTTGGCTAGTCAGGAGGTTTTGTGGCTTTGTCAGTTGATAACTAAGTTTGGATTCCCTTCCACTCAGCCCACTACTCTTTGGTGTGACAATCAGAGTGCCATTCATATTTCATGCAACCCAGTGGAGCATCAGCAGACTAAGCATATTGAGATCCACATGCACTTCATCAAGCAGCTCATCTAGGATGGTGTTCTCAGCTTGGAGTATTTGCCTACAGATCAGCAGGTTGCAGACATCTTCACTAAACCTTTGGCATCGCCTCATTATCTTCAGTTGTGATCGATGCTTGGGGTGAAGGAAGTTGTCCTTCGGGGGTCTTGAGAAGTCCTCCTTCCTTCATTAGTTTTCTTTGTTTCTTTCTCTCTTTTGGAGAGGAGTTTTCTCCCACAGGGTTTTTCTCCTTTTCTCCGCTTGTGAGAGTTTTTTATTTTGTACATGGGTACCTCATCAGGCCTAGTTGCCAGGACCCATCTTTTTCATTATGCATTGGTTTGTACCTCCCTAATTTGCACTTAAGGGGGGGTGTTGGTGTGAATAAGTCTTGTACCTAGTTTATTCCTTTACTAGGGACTTAGGGGACTTAATTCACATTTTAAGTTTACTTAGGATATTAGTTGTCATATCTAGATAAGTATTAGTTGTCTTATCTAGAATTTCCATTTTCCTAGGTAGTTATGAGTTAGTTGTCTCATGTGATAGGATTAAGACACTTGTCATGATCTTGTCTTATCCTATCTCTCATCCTTGCCTTTATAAGCAAGGCATCTCTAGTAATGTATTACATATAGCATTGTATTGTATTGCATTGATCATATTGTATCATACTACAATCCTTGTTTGGTGGAATAGCATCTTCCATTGTTGCTTCTCTCTATCTCTTGTGGAGGTTCTTTGGTGTTGCAGATTGAAGATCTTGGGTTGATAACTCCAACATGCTAGGCACTATGATTAGGACACACAAAGAATTATTGGTCCTCAAGGGAGAGTTGTAGCAAATCTCAACCCTGTCTCCATTGCCCAAACATTTGATATGCCAAACAGGTCTTTTGTGGTGGGATTCAGCATGAGGGCATCTCAGGAGTTCTACGATGAGAAAACTGTGAGGTCACAACAATTTATCAATTCTTGGCTGGAGAAGCCTAAGTCACACTATTCTAAATTACCCAAGCAACTATTCAGGATAAAGTTCAAGAAGGAATATTATGATGCTATCACTCTTCTTAGCAGGGTGGTTGGATTAAAGAATGATGGTACTTTTGACAATTGGATGTACCATGTGATTGTGAGGATGGAGCAAGAGAAGATTAATTACCATTGGATAGGGGTCATTAGTGGATTACTCCATGAAAAATTATCCAATGTGTTGTAGACCAAGACTTTCACAATGACTTCATATATGGTCTATGCACTTGCAAGATTCCACCCCTACAAAGGATTGAATACAAAGGGAATTTTTGGATAGGATATTATCTACGAGGTTTACCTTCAGTTGCACTTGGGAGGTTCAAACTATAGGAGGGAAAATGATACATTTACCATGTATATCACTAGAAAGCTTCAAGGTGCAGAGCATGTCAGGATTTCAGACCAAGAAAAATAACTCATCAAGAAATATGGGGCATGGTTTACTTAGTTCCCAACTTTCTCCTACATTTGGATTGATGGCTGCCAAAGGGGCCCATACAGACTTCCAAGGTATCCCACTGATCACATTATATTTTTGGAAATAACTAGGAATATTTGTGACTTTGATGCGATTGTCAAGAAGGACAAACACAAGACAGGATTTGGTGGAGATTTTCCCCTAAGGATTGGCACTAGAGAAGCGTGTCCTTCCATTATTTCTGCCCAAGATTCAGAGGAAGAAATGAATACCCTCGGTCTATCCTTTCATTCTAGGAGATCAAGGTTTGATATTACAAGAGAGGCCCAAAAGAAGTCCAACAAAGAGTATTGCCACAAGGTAAATTTGGAAGACTACTAGGCCAACTACAGTGATGAATTTTAGGTTAGAAAGAAGAAATTCTCCTGGCTTCCAATTGAGTAAGTTCGATTGTATAATGTAAAGGCAGTTCCCGATCAATTGGAAGATGATGGAAACTTGATCTAGGATCATGCTTATGAGGCCATAAAATACAGACCAATTGGTGATATGGATTGGTTAGAGGAGGAAAAGACAGAATTGAAACAACTAGTGGATCTAGTTATCAAATTTACTAGGATGTGGCTAAAGCATAAGCTACGGGAGCTAGAAAATAATGGTGTATAGTGCACCTATGTGCTAATGGGAGATCTGGATCCTCACTCCACCTCTAAGGAATCTACCAAGAAGGATCCTAAGGGAAAGGGTAAGTTGGATTCTCCATTCAAAATCAAAATTAAGTGTGTTAAAAAAATAGAGGACTAGGAAGCATAAAAATAGAGAAAACCAAAGGCCAAGCAGAGGACAAGGACCAGGAAGTCTGAGAAAAAAGGGTCTGAAAATCAAGGTCTTGAGATTGATGTGTCAGTGGCCAAGAGGAGAAGAATGATAAAATTTTTAGAGAAGGCAAGCTCTAAGACTAGGGAGGAAGAGGTTGCCCCACCTATGGTAAATGTTGAAAGTTCGGAGGAAAAGGCCAAGGTGTATATGAGGAGGTCTAGGACTCCTTCTCCCAAGGACAGTGTGCCTAAGGTTGATCTCCCTCTGGTGGTTTCTCATGAGGAATGACATGATGATGTGCTTTCCGCTCATGGAGCTCAAGAAAAACCTAGTGAGTCAGAAGATGTTGAGGATCATCCGGATACTGAAGGTGAGGAGTTTCATGAAGGTGATCTCTATAGTGCAGAGGCAGAAATTGAAAATATAATGTAGTCCCCTATGGTTGCATATGCGGATTCCCCTGTCAAAACTGAAGAATTCCCTCCAATAGAAGAGGAAACAGTGAAGGATCCATCACCTGAACAAGAAGGAGAGCATGCTGAGGAGAAGGAAAGTAAGATGAATGAGACTCCTAATAGATAGAATTTGAGTGAGGAAGCACCTAAAGATCAGCAGGAGGAGAAACAAAGTGAGGTGCAATTGGAATCCACTGTCCCTAGTTGGCTAGACAAAGAAATAAAGAGAAAATAAGTTGTTGTGGAAGATAGTCCACCAAATTGGGATGCACTACTAGCCAAAATTGGAAAAGATAAAGGTAAGAAGAAGGCTAGGGTGATCTCAAGGATTGAAAGAGATGAAGCTCATGATAGAGTTGTTCACATTGCCACCCCTACTCTAGATTAAAACAAAGATGATGTGGTTGGAAAGGATTATAATATTCATACTTTCAATCTAGGACCTACATCAGTTGAGCAGGACATTGAAGATTATGAGGGATCTAGTGTAGTTATTGTGGGTAGATTGAGGAAGGAAATGAAGACCAAGCAAAAGCTAAAGAAAGAAAGTGAAAATATCAAGAAATGCTTGGAGGACTTAATGAAACCACTGCAGTCCATTAACCCTTCCGTTTCTGCTATGAATCCTCTACCTCAAGAGACCATCACCGAGCTAGAAAAGATGAAAGCTTCCGCTATATCCACCATGAATTGGCTAAAATGGGTGCAAATAAAGGGTGATGAAGCTATTAAGGAGATTTTGTCAACTGGGAAGGATGCCATCATGGCAACGGATTGGTTGAGGATGGTGCTGGCACAAGATAAGGGAGACACAGATCTCCTTCTGTAGAAAACCAGAGTTATCATGGAGTACACCCAGGATAAGCTAGTAGGTGATGGTATTCTTCCTTCCTCTAGAGCTATCGATCCGTGGGAGTGGTATGAGGCACTGCAAATTAGGCAGAAGGTGTTGAAGAAGATTTATAAACAAAGAAGGCAGGTTGATGATACCCTAGGTGGTGTATATAATGGCTCCATTGCCTTCTTTGAAATTATGACTGGGCGAAGGAAGATTGCTCTCAAATATTTGAGTCTGGAATAGTTAAGAAATTGGTGGCAGGATGTTTACACACCACTTGATGATGGTTCTATTTTTGAGCACCAGTTGGATGATGCAGCCACCTACCTTGCAGTTATTGATAAATATATGACATATAAGGTGGATTGGGATAAGTCGGTCAAACGATCAAGAGAAGAGATTGCATCCATTGAGAATTGACTTAGGTTTTTGCCTTTTCCACTAGTAGCCGACTTGGATGGGACACTTTTGAGAATTCATGAAAGGCCGGATCAGAATAGAGATAAAGGGGAGGGCAGTTAATGCCCGACTACTTTAGGATTTGTGCTTCCCCATTATCGCGCCCTGCATTGGTCTGAGCTGCATTGGGAATCCTGGGCTGACCTGGGTGTAGTTCATGCATTTAATGCATTCCTTTATTCCATTTTGACTTTCTCTTGGCTGGTTGGTGGTGCCCAATTAATGCTGTAAGCTCTTGCTTCGCCGATGGGTTTTCTGGGGGATTCTATATATTTGGCATTTTGATTCATTTGTAATAGTTAGAAATAGTTAGAAAGGGTTAGAAGATAGAAGTAGAATAGAGAAAAATAGTTAGAAGCGAATAGAGCAAGTTAGCAAGTAGTAGTTCTCAAGCAAATATTGTAACAGAAAGCTAAAATTGTTGATACAGTGGATAATTCGAATGCAAGTAATGACATTGTGATTTGGTGCCATACTTGTATTCTCTTGTCTTGCGTGGTTCTTGCTATTCTATCTTTAAAATTGCTTTGAGGAGGTTAATATCTAGATTAGATTTGATTCAATTATGTTTGTGATTTGATACTTGAATGTTGCAACAATCCTTCAGTCCATACTTTTCACAATCAACTGATTGTTAGTTGCTTTGCAAAGTTAGCCTGGACTTCATATTTGTTGTGCTTAGTTCAATCATGAATATTTGTTCATTTCAATTGTAATAGGGTTGTTTGAATGAATGTTCATGATTTGAAAATCTTAACACCTCAGAAGATTGCACTGTTTTCTATAAGATTGTGGATTTATCTGGGTCAAGTAGAGATCGGTTTTGAGGGATTGGTCCATTTCAGTGTTTTTTATTTGCATTGTTAATCTTAGGAGTAGTATTAGATTTAGAAATATCTTTGAAACCCTTATCTTTTTCTATTTCTTTGATTATTGGGTTAGATCTAGGATTAAAGGATCATCAGATTGTGAAATCTGATAAAATTGATTCAGTATTTTGCCTGTAGTAAGGTCCCATTGTGATTACCAACATTTTCACATTTAATCAATGAGTTGTTTATGCATTGTCAAGACCTGACATTAGAGACCTTGGGGTTATCTCTTGAGGCTTGCTGATAGAGATTTACCTTGCAAGTGAGATAGGATATTATATTTTGTCTAAGTTATTGCTGTGAAGAAAACACCATTAATAGGTTCCCTATTGGCTGGGGAGACATCTTAGTTGGGATGAGGCAGGACAGGACAATTTATGCTTGGTACCCTTGTTTATTGGGCACACTCTACCACCAGTTGCACAAGGTTGTCTACATGAGGGCAGAGATTATATCATGTGGCACCACACTGATGATGATTTGGGCCTAGGAGCACATAGCAATATTTTGACCTCCCATTCAGAGACCATAGCTAGCCGAGGGGATGACCTATACCTATTACTATACCCGTGCCTTACATCAGACACGGATGGGAGAAATGGGTTGGTGGCACCATCAGATTGATACTATGGTGTCATTCATCTAGAGACCATATAGAGACTGCCAGTAGTGGGATGATGAGGTGGACCATCTCATCCTATACAGACAGTATCGGTACTTGATTGGCATGACAATGTAAAGCTAGCTGATCATAGAGATGTATCTGCCACAACTTGTCCTCATATAGTTTTGAGAGCAGTAGGGTGTACCTGCAGGAACAAATGAGTATGCTCAGTCCTCTAGAGAGGTAGCTTAGGGGCCAGTGATTCTAGTAGCATTCATCGAGCATCAGATCGATGGGCTAGGAGCCTAGCTGTGGGGATGGAGAGGTGGGATTGTAGATCTCGGGACCACAGCCGACTATGGCCTATGGTGGCAGGCACATAGACCAGTGCCACTGACAAATCCAGATGGGCCAATAGCTATGGATAGGAGGTCAGTCATACCACATGTGTTGAGGGCTAGGAAAGGAGGTAGAGATGGTGATAAAGGTAGAGGATGAGGGAGGGATGGAGGCTAGGATGGAGGCAGGGGGAGGAATGGAGGTAGGGGGAGGGATGGAGGCTAGGGCAGAGGGCGAGATGGAGGTAGGGATAGAGGTCAGGGTGGAGATGATGGAGGAGACGGCCAGAGACGGGGGAGAGATGGTCAGAGACAGGGTAGGAGGGTGCGCCCACATGTGGTGAGAGTAGCACTAGATGTTATCCCATAGGTGGCCAAGGAGGGGGAGAGAGAGGAGGAGGAACAGCCAAGATAGGAGGGGGAGGAGGAGAGATAGGAGGAACCAGTGGCAGAGGAGGAGGAGAGATAGGAGGAGGATGTGGTAGGGGAGGAGAGATAGGAAAAGGAGAGACATGAGGAGGAGCCGAGGCAGGAGGAGGAGGCCAGATAGGAGGAGGATGTAGACATGGATGTGGGAGTCGATGGAGAGGATGTTGCAGAGGATGATGATGATGATGATGACGATGCCATGTACGAGGCTAAGAGACTTCTCAGATGGAGGATGGTGGAGGGAGAGGAGGGGATACCATCTTCATTAAAATTACCCCAAGATGCCATGATAGACCAGAGGGTGGTGAATCTTTAGAGGAGGCTAGATGAGAGTGTGGTAGAGGTTAGGGCACTGTGGGCAGAGCTAGAGGTGGCTCAGGTAGAGTGGGATCAGGCAGTGATCAGTCAGTAGGATTTAGCTCAGTGGTGTGTAGAGTTTGCATCACTATGTTTAGGGCCCTCTGAGGATATTTCTCATGAGCTTTCCAGGGTGAGCACTCGATATGGGAAGTACAGGACTCTCTATGAGTAGGCAGTTCCATCTAAGAGATGAGATCCTATACTGTCATGCTCATAGATGAGGACATGCAATGGTTAGAGGTCAAGGAGTGGGAGCAGTAGTAGGATCCATACTAGTGCAGGAGGGTCCACCTCATCTAGTCACACATCAGGAAACAGGTCCCACCACTCACACAGGCATGCCTCGAGTCATCATTTGAGCCACAGTCATGGGTCCACCAGTTTAGGGTAGAGATCAGTATAGAGGTAGCTGCCAGTGACAGATCCTTCAGATTCTCAAAGTCAGGCCGCAATGTCCTCACAGGTGTCTATTACCATGGAGATGATGCCATCAGTGTCAGTTCCATTGGTTGCATAGATAGAGGATGGTACAGGTCCACCCATTATCTCAACGCCAGTCACATATCCTCAGCCACCACACTCTTTGCCACGAGGGGATGATGAGAGCCTATCCTAGGGGCATGTTTGCTATATTTTTTTTTATGTTATGACACATTATGTATATACCATTGATCCTGCGAGCTCCATTTTTGGGATATCTATTGACTGTACCCTGTGACATTGTATATTTTTGAGATGATATTATATGATGATGCAGTTTTGATGCGGCCTACATGTGTGTTATGCAATGTTATTTGATTTATGCATTATGATATATGTGATGTGATGCCTTATGTATGATGTTGATTTAAGATGGATGATGGTATTATGTATGTTCTATGATGCTTACTTATGATATGATGCCATGATGATGCAATTCTTATTTATATGTTATGTTGATTTTGTGATGATGGTGATAATGATATGCATAATCTATTTATTTAAATGGATGTCATGTTTATGCAAATGTGAATGCGATATGAAATGAAATGTTATATGAGTTAATGCTATGGATTATGTATGTATGGACCTAATGCAATGTTTTATATGATCATTTATGCACTTATGCTTTTGTATGTCACAAGATATTATCGTGAGATGGACGAGAGAAAGATGACTAGACCAAAGGAGATGCATGTCAGTTCCTAGACCAAATCCTTCAAAACTTTACCATAGGACTTTAATATTTATTGCTCTTAATCATCATTGGGAAGACTGTTGTAATGGCCAAAAAACACCATGATATGACATAGATCAAGGTGTGCATGGTCATACCATCACATAAGACAAGTAGTCACAGATGAGGATGATCATGACTCATACTAAGAGCACAATTGCCCCAGTCTTTTTGTCATAATCAACCACAAGTAGTAAAAGATAAGAAGGACAATTCATGAAACGTTGTTGCTTCTCTAAATCCTATTTCCAGGACATCCTTGAGAAACTAGCAGCATGATTGCCAAAATATAAAATAGATCCCTTATCATGATACATCATCATTTTTCTAAATCCCAGAATCAGGACCTCGCTGAGAAAATAGTAATCATGCATGTCAATCGTCATGATACATCGTTGCTTCTCTAAATCCTATTATTGGGATCTCACTGAAAAACTAATAACATGATAAATATCCAAAAGACAAGTGCCAAGTGTTTGCCAAGTGCATCTGGATATCCATTGTTCTGATGTCAAGATGTCAGGTTTGATGATGTCAAGATGCCGAGGTGTCAAAGTTTTGATGATGTCATGATGATGAATGTCAAAGATTGCCAAATTCAGGAAGGAAACATCCTAAATAATGTTGATGTCAAGAGGATTGATCCCTAAATGTCAAAAGGGATCCCTCAAAATGATGATGATGCCTGGGAAGGACACATCCTAAGGCATAAATGACAGAGTTGGTTCTTTAGAAGGACACATTTGAAGAATACTGATGTCAAGAGGAGTGATCCTTAGATGTCAAGTGGATCCCTCAAGGTGTTGGATGACAATGACGATGCCTAGGAAGGACACGTCCTAAGGCATGAATGAAAGAGGCTATTCTTCAGAAGGACCCATCTAAAAGATAACCAAGAGTTGATAGTTTGACAAGTTATGATGATTTGACTTTTTTTGACCGAGTTTGACTTGTGTTGACTATATGTTGATATTGTCATGATGATATGATTGATGTGCTGATGAGATTGTCATGCTGAATAGATGATTGTTTCACTTTGTTTTAGGAGTTTTCCCATCTGAAAAATGATTTGTCTTGACTTGAATACTTTTGATGTGTGTGTCAGTGCAATGCCATGACCCCTAATGGACTAACCTAGTGCGGCCTCGAGGGCTCATCAAAAGATGGCCTTGCCTACATCATACACTCAGAGACCTCGTAGTTCAACACGACCAATGACTTTGTCTTGATGACCAAAGATTACACCATGATTTGATTTTGACAAACCTAAAAGGACTGACCTAATGTCTCGGGGACTCAAGTATGACTCTTTCCTACGTAGCAAATGTGCAGAGACAACGTAGCTCAGACAAATGACAAAGACTAATTGATTTGATAGACTCGACAAGGAATGACCCTATGTTCATGCTCTTCGATCGGTTTGACATTTTGTTGTGGTTTTCTTCAGGACGTTTTTTGGTTTTTAGGTCTTTTTTTTAGGACATTTTGCGATGTTTTTGGTTTTTTTAGGAATTTTGTGATGTTTTTGGTCTTTTTTTAGGACATTTTGCCATGTTTATGTCTTTTTTTAGGACTTTCTTATGATGTTTTGGTCTTTTTTTAGGACTTTTTGTGATGTTTTTGGTCTTTTTTTAGGACTTTTTAGCAATTTCCAAGACCATGTGTGACATCCACTACAATTACATGATAAATTTTTTTCCCCCAATCAGGTCCAAGACAGCCAATTTTAAAGGACTTAAAAGGGATGTGCCTACGATACCAGATGGACAGGATAGAGGACTTGATGTCAACCATTTATCAACCATGAGAGGAAGGGTATGATGTCATGGCAGATGTCGTGGTGGTGACAAAAAATGTATTTCATTCTAGGCCAAGTCAGACAAAGTAATAGTAGATGGTAGAGCAATGATTGATTACGCATGGCACCTATTTGCTAGGTTTTCACCATGGTACTTATCCAAAGTGCCTATTTTCCAAGTTTTCACTATCGGACGAATCATTTTTCTTTACTATTTTTATCATTTTTCTTATTTTTTTGTATTTTACAGTTTTTAGCTCGATATCCTGATGTTATGCATAGAACTTTTGGAGATGTAAACTATTGATAAGCTCTATAAGTTGTGCTCCATCTAGAGTCACCAGCTAATAAGCTCCATAAACAAAAGAGGATATGATGATGTAAGGACCCAACCAGTTTGGTTCAAACTTGCCTGGCTTTTCTCTATCAGCTTGGTTCTTAGGGTTTTGCATGAGGACTAAGTCGCAAATGTCAAACTTCCTAACCATAACCTTCTTGTTGTAACTATGAAAAAGACGATTCTGATATGCTTGTAGATGGTTCAGAGAATTTTTCCTTCTTTCCTCTAACATCTCTAGCTCATGTAGGCGTGACTGTCTATACTCCTCATCATCAGTTAAACCCTTCAGGGAGACTCGTAACGAAGGAACTTCAACCTCAATGGGCAAGATGGCCTTAGCTCCAAAGACTAGGGTGAATGGAGTGGCTCCTATAGGCATACAAATGCTAGTGCGGTAAGCCCATAGAGCAGGGTTGAGTTGAATATGCCAGTCACAGCCAGCGTCATTGTCAGTCTTTTTGAGGATTTTAACAATGGTTTTATTTGATGCCTTAGCTTGACCGTTTCCTTGCAGGTAATACAGAGATGAAAAATGGTATTGGATGTGAAATCATTCACATAACTCACAAACATCTTGGTTTTTAAATGGATGTCCATTGTCAGTGATGATGGATTTCGAAAGGCCATACAGACAAATGAAGTAGTTGAGAATGAACTTGGATATTTGTTTGTCAGTTATGTATGTCAGAGGGATGACTTTGATCCACTTTGTAAAATACTCAGTGGCGGTGATGATGAATTTGTGGCCATTAGATGAGGTCGAATGGATCTTACCCACGAGGTTGAGTCCCCATTGATTGAAGGGCCAAGGAGAGGTGATCAACCGAAGTTCCTGCATTGGAGTGTGGATCAAATCACTGTGAATCTAGCATTGGTGACAAGTCCTGAAAAATTCTATTGCATCCTTTTCAATGGTCAGCCAATAGTACCCAAGTCTCGTTATCTTCTTGGATAGAGTAGGACCACTCGAATGGGACCCGCATATACCATCATGTACTTTGCATAAGGTTGTACATTCTTTGTTGGTGTCGAGACATCTAAGGAGGGTGTCATCAAAGCTACGATGGTAAAGGGTGTCACTGACGATGGCATATCTTAAGGCTTTTTAGATGAAGGACTTCCTTTGGTTATTAGACAGGTTGGGTGGAATGGTTTAAGACTTAAGGTAGTCATAAATATCTTGGTACCAAGGAGAGTCGGGACCAACAAGTTCGTAGACCATTTCTGACTCCAGAATGTCATAGGCAGGGACCAACAATTGTTCTATTAGGAATTCTAGTTGAGGCATATTGCTTAGAATGTCGAGGAGAGAACCTATTGTAGCTACTGCATTTGTTGCTTTGTTCTGTGCTCTTGGAACTTGTTCAAAAGTTACCATATGAAAGTACGTTTGGAAATTGTCAACCATTCATTTATAAGGCATCAGCTTCTCATCTTTTGTGTGACAGTCATCATTAACTTAGTTGATGACTAACTGAGAATCTCCATAGACGTGTAATGTTATGATTTTCCATTTTATTACCATTCTAAGTCCTGTAACCAATGCCTCATATTCTGCCATGTTGTTTGTGAATGGGAAAGCTATGCAGAAAGACTTGGGAATGGAGTCTCCTTGAGGGGTGATGAACAAAATTCCTGCCCCCAAGCCATGATTTGTGTGTGATCCGTCAAAGTAGAGTCGTCAAGGGGACTTAGGTTCTGTATGGAATATCGACTCATATAGAAAATATGCCACTAACGGGTGATCACTTTGTAAAGGTGCATCCACCAGCTGGTCTGCTATGACTTGACCTTTCATTTCCTTTCTTTCTACATATTGAATGTCATATTCACTCAAAATCATGACCCATTTTACCAGACATCCTATTAATGTTGCCCGACTTAACAAATATTTGAGGGGGTCGATCTTTGCTACTAGTTGTGTCTAGTGGTTTAACATATAATATCTTAGCTTCTGTGCTACAAAGACCACGGCTAGAAAAGCCTGATCAATTGATGTGTAGTTTAGTTCATACCCGACCAATCTCCAACTGATATAATATACAACTCTTTCTTTTTCCTCTTGGCCATTCTATGCTAGTAATGCCCCTAGTGCTGAATTAGTGGCAGAGATGTATAGGATCAATGGTTTTCCATGAATGGGTGGCATGAGGACTAGCGGCGACAATAGGTAATCTTTGATTTTCTGAAATGATTCTTGGCATTTATCTGTCCACACAAAGGGGATGCCTTTGCACAACAGCTATTGGAATGGGTGACACTTGTTAGCCAATTGTGTTATGAATTGCCAAATGGATTGTACCCTACCTTGTAGGGTTCTGAGTTCATTGATTCCTCTGGGTGGAGGCATGTCTATGATGGATTTTACTTTTGCTGGATCGACCTCAATGCCTCTTTGAGAAACTATGTATCCCAAGAGTTTACCTGATGTTACACTGAAGACACATTTCTTAGGATTTAGTTAGACTTTGTATTCTTCCAATCTCTTGAAAATTGTGTCTAACACCTTCAGATGATCCTTCCTTGTTACTAATTTATCCAATAGGTCATCTACATAATCTTCCATTATTTTATGCATCATGTCATGAAAGATTGTGGTCATAGCCCTCTGATATGTGGCGCTTGCATTTTTTAGATTGAATGGCATGACATTCCAATAGTATGTACCCCATGGGCAAGTAAATGCCATTTTGTGCTAGTCTTCTAGGGCAATACAAATCTGATTATAGTCAGAGAAACCATCCATCAAGGACAACATCTCATATCCTGTTGTGAGGTCAACTATGATATCAATATTTGGTAAAGGAAAGTCATCTTTTGGGCATACCTTATTTAGGTCTCTAAAATTTGTATAGACATGGATCATCCCATTTGGCTTTGTTACTGGCACCAAGTTAGATATCCATTCAACATAATCAATAGACCATATGAATCCAGCGTCTAGAAGTTTCTTCATCTTAGCCTTGACCAATAGAGTGACCTGAGGATGCATTTTGTGTAACTTCTGTTTAACTAGTTTGGCATTAGGCAATAGTGGCAGATGGTGCAGAACTAGTTCTGGGTCTAATCCTGGCATGTTAGCATAGGACCATGCAAAGTTGACTTTATGTTCTGCAAAGAATTTATGAAATTTCGGTCTCTCTTCCCCAATTAGGGATGCAGCAAAGAGGACCATTTTGGGATCTTCTGGAGTTGCTATGTTGTCTTCTATGGTGTCTTCTATAAGCATAGCTTATTTCTCCTGTGTTATGGGAAGAAAGTCTAATCCTCCATCTTTGGGCGCCCCAGAGAGGTTTTCACCTACAGATACATCCTTTGTTTTTACTTTTTTGTCGTCAAAAGGTGCCTTTCAATTTTCACCTAAAGATGTTTCATTTTTTATTTTATTTTTATTTTTAATTTTATGAATGGAGGATGGAGCAGTCTCGCCGAAGTAGGCTGCACAATCTAGATCAATGGCGAATCTTGACTTGTGATCACCACTGGTTATGCCCTCACATAATCCCATAAACTCTGCAATTCCCTCATCATCATGAAAAGTGTCGAGGACTGGTGGGCCTTGTTGGTCCCAATCGACTAGTTGAGGATAAACTAGGGAAATGCCATCGTCAGTGTTGGTGAATTGAGGGGAGGATGTACAAAGCATGTAGACAAATTCAGTGATATTGTAGATGAAATTATCATCATCCAATTCCACATCAAACTCTATCCAATATTCCCCTTCACTTGTTTCATATTCGTTGTCAAAATAAGGGGTGAAGGACTCAGAGTTGTGGTTGTTAGTGTCGTCTGGTACTTTAGATGGATTGGATTGAAGGGATTCAGATGGTGGGTCTTGTATGTCATGGGGAGTGGTAATGGGACTTTGACTATTTGGTGCCTAATCAATTTTAAATGTTTTCCAAAATCTTTGTTCAGAGGCCAGTTCCCCTATTTCAAAAAATAAATCATCGAGGCAACAGTCACTTAAGGACCATTTTGAGCCAAATTCCCACTCTTGGGAGTTAGTTTCGGTGAGGGTTTCCTTAGTGGTCTTGACACTTTTCGAAGCATGCACTCACTCACTCGAAAGTCCAATGGTACGTCGATCGTCATTTTTGGGTGATCCAAACCCTAATCCAAGATATTTTGGTATTTTTAAAGGTTCGATGGGCTCTCTTCATCCCGTTTTATTTCTTCCTAGGCCAGGTGCTGCCACAATAGTGGTTTACAATTTCTGGGAGGAATTGATTTTTGCTGAAATCACATATTTTTAGAAAATATAATGATTTAAGCCTTGAAAATTTCCATTTAAAGAATTCCAATTGAAGAGGGTTTGATCAAACTACCTTAAATCAAACCCCCTTAGATAGAACCCCGCTAGTTTTAAACCATACCTATAACAGAGTCTCCTTTACACCTATCAAAATGCTGATAAAAAACCACTTTTGATTTACCTTTTGGGGGATCAAATGAATTCATTTAAAATTTATTTTTTGGTATGTAGTCCTTATTATAAGCTTCCCAAAAGTATAATTTTAAATAAATTTAATTTGATTCTTATATTTATTTTTTATTTCTCGTGAATGTAGGGTTTTCACCTAAAATCAAGCTCTTTGTTTTGCACATGTGGAAAAATAGAAGATTATTAAAAAAAAAAAAAAAACATTAGTGCAC
Organism: Sequoia sempervirens; assembly: GCA_007258455.2. Lineage (NCBI taxonomy): Eukaryota > Viridiplantae > Streptophyta > Pinopsida > Cupressales > Cupressaceae > Sequoia > Sequoia sempervirens. The sequence goes on along the minus strand of VDFB02105785.1, from coordinate 253,658,677 downwards.
TAGATATTGAATTCCTTGATCCAACGAACAAAAAAAATTGAATTTTGATACATACAAAAAGTTACGCATTACGCCTATATTGAATTATAATTGGTTTGAATTTGATTAAAGAAAAAATATTCAATAAAAACTATCTAACCAAGTGGAAGCACTAGATATCGAGTTTCAAATCTAAATTCAAAGAATTAGAATTTTATCCTTCATGGAAAAAAATTTATGCGTTATCTGTGAGCATCACTTTTTAAAATGTTGTTTTATGAAAAAACTAGTTTCGAGGGAGATGGAAAAAGAAGTGCAATCTGATTCCAAAAATTTTGAAAAAAATATATTTAGAATCTATAGACAAAATTTCATGAAACTCTAGTTTGCATCATCTTCAAATTCCTCATGGTTTAGCTGCTATAGGTGCTCGAAAGTGAAGATTTAGTTAAAAAAATATATTTATTTGTCCAATTTGGCCAAAAATTATAAACCACTATTGTGGGATCACCCTACCACTAGTGCCATCGAAGCACTTAGCCTTCATTATGTCATATCCCTTGCCATATTTCTTAACTGGTAATGGGGGTAGTTCGACCATATCTTTATAGAGTCGTCATGTGATATCAACAAGGTCCTCGTTACTCATGTCTCCCCATTTGATGAAAACTATTTTTGGTGGAACTTTGAAAATTTCTTTGGGTTCCATTCTAAACCATGGCCGACCATAGACCTTCAGAGACTTGGGTATTGTTGTGATGCTATATGTCGTATGTAGTTTGAATTCTCCATAGCCAAGGTCCTAGATCTTGACAGTGGTTTCAGCCTTAGGGTTTGCGAAAGATGGTGGTGTGGCAGAAGGCATGGACAGAGTGGATGTGGAAGATGATGTGGGTGTGGATGGGTCAATGTATTTGGAAGATGAGGGGCTTAAAGCCTCTCAATTGATAGGCACTCAGCTTTTAGAAATACCCCTTAGGCTGGTACAATATTGAAAAGGGTTAGGGTTGCCATATATAGTGATTTATGTGTCGTCAAATGGGAATTTTAAGCATTGGTGATATGTGGATGGAACAGATTTTAAGGCATGAATCCATGGGAGACCGAGCAAGATGGTGTAAGGTAATTCTAGATCCAAGACTTGGCAGGTTGTATCCACAATGATTGGTCCCACTTTGATAGGAAGAGAAATAACACCTTGTGAAGAATGTTCTTCATCATCATATGCTTTGATCACTATACTCTTTGTAGGGTCTACTCATGCATCAAAAAATCCTAGAGCCTTAACTAGTTTCAAGGAGCATATAATCAATCCTGCTCCACCATCTACTAAAACTCTTCTGACCTTATGCTTATGGACGAAAGTTTCAATGTGCAATGCATCGTTATGGTTGGTCTTAGGTGATGAGTAGTCTTGATCAAAAAAGGTGACGTGGTGAGGCGTAGTGAGGTATCCCACCATGGTCTCAAACTGATTGACATCAATATCCTTGGGGACTGATGACTCTTGCAGGGTTTTATCCAGTATAGCCTTATGCGTGGGAGAGATGTGAAGCAGCTCGAGTATAGAAATTTGCACGGGAGTTTTTCCAAGCTGGTCAATAAGGTTGAACTGACTCTTTGGTTGCCACTGTTTTGTGGTCGAGACAAATTTTGACTATTTAGGAGATGGACCATGTATGGTGATTTTGGGTTGCCTAGCGGGAGGCGGACCAGCTATGGTGACCTTTCCACTTCGAGTAGTAGCATTGCATTGAGGTGCTCTCTTGACCTTAATGGTATTGATTTATTTGTTGTCAGTTCAGACATTATTTATAATAGGTCCTCCAAAATAGTCATACTTGGCATGGGAAAAGTTAGCTTGATTATTGTTTATCTATGGACCTAATGTGGAAGCATTATTAGAACCATGGTCTTGCAGTGGGTTCTTATGAATAGTATGATCTGAATTGGAGGCAAATTGTGATCCACCTACCTCAATGATACGAATCTTGATAAGATCTTGTACTAGGTTCTTCAGTTGTCAATAGGTAGAGGTTTTATGTCCTTTTGATCAATGATAATCACAAAATGCATTATCGTCCCACCATGTTGGTTTGAATTGTCCTAGGTCATATGGTTTTGGTTCTTGAAGTGTGATGACACCATTCTGGAGGCATTTCTTGAGGACTTCTTCAATGGGTTCACCCAAGGGAGTGTATGTGCAACCCCTGGGGAATTGTCTCATTTGACAGTATTGTCCTTGATTGTTTTGGCCGCTTTGGTTGTTTGAAGGGACATTGGTAGGGGATGTTAATATCATTGTTGATTTGTTTTGTGGTTGAACCCCTTTTAGAGCCAATATAGGACCCATAGTGTTGGCAACCTTGGCATCAACAACACTGTCATTTGTAACATGTTTATTTTTGACCCAGTATTTATTTTTGTCGATGGGAGGATTGTCATTTGTGTTTTTAGGACTGTATCTTAGTTCTCCCTTTGTGATAAGAGCTTTCTCAATCTGGACACCTTTTTCGACTAGGTCTATGAAGGTTGTGCAACAATGCACTTGCAATGCATATTTGAGGGGGCCTAGAAGTGTTTGAACAAACATGTCCACCTTTTCCTTTTCAGGTATGTCGATGTGACACTGACTAGCTAGAATTCTCCATTTTTGAAAGAATGGGATGAATGTCTCACCGACATCCTCTTTCGTGAGATTGTACAAGCTAGTAATAGAGGTGTCCATGTCAATGTTGTATGCATAATTTTTTATGAATTTTTGTTTAAGCCCATCCCATGTTTGGATATCCTTTTGGGTGGAAAACCATTCAAGGGCAGGACCTACAAGACTTTTAGAAAAAATTCTCATCAAGTATGTTTGTTCATAAGCGACATCCATACAATTGGTTGCAAATTCGCGGACATGTTCGATGGGGTTTGTCTTTCCTCTGTACTTGGTAAAATTAGGTGACACATATCCTGGAGGAAATGGTGGCATGTATAAGTTCATGTCGAAGGGATATATGTTTAGGTCATATGGCACTTCTGATTTCTTGCCAGATGTTTGTATTTTTTCTATGATCTTCTCTAGACCCATCATTTTTGCTTGTAAGGTATCAATTATAGGGTCATTTGTGGTCCCATACATAGGATTGATTGGTACGCCATAGGTCCCTGTTTGTTGTGCATGGATATTGGTGTATTATGGAGGATGGATTGTTGTGACATGTATGATGTGTTTGGATTAGCGTGTTATTGGTATTGAAAGTTTGGATTGGGGGTATGTTGGTGAGTATGAATGTGGGATGAGTATGTTGGGATGTGTCCCCTAGCCATTTGTGTCGATATTTGGGGAGTATGGTAACCATGAACATTGTGATGTGTTAATGATGCCATGGGTTGTGTGTTTTGACTACCTTGTCTAAATTTTTGGGTTTGGACAAGGGGAATGGTCATATTTTCTCCTTGGGATTTGATGGTATTAGACAGTATTGAGGTGTTAAAATTTTGTTGTTGTCCTTGAATAAAGATATGTCGTTTACCTCCACCCAAAGGATTTTGTGAGATACCAATGAGAGGATATGTCGAAGGTGTACTCATGGTACTAGATGTAGCTATCAAGGAGGGATTGGTATGACTTGATGATGCCCCCTGGCATTTATCGTAGTGGTAAAGAGAGGATTGGAATAACTTGCCACATTGCTGAGGAGCCAAAGGTGGTTCTGGCCAATTGTGACAATGTTGTGGATATTGTGGGAACTGTGATAGATTGCAATCCTCCAATAGATGTAGTGTTTATTGAGTTGGAGGTGTTTGGAAAGTTGGAGGTAGCATGCACGGTCATTGTATGTGTCAAAGAAAGTATTGCTCGTAGTGTTTGGAGGTTGAGCACTATTTGACATGTTATGTGTGTTGTTGACATTAAGGTCAGGAGATGTTGATCTCAACGTGTTAATGTCAAATCCGTGGGGTAACTTAGCTCCTTAACTTAAGAGTATGGCCAAATATTTGTCTCTGTCATATAGGACCATTTGTTCCACGAATTGAGAGGCCTCTGGATCTTGTGCTGCTACCTCTAGGTTTTCCTCAAGTATTTGTATGTATTCATCCTTACGTAAGAATGGTTCAAAGGGATTGTTTGATGAGGATGGTATGGTCATGAGGGGTTTATTATTTGCATTGCCAAATGGATTGTCAAAAGTCCAATTTGGGTCATACATGTGATTATTGACATTGGAAGTGGAGTCTTGTCCAAAGTTTTCCATTTGTTGTTTCTATTTTTGGACTCTAGTTTCCACCATAAAATGAGATTGCTCAAATGAAAGTGACAACTAAATGTAATGATGACACTATTCAAGGTCTAGGTTTAAAATGACGACTAGGATGAATAATTTTTTTGGATTTTTGGGAATAAAATATGCAATGTCCAAACTTAGAATGCAATTTGAGAAAAGGATACCTAAGCACTTCTAAGCTCAATCTTTGTTTTTGATCTCGATTACTAAAGGACTTGTTGAAAATGACAAGATGACAAGGTCAAAATGACTAGTGAGTTTTCCCAACTAGACTTTTGAGTTGGAAAAATCTCACAAAGGGACAATGACTGAAAAAGGGAATGATTATTAAGTCGAAGATAACCTAATTTTGAAAGCAATGACGTTGCAAGTTGTGCTGAGATTTTCATAATCCAAAGTATGCAAGTATTAAAACCTAGGGACAAACTAATGCCTAATGTATCCAAAGTATGTGACTAAAAAAAATGAAGGATGAAACCTATGGTCAAGAATGCAAACTAATGGTTGAAAGTTTTGAGCAATTTCAAAGTTGGTTTCTGACAAAATCCCTTTGGAAATAGTGTTTGAAAAAATATTGACAAGGTGTAGACTCAGATTTGACTTTGTATCAGGGTTTTACTTGTGATAGGAAAATACGTCATTTGAGGCCTCGAATGCAGTTTGGTTTGAGCAAATGCAGCTCTAGGACTGACAAATGCGACTTAGTTTTGTAGATGTAACTCTGTGAGGTTCAGATGTGTCATGACATAGACAGATGTGATGTTTGAGAGATCAAATGTGGTTTAACAGTGTGATTACATCTCAACATTTTCAGATGTGTCTCAGAACATCAAATGTGGTTCAACAGATGTGACACAGTTTGTTAACATTGAGCTTCTTGACATATTGAGGGAAAATTTGATCTATCTAATGGTGAATGTTTTGTCCAAAATTGTAAATGTGGGGAATAATTTTTGAGAAATCCAGCAAGCACTTGACAAGCACAATGTTTTGAGTGTAAGAAAGCTCACATAAGACAAGTAAAATCCTAAAAGGCCAATAGGCCAAGGGTTTGTATACTTGATATAGCCCACCAATATACCTCGGATTGGTGCTAAACACCTTTCCTTCTCAAGAGCAGATAGCTTAGAATTTTGGTGGCCTTGGCTCCCCTCCATGGCTCATTAACGTCATTCGAGCACACCAAATTTGGATTCTTGGGTAGTGACTTCCCAAGAATTGCTATCTCTACTCAAGGGGATCAGTAGTGAATGTCTTCGGGCATGATACTATACCCTGCACTATATCAAACAATGGCCAAAAAAGGTTGGACTCTAAAACAAAAGGTGTTTAGTACGGGCATTCCGTTCATAGGGCATGATCCATGCAGTGAGAGTTCCCTTTCGGATCCATCTTGTCAGAACCATACACGTGATTCTTGGGATTTCCCCAAGAATCCACTTTTATATACCGGCTGGAAGTCCCTCGATGTCAGGGTGCTACCAGTCTGAGTCGTCCTGGGGTGAGTACTTTTTCCCACCAGAACAAGCCCAATTTCTAGAGTTAGTAATTATTTCTCTTACACCTAGGATCACCTGAAAGTGTAAGGGGAGAGGATACTTCGATTACTAAGTCGTGAGAGTAATAACACATAAAAATGGGTCTGGTTTTCTGATCACCAAGTTTTCACAAGGTGAGAGCATAATCACATACCTTTTTGCAAACACATTCAGACAAAGTACAAACACAAGTTCGTTTTAATTGCACTAAAAGGAAATGTGTACTAATCTAAGAAAAAGATAGGCACAATGTTTTAGTGTTCAGTCTTTGACATTCGAACCTGCAAGACCACAAGTTAGTAGTTTGACTATATGCCTTTGACCCACGAAAAAATCCAATGCCACATGCTGCAAACCCTGATTAGTAATACAAAAAATAGAAAAACAAAAAATAGAAACAAACAGCAAACAAAAAAAAGATAGAAACCAAAAAGTCAACGAAAAGAAAATTCACCAGGCGAATGCATCACAGAAGATCGAATATGTCATGGTCTGATAGAGAAATACATCACGCTTCTGTCATATGTAGTGTTTCATAACTCGAATGCATCATGTCAGAGCTATTGCATTATTGTGGCCCTCGAATACATCACAACGCATCAGATGCAGCTCGGGAAAATGCAAATGGGGTACGTATGTACTTGTACCTACAAAAACAACAGAAAATAGAAAAAAGAACGTACGAAAAACATAAAATAGTAAATGTCAGGTTCACCAATGTATCTAAGGGTTAAATTTAGGTTAGATTAGATGTTAGAAAATCAATAAAGACTAATAAACCCAAAGAACTATGAAGTACAAAGGAAATTAAAAGAAATAACAATTATACTTGTTCCTTGAATCTTCCATGATTACCTCCATAGCACCTCCTAGCTTGCAACATATGATTGATGCCCTCAAATTGAGTGTGTGAGCATTTTGACTATGACCTTGTTCTATATAGGTTTTGAAGGATTTAAATGTAAAACTATTCCTATGCCTATGAAAAAATAACTCAAAGAAATCTAAGTCTTAATATGCCAGAATAATGTAATCTATGTGTGTAATCCAAAAATGAGAGAAAAATAACATTTTATAGAAAATGCCATTTTGAATGGATGGACGAGATCAACTTTTGATAGAGACCTAAAATTAGAGGATGAGATTAAATATGATAATCCCTAATTAGGGTTAGGGAAAAATCCTTAAAAGAGTGGTCGAGATTTCATCTAAGAAGATCGAATCAGCGGTGGAGAATAAATAAGATAATTAATTCAAAAATAAAGATTTTCGAAAATCAAGAAGATAAGAGTTGAAATGAAGATTAGATTTGAAAAATCAAGAATCTGCCTGATTACTTGATTTTTGGAGGAATATTACCATTTTGAATTAAATTAATTCAAAATATGGATTTTGTGAAATAATAAATAATCGATTTTCAGATTATTTACTAAAATGAACTGACAGTTAAGAATGTGAAAATCATTTTAAATAATTAACTTACTTAAAATGAGAGAAATATTAATTTTGACAATTAAATAATTATAGATAATTATTTAGCTTAGCAGATATGATTAATAATTAAATAAATTAATCAATTCATTTAATTATGACAATTAGCGATATATTAAATAAATAAATAAAATTTATTTATTTAATAATCGAGAAGAAATGAATTAAGAAAGGTAATTAAATAAATTAAGAAATTTATTTAATTAAGGGAAGAATTAGACAATTAATGATGTATTTAATAAATAAATAAAATTTATTTATTTAATAATCATGAAGAATAAAAGGACATGAATTAATTAAATAATTATGAATTATTTAATCAATAGTCAAATGTGGACCAAGGACATAATTAAGATGTCATAATTATGCTATGACAAAAGTGGTAAAAATGGAGCTTGTAGGCCTAGGTCATTTTTAAGTGTCTACATGTTGAAGCTTGCTACACCATCTCTATCCACCATCATTTTATCCACCTATCCCTAATAAAATGTAATCCTATTATTAACTGGGGGCAACCTCCTGAAATGGGTAGCAGATTGGATCCTTGTTCATCCCAACACTCGTAGAAAACTATCAAAACAAAATAAAAAAACATCCACAAAACTATCAAAATAAAAAAAAGCATCCAAAAAAACATCAAAATCCAAAACAAAGTCGTAAAACATAAAATCCAAAAAAAATTATAGGTAGTCTCCGAACAAGCTACAATTGAATCAAAATAAATTGAACTGTGTTGTCTCTACGTGTAAAAAATAGGCAAGGCCATCATCGATGAGCCCCTGAGGCACTAGGTCAATCCCTTTAGGTGTCCCTCTTGGTCTTTAAACTTCATCAAAAATATAAAAAGATATTCATAAATACTTAGAAAACTCCAAAAATAGTGTCAATCATGGTCAGTCAAACTACATCATCTCTGTGCTTACATAGGCAAGTCCATCATCGATGAGCCCTTGAGGCACTAGGTCAGTCCCCATAGGTCCCCTTCTTGGTCTCTAAACCCCTAAAAAAATCAAAAACAACATCAAATAGCCTCAAAAAATATCATAAAAATCCTATCTCCATCATCACCTATCTATAATAAACATTCCATCCATAATAAACAATCATCACCTTCAACCTTTGACAACCAAATAAGCAAGAAAAGAAAAAAATGACTAGATCATCATGAGACTAAAATAATTCTTAAGTATTTGTTAGAAACCAAGATCAGACATGCAAACCAGAAAATTCCTTCCACAAGAGAAAAACATAAAAAAGCAAGAGAAATTTGCATGAAGATGTGCAAATGAATTGTATTCAGGAATTGAGAAATTACAAGGGATAAATTTCTTTATAAAAGCAATGTATGCATAACCCTAATATGAAACCCTAGTGTGCACACTTAATAATTAATAATTAATTAATTATTAATGTGCCTAAGTTTAGCTTAAGTAACTAAAGTGATAAATGACTTAATTAATTAACCAATATGATGTAATTAATTAAGTGAAATAACTTATTACTCTAACACCCCCCCTTAATATGAACTTAGGAAGTAGCTAAAACACTAAGTAAAAGATTCATGAAAGCAAAGATGGGTCCTAACAACAAGGCTTGATTAGGTACCCATGTACAAATGTAATGAATGAGAAAGAGGAGAAGACCCAATGGGACAAAACCCCCCATCAATGAGATGACCTGTTGCAAAGAAGCACTGGAAGAACACTGGCAGAGTAACACTAGAACCTGAATCTGGCAAGCAAAGAAAGATACTTTTGTTTACTACTAAAACCAGATGAGAATCACTGAATGACTCAAGGAATCATGATAAAGCAACAACAAACTCGATGCCATGAAACACTGAAAAACTCACAAACTGGAACAACCTTGAAATCTGTGAAGCAATAGTAGATGAATAAAGGATGCCCCCCATAAGATGGAATGATATGATGAAATAATCTGGAAGCTATGTGTATCTCGATGTCGATGCCAAACTGTGACTAAAATTAATCCATAGGAGCAACTACCATGAAGATTCTAGAACATTAACCATAAATTTAATGGCCCTCAAACTAAGATGTGATTCAAGATAATTAACCATAGGCTCTAAATCTAAGATGTGAACCAATGTGAACCAAAACGTGTCAAGCTATGAGCAAGATGTGGCCAAAAGAAACTCCATAATCTAGATACAACCCATGCGAGTTGTCATCAATAGGAAAATGAGATCAAAGTGCAACTACACTCTAATTAGATTATTATGCAAGAAACCCCCTTGATGGAACTTTATATCAATTCATTTATTACAATAACCCATGATTGTAAAAGGAGAGAATGCAAAACATGCATAGATTAGAGAGAAAATGCAAACCTAGTGCAAGAAGATAAGAAATAACTTGCATGCAAAAACCAATGCTCACATATCCCTCCCCAATAAAAATGGACCTTAGATTTATGTAGAGGACTGAACCAGCTTTCCAATGTTGTGATAATGGTGAAAAAAGGAGAACCGAGTCAAAAGATATGCCCTCTGAAGTGAAAAATGTTTCATCTGAGTTGAAAGGACTGAAAAATAAATTTGGAAAAAAATAGATAAAACTACCTCCACCATTGCATTGGCCTCAGAATTATCTTTCCAACGGTATCTTTTTTGCGAAAAATGGACACCATACACAAAAATTATGCCCGATTTTGTAAAAGTGCTCCAAAATGGCCAATTTGGCCTACAGGATGCCCAGGGGCTAAAAAAAATTGGCCCCTGGTCCTATGCGTGACCAGGGGCTAGCGGGTAGGGGGCTAGGGTGGAGCCCCTAGTCATCCATATGATTGGTGGGTTGTGAGATGGAGCGGCGGGGGGCTGGGTGCATAGCGCTCTATCCCCCATATGACTGACATTGTTCTGTGAATAGAGCCCATGGGGGCTAGCACTTGCCTGACGACGTTTTGGTGGGGCGTCGCCCGGTGGCCACCGCTCCTGGTGGCCATCGGGTGGTGCAGCAGTGGCAGAGTTCTTTTGAATGGGAGGCATGGTGGACTTAAAAAAAAACTCTTTTTTATTGATTTTTTAAAAAATTTGCCTCAGAATGCGTGCTAGGGAGGCCATACGACCTCCCTGGAAAATTTGTTTTGCCTTCTAGATCAACTACTCAAAAATCAACCAAATGATAGGCATTCTTAGGGTTTTTGTCCGCTATGAACACGATGGTGACCTTCGTTTGTGTCCAAAGTGCCCCAAAAATTTGGCTACCCCCATATCTTCAAAAAACTCACCAAGTTTGAAACCCTCATAGATCTGGAAAACGATGACCAAAATCAATAAAATAAAAGCCAATCCTAAATTTTTTCAGCACTCTGAATCCAATGGAGATGCTTTATTTGATCCAAAAATCTACATCAATAGGCTCAAAGCATGAAACTCTTGAGGAACTCTGAACATGCTTTGCAGTGATTTTCTCCAAAAATCTGAGAAGGGGCTACAAATTAAGGCTCTAATACCATGTTAGAAACCAAGATCAGACATGCAAACCAAAAAATACCTTCCACAAGAGAAAAACATAAAAAAGAAAGAGTAATTTTCATGAAGATGTGCAAATGAATTGTATTCAAGAATTGAGAAATTACAAGGGATAAATTGCTTTATAAAAGCAATGTATGCAAAACCCTAATATGAAACCCTAGTGTGCACACTTAATAATTAATAAATAATTAATTATTAATGTGTCTAAGTTTAGTTTAAGTAACTAAAGTGATAAGTGACTTAATTAACCAGTATGATGTAATTAATTAAGTGAAATAACTTATTACTCGAACAGTATTAACTACCCTACCTTTTGAGAATCATCATCAACATCCTAACACGTCTTAATAGATAAAGTGTTCCTACAATAGACAACATCGATGAATAACATCCTGAAGCATCAAAACATCTATATGACAAGTGATACAACATTATTTATCTTTTATGATCTTATCCTTTTGGCTTATCTTATTATCACATTCCTAGGATCTCTCAAGGATGTCCATAAGGATTTAGAGAGGAAGGAATGGGCCATTGATCATTGGTTTTTTGTCTACTCTATTTGTTAGATGTTTTTACAATACTACCATGGTGAATACTTGCTTTGTTCTATGTGTGGAAGCTGTTTTGGGGAAATTCATGTAGTAGTTGCATATTAGGTACTCCATACCTTTTTGTGTAACTACGTCAAAATGTTTTGAAACTTATCACCATACACTATAATAGGGTTTCTGTATGTCTAGTATGAGCAAGAATACTCCTTTTTTGCAGAGTCAAAGTCCACACAATAGATATAAAGCCATGTTGGTCATTAATAGCCTAGTGCATCATGTTTATTTGCTACATTAATAAGGATTGCTAAAAACTACTTAATCCTCCATGAAAACAAAAGCAAACTCATCAATGCATATAATCACAAATCATCAATGTATAACATCAATTGTATCATCAATCATCTCATCAAGGCATATTATCATAAGCATAATCCATGGATTTTTATAAATTCTATCAATCATCTAACACTTCTATCTAACTATAATCATACTAACATGTCTTCTAACTAACATCTTGTGCAATTTTTGCACACATGCCCCACTGGAGGCGGGTACCCTCTTTTTTCTTTTGCATCTCTGCATCTTGGCTTGGTCAAATTTTTAGTTTTGCTCTTCTTGGGAGGTTATTTTGGGAATTAAGTCCAAACTTGATTTGATGAAGGTGATATTTTGAGGCATCTTGAGGGTCTGGGAGAAATCCACTTGTCATGGACTTTGGAAATGGGGATTTTGAAGTGAATTTTCAATGTTATATGTAAATATTTTTTGTACCTATGGATAGAGGATGAAAAATTAGGCTAGGTTGCTTTTTGAACTTTTCAAAAATTCCTTCTAGAAATAAAGTTATGGAGTTTGGGGAATTTTGACCTACCATGGATTTCGGAAAATCTAAGCCACCTCATATTTTCCCTAAGAATTAAACTTTGGAAAATCCAAGCTACCTCAGATTTTCCCTGAGAATTAAACTTCATAAAATCCAAGCTACCTTAGATTTTCCTTGAGAATTAAATTTGGGAAAATCCAAGCTACCTCGTATTTTCCCTGAGAATTAAACCTAGGAAAATCCAAGCTACCTCGGATTTTCCCGAAGAACTAAACTTGGGAAAATCCTAGCCCTAGTGGATTTTCCCGAAATCCACGAAAGATCAAAATTCCTAAAATTTATATTTTTGGAAAATCCAAGGCCCATAAAAAATCTTGAAATTTTCCAAAAGATTTTTTTCCAAAATGGAATTTTTCCCAAAATGCAATTTTTCCTTAAACAGAAAATTTCCAAACATGGAAATTTTTCTTGAAATTTTAAAATGGTCCCGAAATGAAAATTCTTGAAACGGAAAAGAAAATTAAAAAAAAAATCCAAAAATGGAAAGTTTTCTTAAAATGCCAAAAATTTCAAGTTTAATTTGGATATTTTATGGATTGAATTTTTAACATGTGAGCTACTAATGATGATATTTGTTTTTCATGATTAAATAAATCAAAAGGGGGACTTGCATATGGATTCATGCCAAGAGGGAAATCTAGAAGAGTTCAACTCAAATATTAAATGTGGGGCCTGCATAAGAATACATGCCACAACCTGTCTACAACTGAAGGATATATTTTGAACATGAGAAGACATGTGATGTTGCTTTTGTTCTCCAATGGGAATTTTTATCAATGTCTAGGTGGCAAGTTTCTTTTTCTCATTGCTCCTAGTTGTAACAAAATTATTTAATTGGATGATGATGTATCACATGTACCAAACTTGATGTAACTGTTGGATGCTTCTAGATGTGTAACCTATGCCATTGGATTGATTTAATCCTAGCCATTGAAATTATAATGTAAAATCTATAAAAGGATAGTGGCTTCTCATTTGTAAGGGGTTAGATTTTGGAGGTTAGATTGGTTAGATTCCAGGAGTTAGTAGCTATAGGAGAGGAGAAAGAGCTAGAAATTGTTATGTAATTGCTGAAGGAGTTAATGAAAATGGGTTGTTGATTTAGAAAACTTTGTGTTCAACTTCAACAATTTATGGTTTCTTGTTCTTGATTCTCAATGTTAGATGTTATATTTCAATTCTTTTGCAATGATTGTGAAATGTGAATGATGTTTGATCGATCTCTGGTCTATACTTTTGGAAATTTTTTGATTGTAGGTTGCTGTGTAAAGTTAGTCTAGGCCTCATTTTATGTTAAGTTCAACTATGAATGCTTGTTTACATTGCACCAGTAATTGGTCATGTGGATGAATATTCATAGTTTGACATCTTTCGATTTCCTCAGAAGATTGCATCATTTCTATGGAGTTGTAGGCTTTCCCTTGATTAAGCAAATATTGGTTTTATTGGGGATTTGTCCATTTGCAACTTTCATCATTGTTGTGATTGATCTTAGGATTTAGTTTTAGAATCTCTCTTAAACCCTTTTATCTTTTTCTATTTCTTTTAATATTTGGGTTAGATTTGGGATAAAGCATCACCACCTTGCTATATCTAATGAAAATATACTTCCAACATTATTCATTTGTAAGAACCCTTGTGATTACCAACATTTTCACATATTATCTCTGAGTCATTTTATTGCATTATCAATACTGACATTAGAGACCTTGGGGTTATCTCTCAAGGTTTCCTGATAGAGATTTACCTTTCAAGAGAGATAAGGTACTTGTATTATATCTGAGTTGTTGTGCAAAAATCACCATCAACACATCTACATCTTGCATCAAAAATTCATTAGTACCACATGCATCTTGCATCCACAAACTGATCAATGCATATCATATCCATCATTTAATAAAACACCATACATCATAACATTATCCATTGTATACATGCATCAATCATCCATACATCCATATCACATGAATGCATTAGAAAAGTACAATAAACATGAGCATATGATCATAAATCATCTATCATATACATATAAGCATCCATAAACATCTCATAACATGTATATGCCACAACAAAAAATGGTATTGTATATCATCAAAAAAATGGGAATTCAATGTATAACATCAATATCATGTGTGATATAACATCCAAAAATATACAAAATCTATACGAGGCCTCAAATATGTCAATGAATGTATATACAAAACATATCATCTATGGAAATATAACATAAACATCAAGATCATGAAACATCAGCCTTACTGGCCATCCCAGGGAGATGATCTCTATTAATCTAGGAGGGGGTTGCTCCCCACCATGTTGTGACCTGTGATGGCTATGATCAAGAGACTAGTGCAGCTATCTAGCTAACTACCTCTTGGTGAATCTACACTGGTTAGTATGCTTGAGACTCCAAATTTGGGCCATCTCTATGGTCTAGGGACCTGAGCCTCATAGAGAGTCCCATAGTATGTTCTCTCCTTGATCAAGGCTTCCTACTCTTATTGATGTTGTTGTCTCTCTAGATCCCGCTCCTATCTTAGACTATCTTTCTCTGCCTAGGCCTGGTCTCTCTCAGTGATGATGGTGGCTAACTATATAGGAGCGAATTTTCATCCCTTAAGAAAATTCCCCTTTCATACACCCTCACCTTAGAAAATCAAATCCGAAGGTGAAATTCCACATCACCCACCTGCCTTCCATCCACTTGGCATTCATCACGTGCATCAGTGAGAGAATATTTGTCAATGATGAACACATGACATGTGGATGTCTGCATGCCACACTACCATCCTTGACAGATTCCTGCATCTGAAGTTGGCAGAGGCATTACACACCCAATTAGGGCTAGATTGTAACATCCCCCTTGACCAAATAACACAAAAATTCCTTATTGCTTCTCATCCCACCTTCAAAAAGACTCATTCTCACTTCATTTCACTCTCTAGACATTCACATTCAATCTCTTACCATTTTCCACTTCACTTCTTCACTCTCAACCAACATTCTAGCATTCCATTGTGAGCATTGCAAAAGCTTTGAAGCCCCATCAAATCCACATTGCAAGTGTGAGGCAAGCCATAGAATTTATGGGCTTAGAGTCTTGCAAGACCTCCCTTCATCACCGTTGCGGCTGTGGTGACTTTTCCAAGTCCATACCTTGCATTCTCCTCCATTGGCTAGTTAGCTTTTGGGTGGAGGTGGTAATGCTTCACTCCTCTCCTTTGTGATTTGATAGAGTAGCATAGTATTTTTTTCTAGTGTTCATTGCAACTATTCTTTCTTTCTACTTTATTTATTGCATATTCTACTCTATTGATTTCTGGTTGTCTGTGGAGGTGGAAACACCAAAATTGGGGTCCGATTGAGGTAGTCCCCTATACAACCCCAACAATTTTCCCTATTTATTGTGTGTAGGTGAACGTGCATGTGGAGCTAGTTGGCAAACAAGTGCTTTTGTGAGATTATCTTCATCACCTTAGCTTTCATTTACTTTCTTTATCACTTTCATCTTTACTTCTCATACTTATTCCATTTTTCCCATCACAATCAACTAGCTAGGCTATTAGTTAGTTGTTAGGTAGTTTATACTATATTTCATGTTTTTTGGTTGTACAGATGCCAGTGCACCTGAGAGATGCCAGCACGTCGCACTGTCATCCCAAAACTATGTTGTTTTCCTCGAACAGAGAGTTGTCTGAGGTGTAGTACTGACTCTAAAAACTAGCTCGCCTAGCATAAACCTAAACTTTGGGTCTATAGAGTGACATAAGTACTATATAGTGCTCTTCATTCTTGATCCTCCCCACAAGACATCCTTTAGAGTGAGGTAAGTTAGCTCAGCCCTCCGCTCTTAGCTCTCTGTGACTTGGAGCCTTGACGTGGTTGGTCCCCTCTCTTACATTTTTTGTGAACTTGACGTGAACCATTTTGGTTTCATTTGGCAATACTGAAGGGTCCTTTCTGCGTGTTCTAGGAGCATTTTAGGTATGAGTGTTGTGAGGTTTTTTCCTTATAGCCTAACCTATGACCCCTAGTAGGTGTAGTTGGAAGGTTCTGTGATTATTGCAGAACGAAGCCTTAACTAGGTCACTATCCTATTTCAAACCTTTGGGAGGCTTTGTGAAAGTATTGTTTAGTGTGTGTGATGGACTCTTTTCTACATCTACATATCCCCTATGTGTAGCCTATGAGTAGTAGTCCAAGTATAACCTTCACCTTGCAGGACCTACTGATGGGTTTTAATAGAGAACCATCTCCTCTTTATATCCATGTGTGAATCAACAAGAACATTGTAGGAGGTTTTCTTGTTGACCCAATGTCTTAGGTAATATTATAACTGAGGAGATCATGTTAATTAACTTCCTACATAAATATGGGTATGACACACTTGTGAGCACCATTCATACACATAACAGACTTTTCACACCTCCCCTTGGTAGTATCTATATGTGTTTCTCTAGGCTTCTATACCTGTTATACATGGAAACCACATGGTCGATCCCCCTATCATTGATAGATACCACCTTATTGAACCAAGAAAACATGGACTTGGTCCAATTTTTCCTCTTTTCCATCTTAGTGATATCCTCCTTTGATAGTAGGGAAGGCGGCACTGACATCTCTGCTAGAGCTTCCTCTTTAGTGGATGTCCATTATTGAATATATGTGGTGAGGTCTGCCACCTATGCTTTCAAATCCTCCTTAGTGGACTATTCCTTGTTCATTTGTTGCATAATAGTGGCTACTGACCCCTGAAATTCATCTATCTTTTTCTCACAATTCACCGGGCCCAGATTGATCGTTGATATGTTGTAGCCAGTGCCTATATCTTTGTCTGTCATAGGGGTGGAAATTTGTATCATTTGAGATGTAGAGGCATCCACCATGATATGAAAATGTGTTGGTATATAGATTTTTTGTTGGCATGTGGCTTCCAGTGTTATCATTGATAGCAACCTAAGTCATCCTTTTAGTCCACAGATCAAGATTTATCCATTCTAGAAAGATAAGTAAAGATTAGAGTTTTACGGGTAGAAAGTATGAAGAACAGGGTATTCGGTTAGCATATCGATCTGTATGCCTCACCGGATCATCATTTTGAGTTGTGGATCTTTGAGAGAGTTTGTTAAGAATCTATACTATCTTATTGTTAAGCTTTGTGACGCTGCATTGATCAGTGTATGAGTTAGGAGATCTAGTTGGATGCTTTGGCAGGATTTTTTTCTATTTATTTCCTCATTATGGCAGACCTAGTGAATATCGCATGTCATGGATGTATAAGGAGTAATTGCTTAATTATTTATTGTGTTGGTTATTTTGTTTTTGCTCCTAGCTATGTTGTAGCTGACTTTAGTGGGTGTGCATTAAATTTAATTTGTGATTTGAGCTGACCATTGAAGGATATCTCATGTTTTGTTAAAGCTGACTTGAAGTGATGAAATCTTTGTTAGCGAATATATATATGAGATCGGTAATTCATTTTGATGAAGTGAAGCAAGTGAAAGTGTGTGAATATATGTGTAGAGTAGAGAAAATGTGTGTGCAAGTATCAAAAGGGTGATTGAGTGATCTATGCACATTTTCAGAAGGGTAGAATAATAGAGAAGAGCATAGCAAAGAAAAGCAGAAATACAGAATCAGTCAGAAGGGTTGAAGATCATCTACTGAGCTTCATTGGAACTAAATCCAAGCATTTGGAGATGCTATCCTCTTAGTTCAACTTTTTGTTGTAATCAAAAACATTTTGTAAGGCAGTGAGCCTTCCTTTTTTTTGAGCAGTGAGCTCTAGGAAGTGTGCTTGAATGCATGTGCATTCCCTTTTATTCATACTTTTAATAGAGTATAATTGTGGATAATCTCCACCATGGTTTTTCCCCTAACAGGGTTTCCACGTAAAAATATTGGTGTTATGGTGCCTTGATTATCGTGTTCATGTGCTTGCATCTTTATTTTTGTTTATGTGTTGTGGATGGTTTAATATTTGGATTTAAAGTTTAAATTTGTTGAACACTAATTCACCCCCCTTCTTAGTGTTCCCTGAGTCCAAAAATTGGTATCAGAGCAAGGTTTGTTTGTAGAAGTTTAATAGCTTAAGGTGGATCTTGAATTGCAATGGACTCTAGTGGTCTTCAACAATAGCTTATGGTGGCACTTGATGATCTTGATCAGTCTAAAGCAGAAGTCATGGAATTAAAAGTAAATCTTGCGGATGCTAAGAAATTCATTCAATCATTGAAGGATAAAATAAATGAGTCAAGAGAAAAGAGGAAGGCACTTTGTGATCAGCTGAAGTAGAAAAAAAAAAAAAGCTTAGAAGATGTTCACCTAAATTAGACACTAAAAAAGATAATAGAAGAATGTGAAAAACTTGCTAGGATTAATGCTACTCTAAAGCTTGATATAGAATCTATGGTGATGAAGCTAACTAAGGATATTGAAGAAAGGAAGAAGAATGAGGAGAATCTGGCACAATATTTAAAAGAAAAATCTGAAGAATTTAGTAGAGAAAATGGTGGACTTATTTAGATGGAAATTGAATTGCAACAATCCAAAAACAATGAACAAGAACTTGAAAGAAAGATAGTTATCCTCAGTTCCGCTAAGCTTGATGAGCTAACTAAAGGACAGAAGGATGCAAATGACAAGTGAAGTCTTGGATATGAGAAAGGAGAAAGCTACAGATCTGAACACAAGGAATCCATGCAAAGAAATTAGATGAACAAAGGCAAAAGGTATCTGGTAAGACAACCCAATGCTTAGAAGTTTAATGGTTACTGCTTTGCTTGCAATAAATTTGGTCATATGGCTTCTCAGTGTAGAAGTAAAATAAATTCAAGCAGTCCATCATTTACTAGTCAGTGTTTTAGTTGCAATAAGTTTGGTCATAAGTCAATTGAATGCAAAAGTATGTCTGTTAGTATAATAAATGTTAAATGGTACACCTATGGAAAATTCTGGCATATTGCTATCAATGCAGATCAAAGGGAAATCAATGGAATGAATGGTCTAGACAAAGAAATCCAATGTGTTACAATTGCAAGATTCTGCAAGAACAAAAACATGGATAGAAGAGGTCTGGTATACAGAGGAAGAATTTCATAGAAAGATGACAAAGGAAAAAGAAAAGTGATTGTGGAAGAGATAAGAGACCAAATGAAGAAAATGTGGGTAAAAAAAAGTGAATCTAATGAAGGAAATAAGCCAGTACCGGAAGCAGCCTCTGTTAATTCTTCCAGGAATTGATCTTAGGCCATTGGACTAGAGGGAGTTTTTCAAGAAAATCCTTTGTCCCCCTATCGGTAGCTGGCACCAGAATATAGGAAACTATCAGTAGTTGTGGTAGAAGTTTGCAAATGCAGTAGTGATGCTTATGCAAAAGTATGAGAAGTAGAAGGTCCGAAGAATTTTTTTTCTTTTGTTGTCAGAGAAAACAATGTACCTGGAACTAGGTATGTGTAGGATCATGATGGGCCAAAAAGTGGTGATATGATGAGTATGTGTAGGGTATGTGGCTAATGACTTTTTTTACCCAAAATTGATGAAATGAAAAGGGTTTTAAAGGAGATTCTCAACTTTCCACCAATATAAATTATGCTTTACTTTGAATTTAATAAATTATTATTATTCATTTTCTATTTGAATTATGACTAAAGTCTTGATTGATAGGCTGATTGAAAAACATCTATAGCTTTCAAATGGTATCACATTTTTTGAATCTGAAACATGTGTCACATTTTATGCTTCGCATACTATAGGATTAAAAAAAATTGAATTCATGAAGTTTTGACCAAGTTAAGGTGGTCAGACATACGGGTTTTTATATTTTTTTAAATTTGTAATAAAAAATTCATAATTAATTATTTACTTGGAAAAAAATTACAACAAAATATGCATCACATCATTACATGAGTCCTCCACTTATATCTAAAATATTAAGAAGAAATATTATAATTTTATTGTGGTTAGGGTGGTCAGACAGACACCTACTTATTTTTTCCCGAAATTTAAGTACTATTGCATTGAAATTTCAAATTTTCACCAAAAACATTTTTTTATTTTTTTAAATAAGCCTGATAGTTTAGAAACTACATTCAATTTTCTACATATTCTTTTCTTACATATCTTTGAAATAATATAGATAATTTATTCAATTTTTTACATCAAGTTGCCTAACTCTGATTTTTCTAAATTTTTCACCACTTAAGGGCCTATTTTTTCCACTTAAGGATGAACTGGAATTACTTGAACTAGATGTAATAAGGGTAGAAGGAAATGAAGAAGATGATGCCTTATTTAAAGCTAAGATATTGCAGCTTGTTCAAGAAAAAGATGGGATGAAGAAAATTGCTAACTTGTGGTTGGAGAGACCCTGATAGGAGCAGGACTTGATTGAGAACACATTGAGTTCTTACCTTGTGCACAATAATATTGATTTGGAGATTTTTTAGAATTTTTTTCCAGAAGAATTGATTGAATGTATCAAGGAAGCTATGGTATCTTAGTCCCCAGACATGAAAGAGGAAGAAGTAATTCTACATCTAAAGGAGCAATTTAGGTTGTCCCTTACCAAATTGAAAAAGGAAACGAATGAGTTGAGAAAATGCATTAATTCAGCCAACAACATCTACAACTATTATCTTCGGTGGCCTCATGTTGTTGGGAGGTATAAGGAAAAGCTAGAACAGATTGAAGTTGAGTTGGTCAAAATTGGTTAGGATTACAACATGTCTCAGGACAGGGATGGTGCAGTAAAGAAAAGAATTCAACAATTGCAGTATGAGAATGCAAAACTCCACTTTACTAGGAACAACCTTGTGGACACATTTTGGAAAGTCAAGGATCTGACTGAATAGGTTGGAGTAGTTGATTGAGGTCTTGAAGAAAGGAGAAAAGTTAGAAGAGGCAATTACAATTCCATAATCTCTCATTCAAATTATTAACAAGACATCAGAGAATAATATCATGATCTTAATCATTGGGATTTCTATAGAAGCATGGAAGAAATTTCTTCTGGGTATGAAAGATAAGTACACATTAATTTTCTAACTTAAGTAGCAGTTGTACTTCAAATTTTGAATTTTTGAAAGGGGTAGAGAGCTTAATTTTTTCATTTATGTCAAAGGGGGAGGAGAGCAATGAAAAATGGTTGGAATATGGCATGTATCATTCTAAGGGAGAGTTTGAGTTTTGAAATTTTGAATTCTGACACTTAGTCATTTTTCACTAAGCGTTGCCATCAATGCCAAAGGGGGAGATTGTTGGCATATGGCTTGTTTGTTGGCATGTGGTTTCCAATGTTCTCATTGATGGAAACCTAAGTCATCCTTTTAGTCCATAAATCAAGATTTATCCATTCCAGAAAGATAAGTAAAGATCAAATTTTTACCGGCATAAAGTATGAAGAATAGGGTATCCGGTTAGCATATCAATTTGTACACCTCACCAGATAATCATTTTGAGTTGTGGATCTTTGAGAGATTTTTTTAACCATCTATACTATCTTGTTGTTAAGTTCTATGATGTTGCATTGATCAGTGTATGAGTTAGGAGATCCAGTTGGATGCTTTGGCAAGAAGTTTTTCTATGTGTTTCCTCATTATGGCCGACCTAGTGAATATTGCATGTCACGAATGTATAAGGAGTAATTTCTTAATTATTTCTTGTGTTGGTTATTTTGTTTTGGGTCCTAGCTATGTCTTAGCCAACTTTGGTGGGTGCACATTAAATTTAATTTGTGATTTGAGCCGACCATTGAAGGATATCTCATGTTTTGTTAAAGCTGACTTGAAGCAATGAAATCTTTGTTAGTGGATATATATATGAGATCGATAATTCATGTTGATGAAGTGAAGCAAGTGAAAGTGTGTGAATATATGTGTAGAGGAGAGTAGATGTGTGTGCAAGTATTAGAAGGGTGATTGAATGATCTATGCAGAGTTTTAGAAGGGCAGAAAAATAGAGAAGAGCAGAGCAAAGAAAAGAAAAAATACAGAATCAGTCAGAAGGGCTGAAGATCATCTACTGAGCTTCACTGGAACTAAATCTAGGCATTTGGAGATGCTATCCTCTCAGTTCAACTTTTTTTTGTAATCAAAAACATTTTGTAAGGCAATGATCTTTTTTTTTTAGCAATGAGCTCTAGGCAATGTGCCTAAATGCATGTGCATTCCCTTTTATTAATACTTTTAATAGAGTATAATTGTGGATTAATCTCCACCTTGGTTTTTCCCCTAACAGGGTTTTCACGTAAAAATATTGGTGTTATGGTGCCTTTATTATCTTTTTCATGTGCTTTCATCTTTATTTCTATTTATGTGGTGTGGATGGTTTAATATCTTGATTTAAAGTTTAAATTTGTTGAACACCAATTCACCCCCCTCTCTTAGTGTTCCCCTAGTACAACACAACAGACCTTGGGCTTCTTCTCTTTGCTTGTTCTCATCTAAGCCCTTGCCAAGATTTCCTCTAATCTTTCCCTTAGGTCAGAAACCATAGGGGCCTTCTTTTCCAATTAGTTCCCTAGCCAATTAGGCATTTTAGTTTGGCCTTTGGGTGATTCATGATCACCTCCCTCTTTTTCTAGCTCATCTTCCTCATCGATGGGGATCTTCCCTTCATCCTTTTCTTCTTTGTCTAAGCCTTCAATTTGCACAGTATTTTCTCTATCTCACTCAGTAGGAGCTATGTTCCCTTCAATGATGCTTTGTTGTTATTGGGAAGCCCCTTTATCTCTTTCAGGCTTGGCATCCTATTCTTTCATGCTCTCTTCTTCTTTCTTTTCTGACCCTTTCTCTAGAAGAACTTCCTCTTCTGTGTGCATTACTTCCTATCTTAGGCCCTCTTCTTGGCTAGTTCCTAGAGGTTCCTCAAGGATCTCCATATCTGTATCAGTACCTACTCTCTCTTCCTCGTGATGATGCTCCTCAAGGTTGGCCTCTTTTGCTAACATTTTTATATTCTTGGAGCACTTCTTCTTCCTGATCTGAGGTCTCAACCTCATAAGGTTCATCGAGCTTATCATTTCCCTCATCTTCAAGGCTTTTTTTCACTTCTTCATTAGAGGCCACCTTATCAATATTTATGTCCATCCCCCCCTCTGGGTGTTGAAAGTAATCATCTCTATCAAAATCCTTAGGCTCATCGGTGATGTCCTCTATTGCCTCTCCTTGTTGCTCCTTGTGTCACCTCTCCATCTCTTCCAATATTTGCATTGTGGCTTCTATCTTTGGTAGTTCTGTAGGTGGTGGGTGAAGAGGTAGGGCAACAATAATTTGAGCCATTAAAGCATAAACCTTGGGGTCAAGCATTACCCTAGAAAGTTTAGTAGATACATTTTGCATATAAGCCTTAAAGGCATGCGATAGAGTTGGTATTTCCATAGAGGTAGTCACAATAGGAGGAGGAAAATTGGATAGAGTAGGTAAGGGAGGTGGGAGCAAGGAGGTTGATAGCAAGGAAGTAGTGGAGGAAGAAGAATCCAAAACTAGCACTAGGGAAATTGGCAAGGTGGAAGCAAGGTGAATATAGATGTACATAAGAGGTGGAGATGAGACATGAAATGATTGGGTCAAATGAGGCAGTGGATTGGTCACAACAGCGGCAACAGGAATGAATGTGGTTGGTGATGGTGAGTTAGGTTGCTCAGGATCTTCTTCCTTAGGTAGGATTTCTTTTCTTGGATAGTCAACATTTCTAACATGAAAGTCCCCATTCTTTCCCTTTTTGGTGGGGGTGTCCCTTCTGCTATCTTCCTTGTATAAACTTTGTGCTTAGGCTATTGCTCTGATGCCTCCTTTCACTTTCTAGATCTTGTAGTAGGTGGGGACTTCGGTGCCTCACTAGAGGTCTCTATAGCAGCAGCATTGCCAGTCTCACTGCTGATTTCATCTTCGAGATCTCCATATGTGAGCTCAACACTTTTTTTCTTCAATTGAGCAATCTGTTCTTCCAGCCATTGCTTTGTTCTATTCATCAAAGTGCCAAATATTTCATCTATCATGTTGTCATCATCGATGAATTGGTCTGGAACTTGAAACAAATTTATTGATTTTACAAATGCGAGGGTCATTCTCATATAACGACGCATCTGCACCTCTTCTTTGTCCTTACAATTCACCCAAAATTCCTTAATGTGAGGGCGATGAGTATACTCTCTCCTAACCCATTTCTTCAATTTTTCCTTGGGGTCTATTGTTCCTCTGTCTATATGAAGGTTGAGATTATAATCAACCAACTCCTTTTCTAAGTATTTCATGCATTGGGTGGTGAGGGAAGCATACATACCTTGTCCAAGAGTGAGAGGATATGGGACCACAATCCTATGTTTATTTCTTAACAAGGTGTGGGAAGTCTGTAATTGTCAAGTTACCTCTAACATGATGATCCTATCATTCAGGTAGTGGGGTAACTTGTAAGGTCTTCCCAAGAATCCCTCGGCTCTAATGTAGGTGAACTTGGGGAATTGGATGAACAAATACCCAAAACCCGTCACAAATTCCCTAGTGCTATGTGTTACCCTTCTTTCGAAATCTACACCCATGAGTCTGATTATATGCCCAATGAAGGAGCCATTCACTTTTCTATACTCCCTCTTGAAGTTCTTGTATTGTAGTTGAGGATAGCAGTCATATACCTTCAATTGTCCTTGCTTGATTCCCAATTCTCTAGCATAGAACAATCCTTTATATGGGAACTTGGCTACCACGAGGTAGACCAAATAAGAATTCATTAAGAAGTGAGAGGTATTCTTTACCTCCATTAACTATTGATGCATGTCGTCACTAATCATTTTTTCCCAATGGAACCAAGTCTTTCCTTCGAGGATCTCTTCTATGAAGCAAAACATCCAATTTTCAAAGAATGTGGTCATGGCCAAACCCATCACCCTGCTCAAGAGTGTGACTAGGTCATAGTACTCCTCAAAGAAGTCACTCATGTATAGCGTTTGGGGAACTTTGGAAGCACTGGCCCATTTCTCCTTTAACCAATTCTAATTGATTGTTCGTTTGCACCCAATGGAATCTATTTGCCATACACTCAAGGAAAATTCCTTCTCTACCTCCTCCATCCTGTCAAAGACTAGAATACCAAAGGTCTAGCCAATAGACTTAGCTAATAAATCTGCGAGTACTCTTCCATCATGGTCAATTATCTTTCTATTCGAATGATAACACTCCTGACAGGCCATTACCAACTCTGGGACAATGAGCATAGGGGGGAAACCAATGGCTTTGTCTAGGCCACTCTTCCTAATTTTTAGGGCCCTATCTATTTTGGGGTTCACCATAACCCTCTCTCTGAACTTAACTATACTGACATGCCCGAAGTCGATATCTGGGATTGTTTCACAACAAGAGGTGAGCTTTGATGTGTGTTCTACTTCATGAAATTTGTACTTCATTTCCTCTTTCTCTTCCTTTCCTTGGGGAGCGCGAGTAGGCTTCTTTCCTTTGTCAAATTTTTGTGTAGGTTGCTTAGAAGGCCTTGAAGCAGGTTCCATAAATCTTGCATACACAAGATGCACATATAAATTCAAGAAAATTTCAGTCAAATCCTACAAGTCAAGTGTTAGATCAATCCATATGTCATCATAGGTTCATAAAATTCATCATCGTCCAGTATTTGGAGCTTATGTGGACCATTTAGGAAAATGCAAGTTTAGCAGTGTGGGCTTCCCCAAGCTAGAAGTTGTCAAGAGGAAGGCAGTTAAATAATGTCTGAAGGGTCATGAAGATCCACAGATAGAAGTTCATAGCAAAAGATATGCATCGTGAGTTAGTGATCAAATTCCTCATGAGGTGCTTTGATACATTCAAAAATTAGGTTATAGGATGTCTGATGTTATTAGGTTTTCCTAATGTTTTTCTAGTCAAAGACATGTGAGTGCCGCTTGGTGGAAGGACATTTAAAATTAGTCGTTGAGTTAGCAACTTTTAGGGGAAGGAAACTTGAAGATGGAGTTTTGCACTGCGAGACCCACGGGTGGTTTGGATGACTAGGATTTCTTTCTAAAGTTTGGTCATTTTTGCATGCGGATGGGAACTACTGGGTTGCCATCAACTACTCACCATTAGGGAAAGTCTTTTAAGGTATGGCGGTCCGCAAGGGCCAACCCACAACGACTTCGCGAACTCAAGTTCTACATCAAGGACTTTGTAGGGAAATTACTCTGGTGGAGTTCGTAGTGCGGACATATGTCACTATTTGGATGCCAAGACAAGGAAAAGGAGTAAGGGCTATCTACATACGGACTCTCACAGAGACCAGCCTGCATGCAATTTTTTGACTTAATATTTTTTTGTATTTGGGAAAAATTGGAACCACAACGAAGGGAGTGGGGTTCGCAGTGTAGATGGATGGGATGATCTCACCGCCAAACAATGATGAAAGGATGACGATCGGCCATACATGATGGCCCACAAGGACCATTTAGGCTTAACCAAATTTTCAAGATCCATTTAATGGTGATGAGGTACACAAGTCATGCACTGTGGGAGGGTGTGAGAGCTTGGCTGCTAAAGAACGATAATGAGGACATGACCTCCTGCAAATGGAATCTGGTAGGAGATCTTTCGCACTAAGTTTAAGACTTAGTCATTTTTGATATTTTCACATGTTACTCAAGATGACAATGGTCAGGATGTAGGTTGTAGAAGTTTATTCATCATGTGAAGAACAACAATGATAAATCGGGAACCTGCATGAATGCACCAAGGATTTTCTAAGTGTTTTTATCAAATTTTTTAGGTGCGGGATCAAGGGTTATGATGGCCACTAGGAAGCTAGAGTTTTAACTTGCATGATTTGATCATTGAGGAGCTCAAACCATAATCACATAAAATAATTTGATAACTTTAGATGCTAGCTTACCTAGAAGTGGCATGAAAATTTGATGGAAACCCTGGTTTTGATCCACTATAAGCTCTTATGGGTGTGACCTCTTCGTTCTTTGTTTTATTCTCTCCAAAATTAAAATTGAAAGGCTATAAATGACAAGTTGGTGCCTCTATTTATAGGAAAAATAACATTAATGGTGTGCATAAATTTCCTAGTACGGTGGTATGCGAGGCTAGTGAGATGCGAGATCCTGACCAGGCACAGACGTCAAATGACAAGGGGTAATGTGGGGCCTACCGTGCGGGTGGAAGCCTTGGACTAGCTGCTACTTAGTAGTGAAGTAGTAATGATGACCCACCAAGGAAGACCTACTAATGTGGGTCTGTAGGGGCCGAAGGACACTAGGGCAAAAGACTAAGGGAAATCCGCAAGGGAATTTCTACAAAATCCAAAGGACTTAGTAAATTTGGAGTAGTGATTTTTTCCATTTGAAATGAAATGAATTTGATGCAAATGACCATTTTAAGCTCAAATATTAGGGGCAGACAAAAAAAGGCAAAGGAAAAGACAACCCAACAAAGGCGAAAAGGATAGAGAGGGTCCTCAGTTTGAATAGGGAATGTGTGCAATAGGCATAACAAATGGTGAATTTTCTAGGAGAATGCTCCCAAACAGTCTAAGGGTAAGGATTCATCTGAAACCCAAAATCTTTGGTTTCATAGACCAGAAGCTAGTTTCCATAAGTGAACTAGAAACTTAAAGGAGGATGGGTTCCTTAGTTGAATTCAATCACAAAAATATCTCAGGATTGTGTGTGCAATGTGTTTGTTTCCTTCCCTTAGAGACCATAAAAAACACCAGTCAATCAGTCAAGGAAAGCTACGTAAATTTTCTATCCCCAAAAGTAACCTAGACATAGCTTCGCTACTAGCCAGGCATCCATAGCCTCAATAGAGTTGTCACTGTGACCCAATGAACATTGCTCTATTGCTAGCCAGACATCCATAGCCCTGATAGAGTTGTCTGCACACCCATATAGTTGCTTGTTTCAATCATTTTATTCTCTTTTATTTCATTTTAAATATTTTCTTTTGATACTCTATTTTTATGCTCAACTGCATAAGCACTGAAGCTTATAGTGGGTTTGGAACCATAGTGGTCACTAGAGCAGACTTAAAAATTTTCACTTGCCGAAACCTCATAAAAACTACCGTATGGCTTGTTAAAATTATTTAAGGTATTCTTTTATGTGTGATCTAAGATAAATGTGAGGATATTCAAATAAGGGTTATGTCCTAGATCAAGTTAGAGTCCAAGTAAGGAAACCCACTTCACAAGAGCAGTTAGAAGTCAATAGTAACAAATGAAGACTTATCCAAAGAAAAAATGGGAGTGGGAAGCAGAGTAGGCCCTTTGATGAGCCAAGCATGACCACCGCAGTGAGATGGAGAGACACCCTCAACAAAAACAAAAGTTGGGAGAGAAAGTGAAAGTGAAGTGAAAGCAAAAAACAAAGCAAAAGAGCCTACTCTAATTATTTACAACTATGTACAAAGAGTGAGCTTGAGAAACTCAAGCAAGGAAATAATGCTTAAGGTATTTCCTATTGACAAGCAATGAGACATCCTCCCTAGTTATCATTTTGAGGCAAAATGAATTATCTCCTAAGATCTCAAAAATTTGAAAGGGGCCTATTGTGCAATTTTTGCACACACGCCCCGCTGGAAGCAGGGACTCTCTTTCGCTTCAGTGTTGGTGTTTTGGCCCTCTTTCTTTTTGAGGTTTTTTCTTACCTAGGAATGTGCTTAAATTGTTTATTTTGAATGCCTAAGTGTTTCCCCCAGGTTACTCATTGAAAATATTAAGTTCTGGATGAATTTCAGGCTTTTGCTTGGATTCAGGATTTTCTGCCCTGGTCAGATTTTCCCAGATCCTACTTAGACTCCGGCTGGCCCTT
Source organism: Sequoia sempervirens (assembly GCA_007258455.2). Taxonomy (NCBI): domain Eukaryota; kingdom Viridiplantae; phylum Streptophyta; class Pinopsida; order Cupressales; family Cupressaceae; genus Sequoia; species Sequoia sempervirens. The sequence goes on along the minus strand of VDFB02105785.1, from coordinate 253,629,667 downwards.
GTTGTTCGGGGATTTTTGATCTTTGTGGATTTTTCCGTGGGCCAGATTTTCCCGGATTCCACCCTGTCATCGGATTCCTGAATTCCTTCTCTGGCTATCTTATCGACTGCATGAATGGCTCTGTGCATGTTTTGAGAGATGTATTTAACTTGATTCTAAGGTCTTTTATGCCATCCTGCTTCTTATTTGCCCTCATTGAGCTGAGAAGTGCTTTCTTGCGAGTGATTGGTTGGGATTTTGGGGGGCATTCGACTTTGAATTGATCGATTTGGTGGTGTTTTCTTGTGTGTTCATGCCCCTATTCTTTGTAGACAGCCTTGAGCCTTGCATTTGCTGATTCTCAGATCGATTTCCACTTTATAATGGTATGTGTCTGAGTGCTCTGCTTTGAATTGAATTATGAATGGCACGTTGGTATTGTGATAGATTGTGGGATTTGAATTCCTATGTATTTGTTTATTTGGAGCTAGGGTTGTTCAGTATTGCATCATTTTTCATCTCCCAGGTGAGTTTTGAGCTCATTTGTCTATTTTCATTTCGATGAATCTTGCCTGAGAGTAATTAGTAAACCCTAGTGATGACTTAACAGTTGAAACAACTAAATTCTAAACTTGCCTGTATGCTAATGGCGGATGAGTAGGGTTTTAGACCTAGGGCAGTGCCATATCAGGTGATTTTGTTTTAAAATGAGCCTAAAACACAAGGAAAATTTATGAAAGGTCCATCCCTAACTTGTCCTAAGTTAAGCTGTTGAAATTCATGATCGATTCAGTTTCTGGATGAAATCGTGACTCAGCATCGCAGTCTAGGATAATCCATCCCTTCCAAATTTTATTCGCTGTGACCTTTAAAAGTCGCCAAGAGCTCATAGCAGGCTTCTTTAGTCTTGTCAATTTTTTGTTTTGTCACCGAGACCTTCCCCTTTCAGTGAGACCTTTCACCAAACATTCTGCTCTTACCGAGACCTTCATATTGGTGAGACTACTGGTGGTCACCAAGACATTATAACAAAACCCTTCTTTCTTAGCGAGCCTAGATCTTCTTTCACTGAGACTGCATGTTGTCGGCAAGAGGATATGCCAATGGGACTTCATATCAGTGAAACATTACATGATCAACAAGACCTCTCACCGAATTCAAATCTAACGCCTGTCGGCAAGACACCTCAACTTCGCAAGGACCTTATACCGAAAACTTTAGTCTGGCCGAAGTTGTTACTTAAACTTTGATGGTCCATGAGACAAGGGGAATTCGTTGTGACTTTACCCAAAAGAATATCTCTCACCGACATGACTTTCCTCATCGTCGGTCAGCAAGACGTGCCCCACTCGATGTGACCTCATCCTGAATAGAAGTTGTTTGGCCGAAGTACTTTCCTTTGCACCGATTGGTTTAGATTTTTACCTTATCCATGGAGTTCCACCAAGTTTGGATTTCTCCAAAATCCATCGTCTCCTAGATCTCCCAAAAATCATCTTTGGCTCATTCTTCGCAGGAATCCGTCTCTGGCGAATTTTCCCGAAAGTTGATGAAATGTAAAGGAATATTGAATAGCATCATATGTTAGTGATTTTCAATGCATTTTACGATTTATTCATGCTATATTATGAGCTCCCATGTGGTTTATTGATGAAAATGATCGGGTTTAATGGTTAAGAAGGTGTTTCTTGGCCATTCCGTTGGAATCTGATCAGTCTGGAATTTCCCAAAATTCCTCTCTAGCTCAGATTCCGCGGATGGTCTTGAAACCCAAAATTTGTTGTGGTCATTTCATATGAGATTTAATAACACCTTGACTATATGAGATGCATTCTAATGGTGTTTTGATGGATTAACATGACTCTTTCCTATGTTTTTTATTATGTTTTCATGTTGATTGTAGGCTGAATCTAGTGAGGTAGCGGCTGGGTCTTCATTGTCTGATGTAAAGAGGATTAAGCTGGACATTAAGAGCAAGGTCTCTGAGAGTAAGATCACTTATGTCTGATCAGAATTCACTGATAAAAATGTTGGCATATGGGATTATGAAGAATTTAAAGAAAGAATGGTGGTTGAGAATGCTCCTTTGGTGACTAGAAGGATGATGGAATCAAGATTGTCACATGTTGTTGGTTTCCCTTCTACGGTGCAATGTTATGAGCTAGTCCTTGAGTGCGCTAGGCACTATGATCAGGACACACAGAGGATTATTGGTCCTCAAGGGAGAGTTGTTGCAAATCTCAACCCGGTCTCCATTGCCCAAACCTTCAACATGCCAGACAGATCTCACATGGTGGGGTTCACCATTGAACCAGCTTAGGAGTTCTACAATGACCAGACTATGAAGTCACATCAGCTATTCAATTCTTGGATGGAGAAGCCTAAGTATCACTACTCCAAATTTCCAAAGTAGTTGTTCCAAGCAAAATTCAAGAAGCAGTACTATGATGCCATCACGTTTCTTTAGCAGGGTGGTTGGATTGAAGAGTGTTGGTACATTCAAGAATTGGATGTGCCATGTGATTGTAAGGATGGAACAAGAGAAAATTAACTACCATTGGGTAGGGGTCATTAGCCAAGTAATTCACAAGTAGTTGTCCAATGTGTTGTAGACAAGGACCTTCATAATGACCTCATATTTGGTCTATACAATAGCTAGATTCCATCCCTATAGGGGATTGGATACAAAGGGAATTTTTGAACAGGATATTATTTATGAAGATTTCCCTTAGTTGTATTTAGGAAGCTCCGACTATAGGAGGGAAAATGATGCATTTACCATGCATATCACCAAAATGCTTCAACGGGTAGAACATGTCATAATTTCAGACCAAGCCAAGGAGCTCTTTAGGAAGTATGGAGCTTCGTTTATTCAATTCCCAACCTTCTCCTACATTCGGATTGATGGCTGCCAAAGGGCCCCATATAGACTTCCAAGGTATCCCACTGACCACATCATATTGTTGGAAGTAACTAGACAGATTTGTGATTTTGATGCCATTTTCAAGAAGGACAAACACAAGACAAGATTTGGTGGGGATTTTCCCCTAAGGATTGGCATTGGAGAAGCATGCCCTTCCATTATCTCTGCCCAAGCTTTAGAGGAAGAAATGAGTACTCTTGGTTTGTCCTTCCATTCCAAGAGGTCCAGGTTTGATATCATAGGTGAGGCTCAAAAGAAGGCCAGTAGAGAATATGGCCATAAGGTTAATTTGGAGGACTACTGGGCCAACTGTAGTGATGAATACGAGGTCAGAAAGAATAATTTATCTCAGCTTTCGGTAGATGCATTCTGATTGTATAATGTAAGGGTAGTGCCTGATCAATTGGAGGATGATGGGAACTTAATTCAGGATCATGCCTATGAGGTAGTAAAAGATAGGCTAATTGGTGATATAGAGTGGTTAGAGGAGGAGCAAACATAATTGAAGCAACGGATGGAGCCAGTCATCAAGGTTACCAAGATGTGGCTCAAGCACACGGTATGGGAGTTGGAGAATAAAGGAGTGAAATGCACTTATAACCTAATGGGAATCTAAATCCTCACTCCACCTCTAATGAATCGGCCGAGTAGAATCCTAAGGGTAAAGGTAAGTTGGATTCCCCATCCAAGATCAAGTCAAAAGGTGTTCAGGGAGAAGAGGCCCAAGAAGCAATGAAGCAAAAAAGGTCTTGTCACCTAAACATAAGGAGGAACACATCGAGGAGGAAAGGAATAAAGATGAGACTCCTGAGAAATAGAATTTGGAAGAGGAAATGATAGGGCAGGGTTGGATGAGACACTCACTGTCCCATGCTCTGGGTCCTTATTCTCAAGAACTCTTAGGTGACTCTCCCACCTTAACCTTTAGGTCCTATTTCAGGTATAGAAACCCCTGGTTCTTCTGGCCAACCCCACTATCATCATTCTTTCATTCCACCAAGCCAATCTTGGTGCCTTGCCACTATCTCACCTTGGCCCTTACTCTTCCCTAAAGGCCACTAAACCTCCAAGCTTTACTAACTTGTTACAGGGGTGTGTGTTGACTTCCATAGCTTCAAAGCTATCCACCTAGTGTTCCTAATCATCCACCATACTTCATTTCTCCATCGCTCTCACCAAACCCTATTCTAGGGTTTAAAAAGGTCTAGTAGCCCTTGGGCCCCAATTAGGCCTCCTAACTTGAGAAAGTAGGCTTAAACTCCCAAAATTCCTAAAGAACATCACAATCTTCCAAAAGAGACCCTAGTTCATTTTCCTACCTCTCCAAGATTTATGAGGTTATAGGCCTTCACAGGGCGTACACAGGTGTAACCCTCTTTTTGTAGGTTTTAAGGCTTTTTAGGCCATTTCTTGAATACACAGTGAATAGTCAACTTGTTTCAGTCACCAAATGGATTGGTGAGATGTCTTGCTTCTTTCCAAGCCTTTGTAAGGCCTCCTACAACCACCACACACCCTGAGTTGCTAGAGAATGGTCACCCCTACAATGTTAGTGTTTGCTTTCACTGTCTTTCCTAACCAGGCATAGCCAAGCTCGCCTAGGAAAAGACCTTTTCCATGAAACCTTGCCTCCTACAAACTCCTAAACCTACTCTATATACATGCATGGAGCTTAGCCTCATTTCCCATGGACTATACACTAGGTATAGTGGAAAATAGAGGTCTAAGACTCCATGGTTAACAGCCTGCTAGACTGATCAACAATGGAAAGAACAAAACCTAACTAAGAACAAAGCAAGAAAATGAAGAAACAACCTAACTACTGACCACACAAAACTTGAAAATCAATTATTACATGTGCCACACATTGCTCAGTGCCTGGAAACCTCCCTTAACACTCTAAAAGAACTAAAAACTAGAAATTACAAGAACTTCATTGCTTTTCCTTATAACAACAAACTTCAAAAATAACAAAAGCTTCTCCAACCCCTAGAACATGTCGAAGCACACCTTTAAAAGGTTCATAAGGTGGTTACATTTCCCTTGGTTGGACATAACCACCATATAAGGCCAAAATTGCACAAATACAACATTTTGGGCTTTATTACCATCTCCTTGTGAATCCTAGTGGAAACAAGTTGTGAAAACCATTCCATCTACCATATGCTACTGATCAACCTTCATCCTAACATCTTCTAACACCACTAACTCAAAATTAAATGGTCAACATGACCTAGAAGTATCAAGACACAAAATTTCTTCCTAGGCTTACAAATTTGCCTAGTGCTACATATTGCTTTCTAGGTGCTCCTGCACCATTCTCCCCCTCTCAGCCCAAACAATAAGGAATGGAAGGAGAAACCAATGACAGGTCAATACCAAACTTCTTGAACTGGTCTTCTTGTACCCATGTGGCTTCTGATTCATGCTTGTTCTTCCACTTGATAAGGTGTTGCATGTACACCTTGTTTCTTGTAGCCTTCTTCACTCTTGACTCCAAGATCTTCTCTTCCTGAGGCTTGTCTTGATTTGGTAGGGATATATTGCTGATGTCCTTGAAGATCTCCTAACTATTCTGATCCACATCATTGACTGATCCCTTGTACTTGATCAAATCAGCTACATTGAACACTTGAGAGATGCCTAGATTGGTAGGTAACTCCACCTTGTAGGCATTCTTTCCATACTTGGCCAATACCTTGCATGGACCCACTCTCTTCATCTACAACTTGGTTGACATTCCCTTCTGCAACCTTGACTTGTTAAGGTGGACCATAACATAGTCCCCTACTACAAATTGCACATCTTTCCTTGACATATCTGCCTTCTCCTTCAATTTTTGTGTAGCCTCAGTGACTGCCCTCTTTACCTGCTCCTGAATCTCCTTCATGGTCTGACTGAAGTCTTCTGCATGTCCACTTCTTTGTTCCATAGCTCCAAGATCTCTGAGCTCACATATGCCTCTCGGGTGCATCCCATACACAACTTCAAAAGGACTCTTCCCTGTGGTCTGGTTCACACTATCATTGTACGCATACTCAGCTTGTGAGATAACCATATCCCATGTCTATCCATACTCCTTAGTTAGGCACCTTAGAAGGTTACCTAGCACCCTGTTAACCACCTCTGTTTGACTATAGATCTGAGGATGGTAAGCTGATCCAAAAGACAGGTTAGTACCCAATCTTTTCCATAGAGTCATCCAAAAGTGACTCATGAACTTCACATCTCTATCTAAAACAATGCTCAAAGGCAACCCATGGATCCTTACAACTTCCTTGAAGAAGAGATGAGCTATGTAACTTGCATCATGAGTAGTTTTGTAGGGAATAAAATGACTCATCTTACTAAATCTGTCTACCACTACATAGACACTATCAAAACTAGTCTTGGTCTTAGGAAGGCCTACCACAAAATCCATGCTCACACACTCCCATGGTCGGTTAGGAATGGGTAGGGGTTGATATAGACCAGAATTACTAGCTCCTCCCTTAGCCTTCATACACACAACACATTGTTCCACATACTTTCTAACATCTCTTGCCAACTTAGGCCAGTAATAGAACCTTTGCACTAGTTCTAAATTCTTATTGATGCCAAAATGTCCACTAAGACTGCCATTATGCTTTTCCTGAATTAGATTTTCCCTCATTGACCCTCTTGGAACACATAACTGATTTCCTTTAAACAATAACCCACTTTGCAAAGTATAATCAGAGTATTGGCTATGGAAATGGTCCTCAAAGTTAGAGCATACCTTGTAGACCTCTGAAAAGTCTTCATCTTCTCCATAGAGATCCTTGAAACTCTCTATGCCAATGCTCTTGATCTATATCTCGTGCACTATCAACAATCTCTTGCTCAATGCATCTGCCACCTTATTCAATTGTCCCTTCTTGTGCTTGATGGTAAAAGTAAAAGCTTGGATGTATTCCATCCATTTCAAATGCCTATTACTCAACTTCTCTTGAGTGTTGATAAAGCTAAGTGCCTGATTGTTAGTAAAGACTACAAACTCCTTGGGTAGAAGGTAACGCCTCCATTTCCTAAATGACTGAACCAAGGCATAAAGTTCTAAGTCATAGGTTGAATACTTCTTCTTTGCTTCATTGAGCTTCTCAATAAAGAAGGCTATAGGCCTGCCCTCTTGACTTAACACTCCTCCTATTGCCACTCCACTAGCATCACATTCAATAGTGAACAACTTGTCAAAGCTAGGTAATAAGAGAATTGGTTGAGTTTCCACCTCTTGTTTTAGTTTCTCAAACCCTTTCTCAGCTTCTTGAGTCCATCTAAACTTAGTTTTTAAACCACCCTTGATTGTTTCTAGGACTGGTGCACATATACCACTAAAGTTTCTTATAAATTTTCTATAGAATTGAGCCAATCCATGAAAACTTCTTACCTCTATCCCTGTGGTTGGTGTAGGCCAGTTTAGGATGGCTTCCACCTTGCTTGGATCCATCTTCAATGATCCTTTAGACACTACAAAACCCAAATATACAAGCTCTTGCTTAAAGAACTCACACTTATCTAGATTGATTGCCAACTTCTCCTCTTGCAACCTTTTAAGGACCAACTCCACATGTTTTAAATGCTCTTCTATTGTCTTGTTGTATATGAGGATGTCATCAAGATACACTGCCACAAATATCCTTGTAAAATCCTTGAGCACTTCATTCATGAGCCTCATGAATGTGCTAGGGGAATTAGAGAGGACAAATGGCATAACTCTCAATTCATATAACCCATCATTTGTCTTAAATTTTTTCTTCCATTCATCACCATCCTTAATTCTGATTTGATGGTATCCACTCTTGAGATCCAACTTTTTGAAGTACTGAGCTCCTCCAAGACAATCCATCAAGTCTTCAATCCTAGGGATAGGGAATCTATATCTGATTTTGATTCTATTTATTGCTCTAGAGTTAGTGCATAGTCTCCACTTACCACCTTTCTTTGTTGCTAAGACCATTGGTACTGCACATTGGTTGATGCTCTTTTGAATCAATCCTTGATCCAAAAAATCTTGTACTTGTCTAGCTACCTCCAGATTATGATCTAGTGTAAGTTTGGATGCTACTTTGTTAGGTAATGAAGCTCCAGGTATGAAGTCAATTTGATGACTAATGGCTCTTTGGAGGTAAAGTTGCAGGTGTACCATCATTGATAATGTCCTTGAACTGATCCAACAACTTTAGGACTGCTCTGGGTATGACTATCTTGTTAGCCTTGTCTTCTTCTTTAGGTTGTAACACAACCACATATCCTTCACCCCCTTTATTTAGGTTGTTAAGGAACTCCTTCCCACTACTCAACATGATGCTTGGTGTCTTTGACTGTCCTTCTTCTTCTTCTGACAGTGACTGCAACTTGAAAGTCTTCCCATCCTTCTTGAATGAGATGGTGTTCTCTTTCCCATCATATATGACACCTCTATCATATTACCATGGTCTGCACAATAGTAGATGGCATGCATCCATGGGTAAAACATCACAAACTAACTTGTCCTTGTACCCTCCAATGGAAAACTCCACCGTTACTTTCTCATTCACTAGAACACTCTACCCTTTGTTTAGCCATATGACCTTGTAGGGGTTAGTGTGGGGTACCTTGTCTAATTTCAGTTTCATTACTACCTCTTCTGAGATTATATTGTCTGTTGAACCTGAATCTACTATGACCTTGCATACTTTACCAAGTATCTTGCATCTTACTCTAAATAGAGCTCTCCTTTGTTTTGGTTCTTCCTTGACCGGTTGTTTGATCAAAACTCTATTGAACATCAGATTCTCTCCTACCTCAGATTCAATATGATTGACCTCAGATGCCTTAGGACTCATGGTGTCCTCTTGTGCATAAGCCACTCTCTTCTCATTGCTTGATGAAGATACTTTCTCTAGGAACCTACAAGCAGGATGACCTACTTGACTACAATGGTAGCATTTCATGTTTGCAAAGTATTAATTGCTCCTGCCTACTCCTCTTCCTCTGTTTGAACCACCTTGAGGTCCTCTACCTCTATTATACCCTCCTATAGAAGGTGTTTCATTGCCATGATCTATGGATTTAAACTCTCCTTGGTTTCTTTGGTCATTGCCTCTACCTTGGTAGCCACCTCGCTGCCCTCTTTGATCTCTTTGATCTCTACCTTTTCCTCTACCTTTAGAAGCCTGGTCTTGCTTCCTCTTACTTCTCTCCTCAATCTTTATGGCCAATTGATAGCATTGGTGTACTATCTTGGGACTTAGAAGAGTCATCTCCTCTTGAATGTTCCACTTCAAACGGTTAAGGTATCTAGCCACCTTGAGACTCTCATCCTCTATCACATTAGACCTCATGCAAATTTTTTGAAACTCCTTAGTGTAAGTGTTTACATCTTGGTCTCTTTGCCTCAAGCTCTGTCTTTTCTTGTGTAATTGAATCTCATAATCATCAGGCATGTATGTCTCTCTCACTTTGGCAACCATTCCTTTCCAAGTTGAAATAGGCTACTTGCCTTCCTTTTTCCTCTTTGTCTGAAAAAATTTCCACCATGTCAAGGTAGAACCTCTTAGTCTTGATTTGGCCACCTTTACCTTTTGTGCTTCAGTGACTCCATCACATTCAAAAAAAATTTCCATTCCCTCTATCCAATCAATAACTAAATCAACTTCCATTTTTCCACTAAATAGTGGTATGCCTTCATGTGCTTTTCCACTCAAAGCCTTCAATGCCTTCAAGAAAGGCTCTTCTTTCAGAACAAGGTCAGGTTCAGGGGTCTCGTCTTCCTCTGCAACCTCTTCTTCCTTTGGTATCCTTCCTTCAAATTGCGCACTCCTCACTGCTTGCTCAAGTTGGGCTATTCTTTCCCTCAATTGTTTATTGTCTTCCTCCTGCTCTTCAACCATCTTGGCCAACTCTGCATTTGTCACCATGATGGAAGAATCACTAGACTCAACCTCAGACATACAAGATTCTTCCCAAATCTTTAACTTGCTCTGATACTAATCTGATAGGTCAGGGTTGGATGAGACACTCACTGTCCCATGCTCTGGGTCCTTATTCTCAAGAAATCTCAGGTGACTCTCCCACCTTAACCTTTAGGTCCTATTTCAGGTATAGAAACCCCTGGTTCTTCTGGCCAACCCCACTATCATCATTCTTTCATTCCACCAAGCCAATCTTGGTGCCTTGCCACTATCTCACCTTGGCCCTTACTCTTCCCTAAAGGCCACTAAACCTCCAAGATTTACTAACTTGTTACAAGGGTGTGTGTTGACTTCCATAGCTTCAAAAATATCCACCTAGAGTTCCTGATCATCCACCATACTTCATTTCTCCATTGCTCTCACCAAACCCTATTCTAGGGTTTAAAAAGGGCTAGTAGCCCTTGAGCCCCAATTAGGCCTCCTAACCCGAGAAAGTAGGTTTAAACTCCAAAAATTCCTGAAGAACATCACAATCTTCCAAAAGAGACCCTAGTTCATTTTCCTACCTCCAAGATTTATGAGGTTATAGGCCTTCACAGGTCGTACACAGGTGTAACCCTCTTTTTGTAGGTTTTAGGGCTTTTTTGGCCATTTCTTGAATACATAGTGAACAGTCAACTTGTTTCAGTCACCAAATGGATTGGTGAGATCTCTTGCTTCCTGCCAAGCCTTTGTATGGCCTCCTACAACCACCACACACCCTGAGTTGCCATAGAATGGTCACCCCTACAATGTTAGTGTTTTCTTTTACTGTCTTTCCTAACCGGGCATAGCCAAGCTCGCCTAGGAAAAAACCTTTTCGATGAAACCTTTCCTCCTACAAACTCCTAAACCTACTCTATATATAGGCATGGAGCTTAGCCTCATTTCCAATAGACTATACACTAGGTATAGTGGAAAACAAAGGTCTAAGACTCCATGGTTAACAGCCTGCTAGACTGATTAGCAATGGAAAGAACAAAACCTAACTGAGAACAAAGCAAGAAAATGAAGAAACAACATAACTACTAACCACACAAAACTTGAAAATCAATTATTACATGTGCCACACACTACTCAGTGCCTGGAAACCTCCCTTAACACTCTAAAAGAACTAAAAACCAGAAATTAAAAAGAACTTCATTGCTTTTCCTTATAATAGCAAACTTCAAAAATAACAAAAGCTTCTCCAACCCCTGGAATAGGTTGAAGCACACCTTTAAAAGGTTCATAAGGTGGTTACATTTCCCTTGGTTGGACATAACCACCATATAAGGCCAAAATTGCACAAATGCAACATTTTGGGCTTTATTACCATCTCCTAGTGAATCCTAGTGGAAACAAGTTGTGAAACTCATTCCATCTACCATATGCTATTGATCAACCTTCATCCTAACATCTTCTAACACCACTAACTCAAAATTAAATGGTCAACATGACCTAGAAGTATCAAGAAACAAAATTTCTTCCTAGGCTTCCAAATTTGCCTAGTGCTACATATTGCTTTCTAGGTGCTCCTGCACTAAGAAATACCGAAGGGTCAACAAAAGGAAACATGACCGAGCCAAGTGAAATTAGAGCCTATTGTTCCAGAGTGGCTAGACAAAGAGATAAAGAGAAAACAAGTTGTGGTAGACGACACGCCACCGAATTCTGATGAGCTCCTAGCTAAACTTGGGAAGGTTAAAGATAAGAAGGCTAGAGTGATCTCAAGGGTTGAAAGGGATGAGGCGCATAACAAAGTTGTTCACATCACCACCCCTACTCCAGGTAAAGATAGAGGTGATGTGGTTGGAAAGGATTACAGTGTTCAGACTTTCAATCTAGGGCCTACATCAGTTGAGCAAGATATTGAATACTATGAGGTCTCCAGTATAGTTATTATGGATAGATTGAGAAGGGAAATGAAGACCAAGTAGGAGTTGAAGAGAGAAAATGAAAATCTTAGGAAGTGCTTGGAGGAATTAATGAAGCCACTGTATTCCATTAATCCTTCTTCCTCTACTACAAATCCTCTACCTTAGGAGACCATCATCGAGCTAGAAAAGATGAAAGTGTCCACAGTTGCCACCGCAAATTGGTTGAAAGGGGTGCAAGTAAAAGGTGATGAAGCTTTTAGGGAAATCCTATCTACTAAGAAGGATGCTAAAAGGATGATGGACTAGATGAAGTAGGTAATGGCACAAGATAAAGAGGACACTGACCTCCTGCTATGAAAAACCAATACTATTATGGAGTACACTCGAGACAGGTTGGTGAGTGACAAGATCCTTCCTTCTTCTAGAGCTGTCGAACCATGGGAGTGGTTCGAGGTATTGCAAATCAGGAAGAAAGTATTGAAAAAGATTTACAAATAGAGAAGACACATTGATGACACCCTAGCTGACATCTACAATGGTTGCATTGCTTTCTTCGAGATAATGATGGGAAGAAGGAAGATTGCTACCAAGTATTTGAGCCTGGAGTAGTTGAGAGAATGGTGGCAGGATGTTTATGCACCACTTGATAATGGCTCTATTTTTTAGCATCAGCTGGATGACATGGCCACCTACCTCACAGTTATTGATAAGTATTTAGTGTATAAGGTAGATTGGGATAAGTCAGTCAAACACTCAAGGAACAAGACTGCATCCATTGAAAGATGACTTAAGGTTTTTCCCTTGCCACCAGTAGCTGGGCTGGATGGGACGTTCTTGAAAGTTCATGAAGTGTTGGGTCTAAATATAGATAATAGGGAAGGGAGCTAATGATGGGTTGTGGCATGATTTGTGCTTCCCTATTATCTTCCCGCACATTGGTCTGAACTGCACTGCAGATCTCGGGCCGACTTGGATGGGATGTGCATTTAATGCCTATTTGACCCATTTCGAAGACTCTCTTGGTCAGGTGGTTGTGTCAGGTTATTGCTTTGAAACCCTTGCATGGTCGACAGGTTTATGGGAATTCTATATATTGGGCATGTCACCTCATTTGTAAAGGGTTAGAAGAATAGAATTTGTAACCAAAATATAGAGATTGATATAGAGAAGAGCTAGTTAGAAGTAGAGTAAGTTAGCAGGTAGTTGCCCTTAAGAAAATATTGTAATAGAAAGCTAGAATTGTTGCTATAGTGAACAATTTGAATACAAGAAATGACATTGTGATTTGGTGCCATACTTGTTTTATTTTGTTTTGCACAGTTCTTGTTATTCTATCTTTAAAATTGCTTTGAGAAGGTTAATACTAAGGTTAGATTTGATTTAATAATGTTTGTAATTTAATACTTGAATGTTGCAGCAATCCTTCAGTCCATACTTTTCTCAACCAACTGATTATTAGTTGCTTTGCAAAGTTAGCCTGGATTTCATATTTCAGTGTGCTCAGTTTGATTGTGAGGGTTTGTTCATTTTAACTGCAATAGGGTTATTTGAATGAATGTTTATGATTTAAAAATCCTAACACCTTAGAAGATTGCACTATTCTCTGTAAGATTGCATATTTATCTGGGTCAAGAAGAGATCGGTTTTGAGGGATTGGTCCATTCGAGTGTTGGTTACCTTCATTGTTGATCTTAGGAGTAGTATTAGATTTAGAAATCTCTTTGAAACCCTTATCATTTTTCTATTTCTTTGATTATTGGGTTAAATCTAGGATTGAAGTATCACCAGTTTGTTAAATCTGATTGAATTGATTCAATATTTTGCTTGTAGTAAGGTCCCATTGTGATTACCAGCATTCTCACATTTGTCATTGAGTTGTTTATGCATTGTCAAGAACTGACACTAGAGGCCTTGGGGTTCTCTCTTGAGGCTTGTTGATAGAGGTCTACCTTTCAAGAGAGATAGGATTTCATATTTTTTCTGAGTTGTTGTGCAGAAAACACCATCAATAGGATTGGCGCTAGGAGGGCCCGAATAAGCAAGCTGGAACAATTTTTGAACGCCATCTCTCTTGAGAGATTCAGAAGAAGAACCAGATCTGCTTCAGGAGAGGAAGAGTTTCAGGAATTACTAGACCCTATTAGGTCAAGAAGGACCAACAGAAGAAGGGAATCATCACCATCTTCCCATCCACCTCCCACACCTCCATCATCCCCATCTTCATCAAGTTCATCCAAGTCTAAGGACATTCCTAGTCCACAACCTCAGCTAGCCATAAATCAGCCATTACCACCCCCACCTCCACCAATGGCTTTCCTAGCAACCAACCCATCTCCATTAAGCTTTTCCATCTACAATGTCATGCCAAAAAATCCTGAACACTTCTATTCAAAATTCCATGTCAATGATCCCAATAGAACTGTTGAGGAACACATTAGAATCTTTCAGACTGGCCTTAAAGATAGAGGGATAAACCATGAGGATGTGGCATGTAGGTTATTTCCTTATTCACTAGGGGAAGATGCATTCTATTGGTACAACCATTTACCTACTGGGTCTATCCAACATTGGACTGAGTTAGAAGCTGCCTTTTTGCAGAAGTTTTGAATCCCCATTAGTTCTAATGAGCTTTACCATCAGTTCACTAATGTGAAGAGAGAGGTAAATGAGGCTATAGGTTCTTTCAACAATAGGTTTCATCGTGTCTATACCAAATTACATACCCCTTATGTTGTTGATGAACCCACCGCCTTAGAAGTTTATTATGAAGGACTTGATAGTTTGACAGCTACTTTTATGAAATGGAGTAATAACCCCCCTGAGAGCTTACTAGATGCATATGCAAAGGCTGTAAAAGTTAGCACTAATCTAAGGCAACATCTATCTACGCCTTTACCCTCACTAGGACCCATTGATCACCCTGGACAAGTTCCATCTCTCAACCAAGCTCTTGCAAACCATACTCCAATCATGAATCCAGTACCTCAGTTGCCTCTGGTCCCTTACCCAGGACCTCCTGGTGGACAAGTGTTATCCATGATTAGGTACCCTCATCAAGGTGGGAATCAACCCCTACACATCTAGCCTCAGGCTAGTTATCCTTCATACCTACAAAATTTAGGAGTCTTGAACCAGTCACTAAATGCCAATGCTACAGTAGGGTATTCCCAGAATAATGTGAATCAACCTTCATACAGTAATCCTGACAAGGAGAGACTAGATGAGTTATCTGAACAAATAAAGAAACTAAATATGGAGGTAACCTACTTGAGAAATCAGAACAGTCAGTTGCAGGCTGCTCAGAGAAACATGCAGTCCAATCAAAATAGGGAGAATCTGCAAGGATAGAACTTTGACATAGGACAACATCAAGACCGAGGATACAATAATGATAGAGGACAAAACTTTGATAGAGGATATAACCAAGATCGAGGGTATAACAATGATAGAGGGTTTAATATTGATAGAGGATATAATAATAACAGAAGACAAAATTATGATGAAGGACAATCATCAGGTCAGAACTTTGACAGAGGGCAAGGTGGTGGACAAAGATTCGAGAGAAGGCAGTAATCAGGATAGAATAGGACTTGGAACATAGGTCCCAACAATGGAGGAGTTCCCATCCCACTGGATCAACCAGTTAATCAACCTGTCAATCAGTCTTCCAATCAGCCAGTTAATTAAGAGAAGCCTCCTGGTGGTGTATATCTAGCTGAGGCTGCTTTATCAGGGTGGTGTAGGCTCCACAAGACTAGTTAGCATTCTGAGCTGGACTATCAAGAGTTCCAAATAGTAGCCTCAATTTTCTAGTATGAGGTGGAGAACAATGTAAGCGGTCAGGAAAGTGTGCCCTCTATTCCTTATGATTCACCAGTGTTGGTATTAAACTATGCTCTTTTTCTGCAAAGTGAGGAGAATATACCCGAAGAGGAATCTGACCAGTTGGAGGATGAGGCAAACTAGGTGTGCAATGGAGATGAAATGACACAATTATTTGATGAAAATCTAGTGAATGATAATGGTCTCAGGGATGAAGAGGAAACTTACATTGAAGAAGTACAGACTTTCTAGAGGCTTGTCAAGAAGTATGACTTGAGGGAATTGCCACACAGGCGCCCATAGGCTGGAGGTCCCTTTACTACTTCTATCCCACCGAATAATTTCAACACACCTCCAGACCCTAATGCTAGCAACAATCCCTCATTTCCCCTAGTTTCCAGGCAATATTTATCTCAAGGAGGACATGTTGATGTACCAAAAGGAAGAAATGCTAATGCAAGTAAAGAAAAAATGGTGGAATACCAAAGGGAGACCCCCACTGATTTAAATGAAGAACAATTAGCCACGTATGTTGTTGAAGAACTCTAAAAATTGAAGGTAAATCTATTTTCATTTGAGCTATTAAGAGTTCCATCCATTAGGAATGTAGTCTTAGGTTCTTACGATGCAAATTCCATATCGCAAGATAAATTAGTTAGCAAGAATTTCCATAAAGTATCTAGTTCTCAGCCAATAGGAGGGAAAAATTAAGCTCATAATCAAGACCATATGCCCCCTGAAGATACTAGGAAAGAAAATGACAAATCTCAAGTTGTTCAAGTAGACACTCCCTTAACTCTGTTTTAAGGGAAAATAGATACTCCTTCATTCCTAATTTATGTCCGCGTATTCGGCAAGAATTTGCATAATTGTCTACTGGATTCTGGTGCCTCAATCAATGTTATGCCCCTTGGTGTCTATAGAGCTATGGGTATCACCCCTGCTAATTCTCAAAAGAAAGTCACATAGTTAGATAGGACTTAAGTCAATGTTGTAGGAGAGTTGAATATGATTCACATGCAGATTTCTTCTGATCCTAGAATTCAGTAGGTTATCAATATACAGGTGGCTGACATTCCTGATGCTTATGGCCTAATCCTGGGAAGGGACTTTACTAGGGCTTTGAATGGATATGTTTCAACTGATCACTCCCATATGTGGCTTCCCTGGAAAGGAGTGCCAAACTAGATTAAAATTGAAAGAGAACCTAGAATGAAGTATATGATCATATAATATCAGAAAACCTCTGCTAAAATTCTAGTGTTAGAAGTAATTATGGGTAACTATATGCTTTCCACTCCCCTTGAAGAACTGGATTCAGAGGAGGTCCTCAAGTTACATACAGTGTCTCATGGCCTCATGACAGAGTCTAGTGGTGTTGAAGCCCTAGTGGAACTAGTTAAGGACAATGGTGAACCAGCTGAAAGTAATGATGATCCAGAAGATAATTAACTGGCTTTGTTAGGCAGTTTTCAAGAGTTCATTCAAAAATGTATTGAAGGTCATATTCAATTAGGAAGAAGAATGAACTTTGAAGAGTTACTTTTTCCCAATTGGTGCAGGGTAAATAATGCTTCACATTTAGAATTGGACTGTTTCTTATGCCAAGCCATGGTAAAAAAAATAAAAAAGTATACTAATCCCACTCCTGTAGTCCCAATCAATGTCCAAGAAGACCACGAAGGAAAAGGAGTGATGCCTTTTGAAAAGCCATCCAACAACAACAATGTAAGTGAAGAAGCGAAGAAGTCCACAGGTGCTATTTGTTGGACGTTAAGATTCGATGGGTCCAAATCAAAACAAGGAGCTAGGGTAGGATTTGAGCTAATCAACCCAAAAGGTAAGAAATTTTTTGCTGGTCATAGACTTCAGTTTCATTGTATAAATAACGTAGCAGAATACGAAGCTTTGGTTCATGGATTGTTAATGGCCTTGAAGAAGAAGGTTAAGATCTTGCAAGTGTATGGAGATTCTGAATTAATAGTCAAGCAAGTTAGAAGACAATATTCTTGTCATGACAGAAGAATGAATAACTACAGACACAGAGTATGGGACCTTATTGAAGGATTTGACGCCTTTAATATTCAGCTAATTCCATGAAATAAAAACTAGACAGTTGATTCCTTGGCCCAAGAAGCCAGCACTCTGCAGCCTCTATCTCTTTCTGGGTTGAAAAAGTTTACTGTGGAACTGACCCCAGTACCCTCAGTACCTGATAATGTCACCAACTTCTAGGTATTTGAAGATGACAAGCATATTCTAGATTTTATCACAAATATAGATGTTTTTGCTTCTCACATCATCGATGAAACTAAGCTCCAAGAAGCAGAGATGGACCTCAAAGGGTAATCAATTTGAAGACCAACACTATTCCTAGGGGCATGGTACAATTAGAAAGAATCTTTGATTTGGATAGGATCAGAGATCAAGATCAAGACACTAAGAAAGAGTCCATTAGTGGACAATGTGACAAGTATAATGTGGGATCCCAGGATGATGTCAAAAACATCTTCCTCGGTAAAGTGTGCACCCTAGAAGAAAGGAAAGGAATCTTAGAGGCACTACGTAGATATCCAGATGTGATAGCCTAGAGTTATGAAGACTTGAAGACTTATGATACATCAGTCATAACTTATACTATCCCTCTCAATCTGGGAGTGAAACCCTTTAGACAGAGGCAAAGGCCTATTAATGCTCTACTGGAACCTATAATACAAAAGGAAGTGCAAAAAATGTTGTCTACGAGAATCATATTTCTAGTTAGACACTCTACTTGGGTTGTGCAGAAGAAAAATGGTGAAATTAGGCTATTTGTAGATTTCAGGAACCTGAACCGAGCATCAGAAAATGATAACTATCTGGTACCCTCACTGGATGAAGTACTGCAGATTGTTAACGGATCTTAGATGATGTCTTTTATGGATGGTTATTCAGGGTACAACCAAGTCATGGTGTAGTATGAGGAAAGACACAAGACTGCTTTCACCACTAAGTGGGGCACTTTCGCTTATAGAGGAATGCCTTTTGGCTTGATTAATGCTGGAGCTACATTCCAGAGAGAAATGGAAATAGCCTTTAAAGATCTAATTGGGAAGTGAATAATCATCTACATGGATGATCTGATAGTATTTTCAAGGAAGAGAGACGATCATATCTCAGATTTGTGCAAAGTTTTCCAGAAATGCAAAGAGTTTGGCATATCACTCAATCCAAAGAAGTGCATCTTTGGAGTAACAGAAGGTAAATTATTAGGGAATATTATCTCTAAGAAGGGGATTGCAATCGATACAAAATGTATAGAGGCCATTCTCAAGATTCCACCACCTACTAGTAAAAAGGAAATGAAGTCATTCTTCGGCAAGATCAATTTTGTTAGGAATTTTATCACTTGGTTTGTAGAAATAGTTAAGCCACTGAATGCAATGTTGAAGTAGGAGGCCAAGGTGGAGTGGAATGCAGAAGCGAATAAAGCATTTGCTGAAATAAAGAAATCTATTGTTGAAGCTCCAGTTTTAGTAAGTCCCGATTATGCTAAACCATTCTACATATATTCATTTGCTTCTGACCACTCCTGTGTTGTTACATTAAATAAAAAATTAGACCAAGGAAATAAACATACCATAGCATTTATGAGCACACCATTGAAGGATGCAGAGCTGAGGTACCCAAATGTGGAGAAGCAGGCTCATGCCTTAGTCAGGGCAGTCAAAAAATGCAGACATTACATCCTCAGAAATAAGATCTTTGCTATAGTTCTTGATCCTGCAATCAAGCTGCTCTTAATACTGAATGACCTGGGAGAATGAAGAGCCAAGTGGGTAACTATGCTACAAGAGTATGATATGGAAATTCAGCTCATGAAGCTGGTAAGAGGGCAGGGGCTCACAAAGACAATGGTAGAGACAGGCCCTAATCTTATAGCTCAGGCTTATACTTTAGAGGATGTTTCTCCTGGTGAGTGGTATGATGATGTTGCTCATTATCTCCTGACCCAGAGATGCCCTGATCATCTCAATTCAGTACAAAGAAGGGATTTGCGCTTAAAGAGTGATAGTTTCATGTTAAAGGGGTTGTCCTATACAAGAGAAATCATGAAGGTGTGTACTTAAGGTGCCTAGGAAGGGAAAAATCTAAAAGAATGATGTCAGAATTTCATGATAGATATAGTACAAGCCATGGGTCAGCACCTTCTACCGCAAACCAGATTCTCAGAGCTAGTTACTATTGGCCTACATTATTCAAAGGCACCCACAACCATGTCAGGACATGCCATGTGTGCCAGACTGCAGTAGCCAAAGAGAAGTATGTCGCACTCCCACTCCAGCCTATCTTTGAGGTAAAACCTTTTGCACAATGGGGAATGGACTTCATTGGCCCCGTCAATCTACCCTTCTCTACTGGTCACAGGTATATTCTCACCATTATTGATTATTTTACACAATGGACAAAATCCCTTGCATGCAATCAATGTACTTCTGAGGTAGTAATTAATTTCCTTGAATCAGGTATTCTTAATCATTTTGGATACCCCATGTCTTTAGTTTGTGATAATGGTCCTATGTTTTCATCTTTGAAGTTTTCTAATTAGGATTTTGATCATGGGATCATCATAAAATTTGCATCCAATTACTATCCGCAGGGTAATGGGTTGGTCGAATCCTCTAATAAGAATCGCCTGATTGTCATACGCAAGTTATTAGGGAGGAACCCTAGAGACTGGCATACCCAGCTCAAATTTTCTCTTTGGGAAGATCGCACAAGAAATAAATCTTCCATAGGGATGTCACCGTACCACCTGGTTTATGGATTAGAACCTATGTTTGCTATACAATTGAAAATTCCTACCCTTCAGTTCATTAATGACTATTATGATGAGGGAGATAGACGTGAGGCAAGACTTGCCAAAATGTTGCACCTTGAAGAAAAGAGGGATGAAACCCTGGAGAACTTTGCTAAACATCAAGGGTTTGTCAAGAGATGGTTTGATAAGAGAGCCAAGGTTAAAGATTTTAGGATTTCTGACTTGGTTCTTTCTTGGGATAAAGCCCACGATCATAAGGGAGAGCATGGAAAATTTGATAAACTTTGGCTTGGACCTTACCAGATATCATAAATTTTGGGAGATAATGCTTTTCATTTGAAAACTCTCACTGGAGAGGATATCCCATTGCCTGTCAATGGGTAGTATTTGAAGCATTATTTACAGTCTTGAGTTGTTTTCAGCTCTGGTCTTGTATATAGTTAGATTAGGGTTTTCCTTTCTGCTTTGCTTTTGTTTGCTTTGGTTAGTGTAGGTTTCCTTTTGGTTTGTTTTGTTTTTGCTCTGCTCTTGTTTTGGGGGTTTCTCTATTTTCGCCTGGATGTGTTGCACTTGCATGGAAAATCTATCTTCTTTGGGATTGTTCTAAGTATTTCTTTGGTGAAATTTAGTCTTGCACCTTGAAAAAATGGTTGAAGTCTTCACTATTGCCAACAGTCTTAATGTCAGATTTATAGAAGATTGAGTCACTGCTGTGGATTTGAATTTGAAGTACTCTGAAAATCTTATATCCATCATATATCTTAAGAATCATGATGTCGCTATAGGAATCCTTGTGAAGTCTTGTTAGGTGAAAAATCCTATTTCTACTTCAGTGCCACTGTGGTTCTCATCCTTGAGTGTGAGCTTCATTGTTCACAAGTTGAAATGAAAGAGACATATAAAGAATATCGAAGGAAAGAAAAGTGAAATATTAAAAATCAAAAGAATAAATTCAACTTATCAAGGGTACCAGAATATCTCTACCAAGGCTATGGACACCTGGCTGGCAGTAGAGCTATGTTCAGGAGAGTCACAACGATAACCTCGTCGGGACTATGGACGCCTGATTGGCAGCGATGCCCTATCCAGGTTGCTTTTGAAGTTAGAAACCTTACGTAGCCTAACTTGACTGAACTTGGTTCCTGTAGTAATTTAAGGAAGGAAATGAACTCATGTGCACACACTTGGATTTTCAGTTTATGGAAAATTTGGTCTATCTTTTGGTTCTGATTCTTTAAATCTTTGCATTTTGACTTGTTTGTTTGATGGTGAGACTGAAACTAGAGATTCTGGGTTTTTGATTCCTGTTCGTGATCAAATACTCTGAAGCATTTTTCCAGCAGAAGTCACCATTTGTTGTGCAGTTTTCACACACACGCCCTACTGGAAGCAGTGACCCTCTTTCGCTTTGGTTTTGGTGTTTTGGCCCCCTTTCTTTTTGAGGTTTTGTCTTACCTAGGCATGTGCTTAAATTGTTTATTTTGAATGCCTAAGTGTTTCCCCCAGGTTACTCATTGAAAATCTTAAGTTCTGGATGAATTTCGGGCTTTTACTTGGATTCGGGATTTTCCACCCTAGTTGGATTTTCCTGGATCCTGCTTAGACTCTGGCTGGCCCTTGTTGTTCGGGGATTTTTGATCTTCACGAATTTCTGCATGGGCTGGATTTTCCTAGATTCTGCCCTATCGTTAGATTCCTGAATTCCTTCTCTGGTTGTCTTATCAACTGCATTAATCACTCCGTGTGTGTTCTAAGAGATGTATTTAACTTGATTCTGAGGTCTTTTATGTCATCCTGCTTCTCATTTTCCCTCGTTGAGCTGAGAAGTGCTTTCTTGCAAGTGATTGGTTGGGATTTTGGGGGCATTCAGCTTTGAATTGATCGATTTGGTGGCTTTTTCTTGTGTGTTCATGCCCTTGTTCTAAGTAGACACCATTGAGCTTTGCATTTGCTAATTCTCATATCGATTTCCACTTTATAATGTTATGTGTCTGAGTGCTCTGCTTTGAATTGAATTATGCATGGCGCGTTGGTATTGTGAGAGCTTGTAGGATTTGAATTCCTATGTATTTGTTTATTTCATGCTGGGGTTGTTCAGTATTGCATCATTTGTCATCTCCTAGGCGAGTTTTGAGCTCATTTGTTTGTTTGCATTTCGATGAATCTTGCCTGAGAGTAATTAGTAAAACCTAGTGATGACTTAACAATTGAAACAACTAAATTCTGAACTTTCCTGTGCGCTAATGGTGGATGAGTAGGGTTTTAGACTTAGGGAAGTGGCATATCAAGTGATTTCATCTTAAAACAGGCTTGAAACACAAGGAAAATTTATGAAAGGTCCATCCCTGACTTGTCCTGAGTTAAGCTATTGAAATTCATGATCGATTCAGTGTCTGGATGAAATTGTGACCCAACATCACAGTCCGGGATAATCCATCCCTTCTGAATTTTATTCTCTGTGACCTTTCAAAGTCACCAAGAGCTCATAGCAGGCTCCTTTAGTCTTGTCAATTTTCTATTCTGTCACCGAGACCTTTCACCAAAACATATTCTGCTCTTGCTGAGACCTTCATATCGGCGAGACTACTAGCGGTCGCCAAGATGTTATAACAAAGCCCTTCTTTCTTGGCAAGCCTAGATCTTTGTTCACTGAGACTGAATGTTGTCAGAAGAGGATATGCCGAAGGGACTTCATATCAGTGAGACATTACACGATCGGCAGGACCTCTCACCGAATTCAAATCTAATGCCTATCGACAAGACACCTCAACTTCGCCAGAACCTTATATCAAAAACTTTAGTCTAGCTAAAGTTGTTACTTAAAATTTGATGGTCGGTGAGACAAGGGGAATTTACTGTGACTTTACCCTGAAGAAGATCTCTCATCGACATGACCTTCCTCATCGCCGGTCGGCAAGACGTGCCCCACTCGGTGTGACCTCATCCTGAATAGAAGTTGTTTGGCCGAAGTACTTTCCTTTGCACCAATTGGTTCAGAGTTTTGCCTTATCCGCGGAGTTTCGTCGGGTCCGGATTTCTTCAAAATCTACCATCTCCCAGATCTCCCGAAAATCCTCTTTGGCTCATTCTTCGTGGGAATCCGTCTCTGGTAGATTTTCCTGAAAGTTGATGAAATGTCAAGGAATATTGAATAGAATCATATGTTAGTGATTTTCAATGCATATTATGATTTATTCATGCTATCTTATGAGCTCCCATGTGGTTTATTGATGAAAATGATTGGGTTTAATGGTTAAGAAGGTGTTTCCTAGCCATTCAGTTGGAATCCGATCGGTTTGGAATTTCTCAAAATTCTTCTCTGGCTCAGATTCCGTGGATGGTCTTGAAACCCAAATTTTTTTGTGGTCATTTCATATGAGATTTAATAACACCTCGACTATATGAGATGCATTCTAACGGTGTTTTGATGGATCAACATGACTCTTTCATGTGGTTTTTATTATGTTTTCATGTTGAGTGCAGGTTGAATCTAGCGAGGCAGCGGTTGGGTCTTCATTGTCTGATGTAGAGACGATTAAGCTAGAAATTAAGAGCAAGGTCCCTGAGAGTAAGATCACTTCTGTCTGGTCAGAAGTCATTGATAGAAATGTTGGCATATGGGATTATGAATAATTTAAAGAAAGAATGACGGTTGAGAATCCTCCTTTGGTGACTACAAGGATGATGGAATCAAGATTGTCACATGTTGCTAGTTTCCCTTCTATGGTGCAATGTTATGAGTTGGTCCTTGAGTGCGCCAGGAACTATGATCAGGACACACAAAGGATTATTAGTCCTCAAGGGAGAGTTGTTGCAAATCTCAACCCGGTCTCCATTGCCCAAACCTTCGACATGCCAGACAGATCTCATGTGGTGGGGTTCACCATTGAGGTAGCTCAGGAGTTCTACAATGACCAAACTGTGAAATCACAATAGCTAATCAATTCCTGGCTGGAGAATCCCAAGTCTCACTACTCCAAATTGCCAAAGCAGCTATTCCGATCAAAATTCAAGGAGTACTATGATGCCATCACATTTCTTATCAGGGTGGTTGGATTGAAGAGTGCTGGTACATTCAAGAATTGGATGTGCCATGCAATTGTAATGATGGAACAAGAGAAAATTAATTACCATTGGGTAGGGGTCATTAGCCAAGTAATTCACAAGCAGTTGTCCAATGTGTTACAGACAAGGACCTTCACAATGACCTCATATTTGGTCTATGCACTAGCTAGATTCCATCCCTATAGCGGATTGGATACAAAGGGAATTTTTGGATAGGATATTATTTATGAAGTTTTCCCTCAATTTTATTTAGGAAGCTCCGACTATAGGAGGGAAAATGATGCATTTACCATGCATATCACCAGCATGCTTCAAGGGGCAGAACATGTCAGAATTTCAAAACAAGCCAAGGATCTCATCAAGAAGTATGGAGCTTGGTTTATTCAATTCCCAACCTTCTCCTACATTTGGATTGATGGCTACCAAAGGGCCCCATAAAGACTTCCAAAGTATCCCAATGACCACATCATATTGCTGGAAGTAACCTGACAGATTTTTGATTTTGATGCCATTGTCAAGAAGGACAAACACAAGATAGGATTTGATGGGGATTTTCCCATAAGGATTGGCACTGGAGAAGCATGCCCTTCCATTATCTCTGCCCAAGCTTCAGAGGAAGAAATGAGTACTATTGGTTTGTCCTTCCATTCCAAGAGGTCCAGGTTTGATATCATAGGTGAGGCTCAAAAGAAGGCTAGTAGAGAATATGGCCATAAGGTTAATTTAGAGGACTACTGGGCCAACTGTAGTGATTAATACGAGGTCAAAAAGAAGAAATTCTCTCAACTTCTGGTGGATGCAGTCTGATTGTATAATGTAGAGGCAGTGCCTGATCAATTGGAGGATGATGGGAACTTAATTCAGGATCATTCCTATGAGACAGTAAAAGATATTCCAATTGGTGATATAGACTGGTTAGAGTAGGAGCAAACAGAACTGAAGCAACTGATGGAGCCAGTCATCAAGGTTACCAATATGTGGCTCAAGCACATGGTATGGGAGTTGGAGAATAAAGGAGTGAAATGCACTTATAACCTGATGGGAGATCTAAATCCTCACTCCACCTCTAAGGAATCGGCTGAGCAGGATCCTAAGGGTAAAGGTAAGTTGGATTCCCCATCCAAGATCAAGTCAAAAGGTGTTCAAGGAGAAGAGGCCCCAGAAGAAGTAAAGCAGAAAAGGTCATGTCACTTGAACATAAGGAGGAACACATCGAGGAGGAAAGGAATAAAGATGAGACTCCTGAGAAACAAAATTTGGAAGAGGAAATACTAGAGGGTCAACAAAAGGAAATAGGACTGAGCCAAGTGCAATTAGAGCCTACTGTTCTAGGGTGGCTAGACAAAGAGATAAAGAGAAAACAGGTTGTGGTAGAGGACACACCACCAAATTGGGATGAACTCCTAGCTAAACTTGGGAAGGTTAAAGATAAGAAGGCTAGAGTGATCTCAAGGGTGGAAAGGGATGAGGTGCATAACAAAGTTGTTCACATTTCCATCCCTGCTCTAGGTAAAGATAGAGGTGATGTGGTTGGAAAGGATTACAATGTTCAGACTTTCAATCTAGGGCCTACATTAGTTGACCAAGATATTGAAGACTATGAGGTCTCCAGTACAATTATTGTGGATAGATAGAGAAGGAAAATGAAGACCAAGCAGGAGCTGAAGAGAGAAAATGAAACTCTCAGGAAGTGCTTGAAGGAATTAATGAAGCCACTATAGTCCATTAATCCTTCTTCCTCTGCTACAAATCCTCTACCTCAGGAGACCATCACCGAGCTAGAAAAGATGAAAGCGTCCATAGTTTCCACTGTGAATTGGTTGAAAGGGGTGCAAGTAAAAGGTGATGAAGCTATTAAGGAAATCTTATCTACTGGGAAGGATTCTACAAGGATGATGGATTGGATGAAGCAGGTAATGGCACAAGATAAAGAGGACACCGACCTCCTGCTATGAAAAACCAATACTAGTATGGAGTACACCCGGGATAGGTTGGTGAGTGACAAGATCCTTCCTTCTTCTAGAGCTACTGAACCATGGGAGTGGTTCAAGGTATTGAAAATTAGGTAGAAAGTATTGAAAAATATTTACAAACAGAGAAGACACATTGATGACACCCTAGCTGACATCTACAATGGTTGCATTGCTTTCTTCGAGATAATGATGGGAAGAAGGAAGATTGCTACCAAGTATTTGAGCCTGGAGTAGTTGAGAGAATGGTGGCAGGATGTTTATGCGCCACTTGATAATGGATCTATTTCTGAGCACCAGCTGGATGATGTGGCCACCTAGCTCGCAGTTATTGAAAAGTATTTAGCATATAAGGTAGATTTTGATAAGTCAGTCAAACACTCAAGGGACAAGCTACGTCTATCAAAAGATGAATTAGGGTTTTTCCCTTGCCTCCAGTAGCTGGATTGGATGGGATGTTCTTGAAAGTTCGTGAAGTGTTGGGTCTGAATACGGATAATAGGGAAGGGAGCTAATGATGGGCTGTGGCACGATTTGTGCTTCCCTATTATCTTCCCGCACATTGGTCCAAACTGCACTGCAAATCTTAGGCTAACTTGGACGGGATGTGCATTTAATGCCTATTTGACCCATTTCTAAGACTCTCTTGGCCAGGTGGTTGTGCTAGGTTATTGCTGCAAAACCCTTGCCTGGCTGACAGGTTTCTAGGGAATTCTATATATTGGGCATGTCACCTCATTTGTAAAGGGTTAGAAGATTAGAATTTGTAACCAAAATATAGAGATTGATATAGACCAGAGCTAGTTAGAAGTAGAGTAAGTTAGCAGGTAGTTACTCTCAAGAAAATATTGTAACAGAAAGCTAGAATTGTTGCTACAGTGAACAATTTGAATACAAGAAATGACATTGTGATTTGGTGCCATACTTGTTTTCTTAGGAGTAGTATTAGATTTAGAAATCTCTTTGAAACCCTTATCATTTTTCTATTTCTTTGATTATTGGGTTAAATCTAGGATTGAAGTATCACCAATTTGTTAAATTTGATAGAATCGATTCAATATTTTGCTTGTAGTAAGGTCCCATTGTGATTACCAACATTCTCACATTTGTCACTGAGTTTTTTATGCATTGCCAAGAACTGACACTAGAGACCTTGGGGTTCTCTCTTGAGGCTTGCTGATAGAGATTTACCTTTCAAGAGAGATAGGATTTCATATTTTGTCTGAGTTGTTGTGCAAAAAACACCATTAGCAGGGCCAAGCCAAAACTTGTTGAATTTGTCATGTCCCCTTTTCTTTTCTAGGGTATTTTCCCAACAGAGGACTAGATTTTTAATCTTAAAGGCCTTTACTTTGGCTCGACAATCAAACTATCTTTTAAAAACGTCCTGATGTTTGGAAAAAATTTCTATTGCTTGGTCACGAACTTCCTCTAGATGCAATAATTTAGCAAGGTGGGCTTCTTGGTGTTCTCCCTCCTCATAGTATGTATTAACAAATTGGAGCATAAGGATCTTTAGGTGGACTGGGAAGACTAACTCTAAGTGATAGACTAAGTGAAATGGGGAATTCCCCAAGGAAGCCTTATGGTGCGTACGATCAGTCCATAGGGAAAAACACAGCTGGATTTTCCAATCTTTTGGATTCTTTTCAAGTAGCTTCCTAATCACAATCAAAGGATTCTTGTTTGTGGATTCAGCTAGGCCATTTCCCTGAGGGTAGTAGTTGGATGAGAATTTAAGTGTTATTCCATAATCAAAGTACCAACTAGCAAACTTAAGGGACAAAAAGGCGGGACCATTGTCACACACAAGCGAAAATGAGCAACTAAAGCAATTTAAAATAAAAATTTCTAAGAAATTAGCAACTACTTTAGTTGTACATTTCCTACATGCTATTGCTTCAGTCCATCTAGTGCAATAATCAGAAGTAGTTAGAATGTACCTGTGGCCTACAAAGGATGGTGGGCTTACCAAACCAATCAAGTCGAGTCCCCACTGAGCGAAGGGCCTTACCTTCATGACTTGTTGCAACGGGATAGAAACCTTCCTTTCTAGGGTGGCAACGACATGACAAACATGACATGATCTGACATGGTTGTGTGCATCTTTGAATAGCATGGGCCAGTAGTACCCAACCTATAGGATCTGATGAGTAGTGGAAGGGTCGGATCCGTGACCAATGCCAAACATGTCGTGAAACTATTTTAGCACTTCAGTTGCTTCTTCCATTATGAGGCATCTAAGATAGATTCCTTCATGATTTCTCTTAAACAAAATGGATCCTTGCAGCATATATCTACTAATTTTCAATCTCAAAGCATTCTTTTGTACTCCTTGTAGTCATGATGGGAACTTGTTGTTTAGTAAATACTAAACAATGTCATCATACCACTCTCCTAGAGAAACATCCTCCAACTGGTACTGCTGCACTGTTAGCTCAGGTCTGGTTTCTACTATGGTGCGAGTGAGTGTCTATCCTTAGACTAGCTTTATGGGATGAATCTCCATGTTGTATTCTTGTAATAATGCTACCCATTTTTCTCTTCTTTCTCCTAACTCATTCTATATTAACAAGGTCTTGGTAGTTAGATCTAGGACTATTGCAAACATCTTATTCTAAAGAATATAGTGCCGAAACTTCTTAACTCCTCGGACCAAAGCATAAACCTATTTTTTGATGTTGTGATATTGTAACTCTATGTCTTTTAGCAGAGCACTCATAAATGCAATGGGGTTCTCATTCCCTTTGTCATATTTTTATGTTAGCATGTTGACAGAAGAATGATCTGAAGCGAAAGATTTAAATGTAGAAAGGCTTCAGATAGTCTAGACTAACCATCACTGGAGCATCTACAATTGCTTGCTTGATTTCTTCAAAATCCTACTTGGCTTCTGGTGTCCATTCCACTTTAGAATCTTTCTTAAGCATAGTGTTTAGTGGATTGACAATTTCAGCAAAGCTTGTGATGAACTTCCTGACAAAGTTAATCTTTCCAAAGAAAGACTTCATTTCTTTCTTGTTTCCTATTGTGCATGTTTTGCACACACACCCCACCAAAGGCAGGGACCCCCTCTTTTCACTCTTGTCGGGTCATTTTTCTCCTACCTCATTTTGTATGCCCCTATCCCAAAGTCCAAGTGGGTCACATTCCTTAAAATGATCAGTTTTCCCTTGACCAGATTCACCTACCTGAATTTTGCCAAGTCTTTTTCTTTCCCAGAAATGCCCCTGTGAGTTTCCCTTTATTTGTTGTCTCGACATCCTTCAGGCCTCATAGACCTATAGTTGTGGGTCACCTCATGCGGGTCATGCACTCATGTTTAACTACTGAGTAGCGACTAACACCCAACTTTTTCCCACATGGCAGGTTACATACTTAGTTTCTTCGTTCGAGCCTTGACCAAGCATCCAAACAAGTGTGGGTTTCTACATCTCACCTAACCTGGGTCTACCATACAAAGAAATAAATGCATGCCATTAATGGAAATTGGCTTATAAAAATTTCTTCCAGCCCTTCATTTTACTTGGGGCATTCAAATATGGGGAGAAACAAAGTCCCCCCTTCCTTTTTTTGCCTTTTGCCTTGTTCCTGCTGACTTGGTCCCTAATCACTTGATTCAATTTTTTCTTCATTTTTTAACTTTGGGGACAAGTTTCCTATGGATTTGGGATGTTTTTATGATGCCTAAGTGAACTACCAAGGTTTCATTAAGTTTTGGGAAGTTGCAAAAATTCCTTGTCGAGCCGCAGTCCTTTCGTCACCATCAGAACTTTCTTGTCAGGCCGTCGTCCCTCTATCACTGTCAAAACTTCCTTGTTGGGCCGCTGTCCCTCTATCACCATTAGAAATTCCTTGTAGGGCCCCTGTCCCTCTGTTGCCATCAGAACTTTCATGTCACGCCGTTGTGTGCTCATTGTCATTTCAAAAGGGCGGCAACCCTCCGGCTTCCCCCTTCCAAATCTACGCATTTTCAGAATGGGTGCAAACTTCAAGTTTTCGTCATCTAGGGCCCATAAAGTGAGTGACTTCACATGCCTAAAGGGGTTTGGATTAAATTTTCCATGTGTTTAGACATAGCAAAAATTCCCTTTCGAGCCACTGTCCCTCCCTGGTTGTTTGGGAACCTCCTTGTAGGGCCATTGTACCTCCGTTGTTGTCAGACCTTCCTTGTTAGGCTACCATCCCTTTGTCACCATCAGAAATTCCTTGTTAGGACACCATCCCTCCATTGCTATTGGAACTTTCATGTTGGGCCGCCGTGTGCTCATTATCATTTAAAAAGGGCGGCAACCCTTCGACTTCCCCCTTCCAATTTTTTGCATTTTTCAAAATGAGTCAAACTTAAGGAAGTATGTCTTGGAACTCTTTCTACCCCTTTTCCCATGTGCTAAAATTGAAAAATATCAAATTTACTAAGTTTTGTGAAATTTCAAAACTTCCCTTTTGGGCCATCATCCCTCTGTGGCCATTTGGGAACTTCCTTGTCAGATCGACATCCCTTTGTCGCTATTAGAACTTCCTTGTTGTGCCACCATCCCTCTGTCACCATCGAAACTTCCTTGTTGGGCCATCATCCCTTTGTCACCATTAGAACTTCCTTGTCGGGCCGCCGTGTGCTCATTGTCATTTCAAAAGGGTGACGATGCTCTGACTTCCCCCTTCCAAATTTCTTCATTTTTCAAAATGAGTCAAATCTTAAGGAATTATGTCTTGGCACTCTTTCTACCCATTTTTCCATGTGTTGAAATTGAAAAATCTCAAAATTTCTAAGTTTTGTGAAGTTTCATAACTTCCTTGTCAAGCCGTCGTCCCTCTGTGGTTGTCTTCTATCTGCCTTCCATGCGCCATCCACCTTCTGCCTTTTGTCCATTTTCTGCCTTCTGTATATCATTTGTCTTTCATTTGCTATCCCTCTGTGGTTGTCTGCCATCTACCTTCCATCCCCCATCTGCCTTCCGTCTACCGTCCACCTTACATTCACCATTCGTTGTTTACCTTTCATCTGTCTTTCATCTTCCATCCACTGTTCGCCTTTCATCCAATGTTCCCCATCTACCTTCCATTTGTTGTTTTCCTTCCATCCACCGCCCACCTTCCATCTATCATCTAATGTCCTCCTTTTGTCTATCGTCCTCTGTTTTCCTTCCATCTGTCATCTGCCTTTCATCTGCCTTCCATCTATCGTCTTCCATCTACCTTCCATCTGTCATCTGCCTTTTGTCTGTTGTTTTCCTTCTATCCATCATCGGCCATCCACCTTCCACCCTATGGCACCTACACCCTTGAGTACGCATTAATGTTTATAGTTCAAATGAGCTCCAAACATGGAACAATTATGAATATTATGATCTTTTAATGATGCATGGGTGAATCTAACAAGGATTTTGCAGGATTTGACTAACATTTGCCTTGATTTGTGTGTGAAAGCACTTAGGACACTTCATGCATGCAAGATTCAAGAAACCTACTGCAGGTCCAAGGCCCATTGAGAAAGTTGAACAAGGAAAAATCACATTACTCCTTTCACCATTCATTTTATGCTCGCCTCTCTCCCTAGCACCCATCAATAGAGTTGGCATTAGAAGCAGGCTTATGTCAAGGAAGTTAATGTCAAAATTGCAAAGGGTGGCCTTGAAGGTGGTGGGAGGGAGCGGCTATTTCCTCCCTTCAAACAAATGATCACGGTCCATTAGGAGCTATCGCATCAGATCATTTGATCCATTTAACAACAATGAAAATCTGTAAACAAGCTGTACTTGATTGATTAAGGGATGCTACGAACATGTCAAGTAAAAGGTAGCTTTTGAATAGTTTCAGCTACAACAAAAGGGCAATCAAATAGAAGACAAAATTTCTAAATTGACTGGCCATTATAGGAAAAAATAGAGAAAAGACAAGGAATGTATTTTTAATTGCTATATAATGAGGGGTAGGTGAAGCCCTAGTACAATCAAATCTTAGCCACACAATGTAATTCAATCCTAGCCATTCATTTGGGCTTTGGAAAACTATACATAGGGGTCTCCCCTTCATTTGTAGATGGTTGGAGAGCTGATGTAAAGGAATTCTACAGCAATAGAGAGATACATTGCATGATTTATGGGTGTTTCTCTTATGTTTCTTCATTATGCATGCATGGTTCTACTTCCCTATTAGTTTAGTTAGTTTCTTGAGTGGAAGTGATGATGGTGTTTGTTGTTATAGTATTTGATGAATTTCTAGCTCATTCTTTTTGTGGTTTGTTGATGATAAATCACTTTGTAAAGTTATTATGAGCTTATTCACTTCACTGTTGCAACTTAGTTCAATTACATGTTCATGATGTGTGTATGTAATCTAAAAATCTACAGTCCTTAGAAGATTGCACTAGTTTTGTGTAACTGTAGGATCCTCTTGGCCAAGCAAAACCCAGTTTAGGGAGTTTGTCTACTATAGTAGCTTCCATGATCACTGTTCATTAGTAGTTTCAGGTCTAGGAACTTCCTCCCTTCTCCACCCTTTTTCCTTTTTTTTTTTAATAAGTAATGTAAGCTAAGGTTCATTGCACATTGTAAAGCTAAATCTAAAGTTGAATTATGAGTTCTAGACTATTGTTTTGAACTTGCAACAACTGAGCAACAATTTCTGCATCTCAAGAACTCCATTTGCAGACCCAACTTCCCACACTTTGTAACTCATCAGTAATTTCTCCCTGTGATTACCAACAAATCACATGAAAAACTGAGATATTCCAAGCACTATCAAGACCTGACATTAGAGACCTTGGGGTGATTTTTTGCAACTTGCTTGTAGAAGATTGCCTTTCAAGAGAGGTGATGCACCTATGCATTACCTATGTTGAGAAGTTCATGAAAAACACATCAATAGAACTGGTGCTAGAAGGAGGACTAGCATGTTGAGGCTATGAAGCTGAAAGTTGGAAGTTGAAAGGAGAACCTTCAAGAAGGAATCTAAGATAAGGAGATCTCTTTTAATGCTAAAAATCAGAAAAATCTGAAGGAAAATAAGAGCTAAGTTGAAATGGAGCAGCGCGTGCAAATTAACATCACTTAGCTACATGTAGATTTAAATAATAGATTGAAGAAACCATTGGAGCAATTTGCATTGGCGGAAAAATTCTGGATCCATGGCACATGCAAACACAGCGAGTTGGGGTGTCTAACATTCTTGAGCAGGATTGAAAGGGTCTTGCAAGGAGAGATTCCCTTTTGGAAAATATATCAACCCTTGGCTCTTGTAGACCTAGAGGAAGAATTGCAAACCATGGCAGCTAAGGCATTCATGGAGCTGATCCAAAAATATTTGGGCAGCGAAGATGGACCAAGACTGGAGGAGATATTTATTTCTACTTGGTGCAGATTTCATAATGCACCTCACTTAGAATTAACTTGTTTTTCATGTGCCAATTTCATCACTCAACTCAAGGGTTGCTTGAGCAAGTTGGAACAACCAACTCCCAATGATGGAGAGTCATTCCATGAGGCAAGAGAGTTGTCTCCATTTGGAGGGCAGCATATTCAAGTTGGATCAAGGAATTTGACACAAGTTAGTGCTGGGACAACAGAAACTAAGGCTGGAAGTCAAAGGGAAGGAGCTGATTTCCTTGGGGCAACAAAAGGTCTTGATGAAAGGTCAGCTATAAAGGAATCAAAAATCATTTCCTCTATCGACAAAGGGCATTCCTCCACTTAGGAAGAATAACCATTGGTAGTTGAGGATGGATC
The DNA here is from genome assembly GCA_007258455.2 of Sequoia sempervirens. NCBI lineage: Eukaryota > Viridiplantae > Streptophyta > Pinopsida > Cupressales > Cupressaceae > Sequoia > Sequoia sempervirens. The sequence continues at coordinate 253,595,571 of VDFB02105785.1, read as the reverse complement.
AACAAAGTTTGCAACAGTGTATGTTGGGTCAGCCAATGAAGATGTTGAAAATTAGAAAGAAGAAGAGGTTGACAGCTTTGGAGCAGCAGAAAATGATGATGAGAGTATAAGTGAAATCGGATTAGAAGATCTCTCCTTCATGAATGGCAGCAACCAAGCATCTAAAAATGTAGATTTGGAGGAGTGGGAACAACTACAGGTCACGACTATTCACTATCAAACTTCCTTTTCAAGTGATGATGAGGGCCCAATAATGGAAAGATACAGCCAACTCGTCTCCAGCTTAGCAAAGGATTGGTCTGAACTAAGACATCAAGTGGATCTGGAGGTATTGCTGCTACAAAATTGGTGCAGACTCCATGATTCATCACATTCTGAGTTTGCATGTGAGCTATGCAAAGAGGCTATTGAACAAGTTAGAGGATAAGCAGAGCAACCAAGTGCCTGACCTCCTCTACTTGCTGCCCATATCAAAGAAGAAGACCAAAAGCCTGAATCAAGTGATGACTTAGTTGAAGGTAGGCCTCAAGAGGATGTTGGGACAACAATAGAAGAAGGACAACAATACAGTCTTGAGCTTCCAAATGATGAAGTAGATCAAACAAGAATGTTGTCCACCAGTCATCAAGAATTTATTCCTCTTGAAGAGCATTTGTGCACCATGGACGATGAGATTTATGGTGAGTCTTTGGAGGGAAATTTCATAGTAGATTTTGGTCCCCTTGATGAGGTGCCATCAATTGATGACTTCTTTCCATTAGGAGTTGTACTAAGGAGGTATACCTGCACAGAGGAAGTGAAAGTCCCAGAGCTTAGCAGCGATGAAGACATACCACCTAAACCACCCATTGGTGAAATGTTGGAACCTCCAGAATGGGAAAGAGGCTCCTTCTCCATTTATAGTGATAGTGACCAAGAAGAAATGATCAAACATCTTGATGAGACACATGAAATGTGAAAAGGATAAGATAAAGGTGAAGGTGTTTCGATGGCCACCAACACACATGACATGCTTGGTCAACTGCAAGATACAACTGGGAGTCTGACTGCATTGACCACTGTTGATCCTCTTACATGTTCAGAGGGCTGCAATAGGATAGATTCATCTATGTCATCATCCTATGATATTGGACATCATAAAATTGAGGTCAACACTAGGGAGAGAAGATGGGACAACATGCTACCCCTTGAAGACAACAATCAAGTGGAGCCATGGACTATAGAAGACCCACGTGATGAAATGTTTTTCCTTGAAGAACAACATATAGGGGCTATAGGACCCATTGGTAGCTTGGAAGAGGTGCTTTATTCCCCGTCCTCCTAGCCCTATGCATGCCTAAGAACAAAAATGTTGCACCATCCAATCCCTCCATTCGAGGCTGCCAACACGATGACTGATGATGCAGTGCTCGCTCTTGACTATCAAACACTGCCACCTCCATGTGATGACATCTAGGTTCTATCCTTCCTTGCCTCTATTAATTTTCATAGCTACATTTATCATTTTGATTATGGGAGTGTGGAAAGTAAAACTTGTTTATGGATCAACCATGGGTTCAACAAATCACCTCAATTGCTGATTTTTCATGATGACATGATTGAATTTGAATGTTGCTATGTCAAACTTCTTTTTTCTGAATACAAGGATGAATGTACATGATTGAGAACTGTAATGTTACCCTTCTGCTTGTGCATGCATTACGAAGTCCAATTGGCATAAAATTTAGTTTTCCTTCCCTGAACATATTGCTTTGTAAGTATCTTTGTACATAGCTCATTTTGGGTAATGTAGGTTTCATGTACATACCTCGGGTTCATGTATATAGTCTCCCTTTCCTTATTTTGTTAGGTTAGTTGGTTTTTTTAGGGTGTTTGCTTTAGGGTGGTCTCTTTGTTGTTTTCTTTTGATTTTTTCCTTTGGTTAGTGTAGGTGTTTGCTTTTCGTTTTGCTTTATGTTTTGTTGCTGCTTTGTTACTACTTTGCTCGGGGTCCCTCTACTTTTAGCTGGGCACATCTATGGGAAAAACAACCATACTTATTACCTGGGTTTGTTCTACATAATTATTTGTTAAACTCTAATCAAGTTTTTAGAGTGGATGGTGAAGGTCTTCTATTAGTGTCAATTATTTGGATATTTGATTCAAAGAGGATAAGCTATTGGTTGGTTCAATTCTGATGTATTGTAGAATCTTATAACTCTCACATATTTTAAGAATATGGAGGTCATTGTAGGTCCTTTGTGAATTCTAGTTAAGTGAAAAATATAAAAAATTTCTTCAGTGCCACTGTGATTCTCAGCCCTGAATGTGAGCTTCATTGCTTGTAGGTTGAAATGAAAGGAATTGAAAAGAAGAAAATCAAAATAAAAGAAACAAAATAAAGAAAAGAAAAACATTGAAAATCAAAAGAAAGAAGAAATTCAACCTTTCAGGAGGATCCGAGCAACTCTACCAGTGCTATGGATGTTTGGCCGATAGTAGAGTAATGTTCAGGAGAATCACAATGACAACCTCATGAGGGCTATGGATGCCTGACAGGTAGTGAAGCAATGTCTTGGATGCTTTTGGAGTTAGAATAAACTACATAGCTTAACTTGATGGAGCTTAGGTTCTTGCAGTAGCTAAAGGATGGGAATTAATGCAACTGCACACACTTGAATTTTCAACATACTGAAGGTTGGGTTGGCCAGTGGTTTTGATCCTTTGGTCAAGCATCTAGTTTTTTTTCCATAGCGTGAAGGTCAGAACCAAAGATTCTGGGTTCATGATTCCATTTTTTCATTGAAATGCTCTAGAGCATTTCTCCAATGAGTCGCCATTTGTTGTGCATATTTTGCACACATGCCTCGCCGAAGGTAGGGACCCCCTCTTTTCACTCTTGTCATGTCATTTTTCTCCTACCTCATTTTGTGAGCCCCTATCCTTGAGTCCAATTGGGTCACATGCCTTAGATTGATCAATTTTCCCTTGACTAGATTCACCTACCTGAATTTTGCCAGGTATTTTTCTTTCATGGAAATGTCCCTATGGGTTCCCCTTCATCTGTTGCCTCGACATCCTTTAGGCCTCGCGGACCCACAACTACGAGTCACCTCATGCCGGCCGCCACTCATTTTTCACCGCTGAGTAGCGACTAATGCCTAAGTTCTGCCTGCATGGTGGGATCCACACTTAGTTTCTCCATCCTACCCTTGACCAAGCATCCAAACAAGTGTGGTTTTTTGCATCTCACCTAGCCTAGGTCTACCATACGAAGAAATCAATGCATGCCATTAATAGAAATTGGCCTATAAAGATTGCTCTCAGCCCTTTATTTTACTTTGGGCATTCAAATCTAGGGAGAAACAAAGTCCTCCCTTCCTTTTTTTCCTTTTGCCTTGTTCCTGCTGACTTGGTCCTTGATCACTTGATTCACCTTTTTTCTTCATTTTTTGACTTTGGGGACAAGTTGCCTATGGATTTGGGATGTTTTTGTGATGCCTAAGTGAACTACGAAGGTTTTGTTAAGTTTTGAGAAGTTGTAGAAATTCCTTGTCGGGCCACCATCCCTTTGTTGCTGTCATAACTTCCTTATCTGGCCGTTGTCCCTCCATTGTCATTGTACCTTCCTTGTCAAGCCGTTGTCCCTCTATTGCCATCAGAACTTCCTTGTTAGGCCATCATCCCTCTATCATCATCAAAAATTTCATGTCGAGCCGTCGAGTGCTCATTGTTGTTTCAAAAGGGTGGCGAGCCTCAGACTTGCCCCTTCCAAATCTATGCATTTCCGAAATGGGTACAAACTTCAAGTTTTCTTCATCTAGGGCCCATAAAGTGAGTGAATTCACATGCCTAGAGGGGTTTGGATCAAATTTTCCATGTGTTTAGACATCACAGAAATTCCCTTTTGACCCACCGTCCCTTTGTGGCTGTTTGGGAACTTCCTTGTTGGGCAACCATCCTCCCGTCATCGTCAGAACTTCCTTGTTGGGATGCCATCCTTCTATCACTGTTGGAACTTCCTTGTTGGGCCACCGTCCCTTCGTCGCTATTAGAACTTTCATGTCGGGCCGTCAAGTGCGGCGACTCTCTAGCTTCCCCCTTCCAAATTTTTGCATTTTTCAAAATGAGTCAAATCTTAAGGAAGTATGTCTTGGTACTCTTTCTACCCCCTTTCCCATGCACTAAAATTGAAAAATATCAAATTTGCTAAGTTTTGTGAAGTTTCAGAACTTCCCTTTCAGGTCACTATCCCTCTGTGGCCGTTTGGGAACTTCCTTGTTGGGACGCCATCCCTTTGTCGTTGTCAGAGCTTCCTTGTTAGACCATCATCCCTCTGTCACCATCAAAACTTCCTTGTCAAGCTATCATCCCTCTGTCATCATCAGAACTTCCTTTTCAAGCCGTCATGTGCTCATTGTCATTTCAAAAGGGCGGCAACCCTCTGGCTTCTCCCTTCCAAATTTTTGCATTTTTCAAAATGAGTCAAATCTTAAGGAAGTATGTCTTGGCACTCTTTGTACCCCTTTTCCCATGCGCTAAAATTGAAAAATATCTAATTTCCTAAGTTTTGTGAAGTTTCATAACTTCCTTGTCAGGCCGCCATCCCTCCATGGTCATTTTAGAACTTCCTTGTCCGGTCGTTGTCCCTCCGTGGTTGTTCACCGTCTGCCTTTTGTCCACTGTCTACCTTCTATCTGTCATCTACCTTCCACCTTCCATCCTCCATCTACCTTTCATCTTTTGTTCACCTTTCATCCACTGTCCCACCATGGCCATCCACTATCTTCCTTCCATTCGGCGTTCACCTTCCATCCGCCATCTTCCTTTTGTCTATTGTCCGTCTTCCATTTGTTGTCCATTGTCCACCTTTTGTCCGTCATCCACATTCCATCCTCCATCCGTCATCTACCTTTTGTCTGTCATCTGCCTTCCATCCACATTCTGTCTGACATCCACTGTCCTCCTTACACCTTCTATCCATCATCCACTATCCATCTTCCATTTGTCATCTGCCATCCACCTTCGATCCACCATCCACCTTCCATCCACCATCCACCGTCCACCTTCCGTCTGTCGTCCACTATCCTTCCACCCTATGGCGCCCGCACCCTTGAGCAGACATTAATTTTTATGGTCCAAATGAGCTCCAAATGTGAAACAATGATGAATATTATGATCTTTTAACGATGCATGGTTGAATCTAACATGGAGTTTGCACAATTTGACTAATATTTTCCTTGATTTGTGTATGCAAGCACTTACAACACTTCATGTATGCAAGATTCAAGAAACCTACCGCAGGTCCATCATGGAGGCCCATTGAGAAAGTTGAATAAGGAAAAAGCACATTGCTCCTTTCACCATTCATTTTATGCTCACCTATCCCCCTAGCACCCATCAATAGAGCTAGCATTAGAAGCAAGCCTATGTCAAGGAAGTTAGTGACAAAATTGCAAAGGGTGGCCTTGAATGTGGTGGGAGGGAGTGGTTGTTTCCTCCCTCCAAACAAAAGATTACAGTCCATCAAGAGCCGTCTCATCAGATCATTTGATCCATTTAACAATGATGCAAATATGCAAACAAGGTGTACTTGATGGATTAAGGGATGTTGCAAACACATCAAGTAAAAGGTAGCTTTTGAACAGTTTCAGCTATAGCAAAAGGGCAATCAGCTAGAAGACAAAATTGCTAAAGTGACTAGCCACTATAGGACAAAATAGAGAAATGACAAGGAATCTATTTTTAATTGCTATATAATGAGGGGTAGGTGAATCCCTAGTGCAATCAAATCCTAGCCATTCATTTGGGCTTTGGAAAACTATAAATAGGGGTCCCCCCTTCATTTGTAAATGTTTGGAGAGCTGATGTAGAGGCATTTTGCAATAATAAAGAGCTACATTGCATGATTTATGGGTGCTTCTCTTGTGTTTCTTCATTATGCATGCATGTTTCCACTTACTATTATTTTAGTTGTAAGTTTCTTGAGTGGAAGTGATGATGGTGTTTGTTGTTATAGTATTTGATGAATTTCCAGCTCATGCTTTTTGTGGTTTGTCGATGATAAATCACTTTGTAAAGCTAGTCTGAGCTTATTCACTTCATTGCTGCAACTTAGTTCAATTACATGTTCATGATGTGTGTATGTAATCTAAAAACCTGGAGTCCTTAGAAGATTGCATTGGTTTTTTGTAACTGTAGGATCCTCTTGGCCAAGCAAAACCCAGTTTAGGGAGTTTGTCTACTGTAGCAGCTTCCATGATCACTGTTCATTTGTAGTTTAAGGTCTAGTGACTTCCTCCCTTCCCTACCCTTTTTCCCTTTCTTTTAATAAGTAACCTAATCTAAGGTTCATTTCACATTGTAAAGCCAAATCTGAAGTTGAATTATGAGTTCTAGACTATTGTTTTGAACCTACAACAACTGAGCAACAATTTCAGCATCCTAAGAACTCCATTTGTAGACCCAACTTCCCATGCTTTGTAAGTCATCCATAAGTTTTCTCTATGATTACCAACAAATCACATGAACAACTAAGATATTCCAAGCACTATCAAGACCTGACATTAGAGACCTTGGGGTGATTTTCTGCAACATTTTTGTAGAAGATTTCCTTTCAAGAGAGGTGATGCGCCTATGCATTACCTGTGTTGAGATGTGCATGAAAAACACATAAACATTTCCTGGGAGTTGAATCTTTAATATGGATTGGATGCACTCAGGTTCAATTGAGATTCCCTTTTTTGGGATCACATGTCTGAGTAGCTTGCCTTCAGTCACTCCGAAGATGCATTTCTTTGGGTTCAATGATATGCCAAACTCTCTACATTTCTAAAAGACCTTGCACAAGTTAGAGACATGGTCTCCTCTTTTCTTTGAAAACATGGTGAGGTTATTCATGTATATGATGATGCACATTTTGATGAGGCCCTTGAAGGAAATTTCTATTTCACGCTAAAATGTAGCGTCGGTGTTGATCAATCCAAACGTCATTCTTTTGTATGCAAACATTCCCCACTTTGTAGTAAATTTCATTTTATGCCTATCTTCATACTGAATCATAACCTAGTTATATCCTGAGTATTCATCTAGAAATGACATCATCTAAGCTCCATTAACTATTTTCAACACTTCATCTAGTGAGGGCACTGGATAAATGTCCTCAGAATCTCTATTTCAATTTTTGAAAACCATGCATAATATGATCTCTCCATTCTTTTTTCTAACTATAACTAAAATTTCCACCCATGTGGAGTGCCTAACTAGGAAGATAATTCTAGATGATAGTAGCTTTTGAACCTCTTTGTAGATAATTGGTTCCAACAATGTGTTGATCGAGCGCTGACACTGCCAGAAAGGTCTTACATCTAGCTTGAGGGGAATAGTGTGAGTGATAATTGAAGTATCATATGTTTTCAAGTCCTCATAGCTCCAAGCAATCATGTCATGATAGATATGTAGGGCATATACAATTCTTTTCTTCTCCTTTGATGTGCATACTTTTTCAATGAACACGTTTTTAATCTCTTCAGTAGTGTTGTGCAGTTTTTGCACACATGCCCTGCTGAAAGCAGGGACCCTCTTTTGCTTTGGTTTTGGTTTCTTGGCCCTTTCTTTTTGAGGTTTTATCTTACTTTGGCATGTGCTAAAATGTTTATTTTGATTTCCTAAGTGTCTCCCTTGAGTTATTCATTGCAGATCTTTGGTTTTGAGTTAAGTTCGGGTTTTCACTGAAGTTCGGGACTTTCCACTTCGTCCAGATGTTCTTGGATCCTGTTTGAACTCCAATTGAGCACTGTCATTTCTGAGATTTTTTGTCTTCATGGATTTCTGCATGGGCCGGATTTTTTTGGATTCTGTCCTATTGTCGGGTTTCTGAGTTCTCTGACTGTCTTTTTGATTGCATTTAATGTCATTTGTACCTTTGGCAAGCGATGTATTTAAGTGATTTCGAATGATTATTATACTATTATGCTTATTTCTTTCCATCATTTGAGCTAAGGAGTGCATTCTTGTGAGTGCTAGATTTGGATTTGAGGCGTTGAGTTTGCGAATTGTGAATTTGCTGGTGAATTCTTTGGTGCTTTCATGTCGCTGTTGTTTGTGGATGCCATTGAACTTCGCATTTGTTGTTTCTGAGATCAATTTTCACTTCATAATGGTATGTTTTCAATTGCCTTGCTCCTAGTTGATAATTGCAGATAGCGCTTTGAAGTTATAAAGCTTATTTGGGTTTGATTCATTGTGTTATTTGAACATCTTCGCGACTAGGGTTGCGTAGCATTGTCTGATTTATGGTCTTCCAAGTGAACCCCAAGCTCATCTATTCCTTTGCATTGAGGGGGGTCATGCACAAGAGGTCGTGACTTTTCCCTAGTAAGGCTTTGGCAGTCGAAATATTTAATTCTGAGCTCGTCTATGCTTTAATGGCGAATCTGTGGGGTTTAACTTAGGGCATCGCCATTTATCTTTAGTATGTTCTTGAATTGGCTTAGAATGCAAAGGGAATCCATAGAAAGCCCATATCAAACTTTCCCTAAGCTTCAATCCTTGAAATTCATGATCAATCTAGTGTTCTAAGTGTAATCATGATTTAACGCTGATATCCAGTTTTCAGCCTCAATCCAGGATTTTTCATTCCCTCGGGACAATCCACCTCTGGCGGATTTTCCCAATCTCCTTGGTTTTTCCCGATCTCTGTCGTTTTCCCGATTTCCTTTGAGTTCCCAGAATCTAAATTGCTTTCAGAATTTTACCTTATCCGCGGATTTCCGTTGACTCCAGATTTTCCCGAAGTTCTTGCTTCCCTATTTTTTTCGGATTTGCAAAGTGTCTGTCTTCGCGGAAATCTGTCTCTAGCTGATTTTCTCAAAATTTGGTGAAATGTAAGGAAGTATGGAATAGCATGATTTATTAATGATTTATGATGCATTTTATGTTTTATTCATGCTATCTTGTAATCTCCTATGTGGCTTGTTGATTAAAATTGATCAAATTTAATTGTTAGTAGGTGTTTTAATGATTATTCCGTTGGAATCCGTCTGGCCCAGAATTTCCCAAAATTCCCCTAGCTCAGATTCCCCGGATGGTTCTGAAACCGGATGTTTATCAAGAGCATTTCATATGAGTTTTAATAACACCTTGATTGTATGAGGCTTATTCTAATGGTGTTTTTATGGATTAACCTTCCCTTTCATGCGGTTTTTATTATGATTTCCATGTTGAGTGCAGGCTGAATCTAGCAAGGAAGCAGCTGGGTCTTCAATGTCTGATGCAGAAAAGATTAAGATGGACATTAAGAGCAAGATCCCCAAGAGTAAGATTACATCGGTCTGATCAGAGGTGACTGATACAAATGTTGGCCTCTGGGACTATGAGGAATTTAAAGGAAGAATGGTAGCAGAGGATTCTCCTTTGGTGGCTAGAAGGATGATGGAATCATGATTGTCACATGTTGTTGGTTTCCCTTCTATAGTGTAGTGTTATGAGCTGCTCCTCAAGTGTGCCAAGCACTATGATCAAAACACACAGAGAATAATTGATCCTCAAGGGAGAGTGGTAGAAAATCTCAACCCTATTTCCATTGCTCAAACTTTTGATATGCCAAACAGGTCTCATTTGGTGTGATTCAACATGAAGGCAGCTCAGGAGTTCTACGATGAACAAACTATGAAGGCACAACAGTTTATCAATTCCTGGCTAGAGAATCCCAAGTCACACTACTCCAAGTTTCCTAAATAGTTATTCAGAGCAAAGTTCAAGAAGGAGTATTATGATGCCATCACCCTTCTCAGTAGGGTGGTTGGATTGAAGAATGTTGGCATGTTTGAGAATTGGATGTGCCATGTGATTGTGAGGATGGAGTAAGAGAAGATTAACTACCATTGGGCAGGGGTCATTAGAAAAGTAATTCATGAACAGTTGTCCAATGTGTTGCAAACAAATACCTTAACAATGACTTCATATTTGGTCTACGCGCTTGCAAGATTCCACCCCTACAAAGGATTGAGTACAAGGGGCACCTTTGGATAGGATATTATCTACGAGGTTTACCGTTAGTTGCATCTAAGAAGCTTGAGCTATAGGAGGGTGAATGATGCATTCACCATGCATATCACTAGATTACTTTAAGGTACAGAGCATGTCACGATTTCAGATCAAGCAAAAGAAATCATCAAGAAATATGGGGCATGGTTTATTCAGTTCCCAACTTTCTTCTAAATTTGGATTGATGGCTACTAGAGAGCTCCATACATACTTCCAAGATACCCTACCGATCACATTCTACTGTTGGAGGTCACTAGGTAGATCTATGACTTTGATGCCATTGTCAAGATGGACAAGCATAAGACTTGATTTGGTGGAGACTTCCCCTTGAGGATTGGTACTGGAGAGGTTTGTCCTTCCATTGGTTATGCCCAAGCTTCAAAAGAAGAAATGAGTACTCTTGGCTTGTCTTTCCACTCCAAGAGATCCAGGTTTGATATCACGGGAGAAGCCCAAAAGAAGGCCAGCAGAGAGTATGGCCATAAGGTAGATTTGGAGGACTACTAGGCCAACTGCAGTGATGAATTTGAGGTCAGAAAGAAGAATTTTTCTCGCCTTCCAGTTGAATCAGTTCAACTATACAATGTGATGAAAATCCCAGACCAACTTGATGATGATGGAAACTTGATCCAGGATCATGCTTATGAGGCCATAAAAGACAGACCAATTGGTGATGTGGATTTTTTGGAAGAGGAAAAGACAGAATTAAAACAATTGGTGGATCTAGTTATCAAATTTACTAGGATGTGGCTAAAGCATAAGCTATGGGAGTTGGAAAATGATGGTGTATAGTGCACCTATGTGCTAATGGGAGATTTGGATCCTCACTCCACCTCTGAAGAATCTACTAAGCAGGATCCTAAGGGCAAGGGTAAGTTGGATTCTCCTTTCAAAATCAAGATAAAAGGTGTTCAAGAAACATAAGCCCAGGAAGCAGAAAAATAGAGAAAGCCAAAGGCCAAGAAGAGGACAAGGACTAGGAAGTCTGAGCAGAAAGAGACTGAAGGGCAGAATCTTGAGGCTGATGATCCTGTACCAAAAAGGAGGAGAATCATAAAATTGTCATAGAAGACAAGCTCCAAGGTAGGAGGGGAAGAAGTTACCCCACCAGTGGTAAATGTTGAAAGTTCAGAGGAGAAGGCCAAAGTGTATACAAGGAGGTCTAGGACTCCTCATAAGGATAGTGTGTCTAAGGCAGATCTCCCTCTAGTGTTTTCTCATGAGGAGTAGCATGATTATGTGCCTTCCGCTCATTAAGCTCAAGGTAAACCAGGTGAGTCAGAAAATGTTGAGGATCATCCAGATACTGAAGGAGAAGAATTTCATGAAGGTGACCTTTATAGTGTAGAGGCAAAAATTGATAAGGTAATACAGTCTCCTTTGGTGGCTTATGTGGAGTCACCTATTGGAACCAAAGAGGTTAAATCACCTCCAAAAGAAGAGCAAACAGTGAAGGATCCATCACCTATACACAAGGAAGAACATGCTAAAGAGAAGGAAAGCAAGACAAATGAGACTCCTGAGAAACATAATTTGAGTGAGGAAGCACCTAAAGGTCAACAAGAAGAGGAAAAATAGGTTGAGGTGCAATTGGAATCCACTGTCCCTGGTTGGTTGGACAAGGAGATAAGGAGGAAACAAGTTGTTGTGGAAGATAGTCCGCCAAATTGGGTTTCAGTACTAGCCAAAATTGGAAAAGATAAAGGTAAAAAGAAGGCTAGGGTGATTTCAAGGATTCAAAGGGATGAAGCTTATAACAGAGTTGTTCACATTGCCACCCCTACTTCATATAAAAACATAGATGATGTGGTTGAAAAGGATTACAATATTCAGACTTTCAATCTAGGGCCTACATTCATTGAGCAAGATATTGAGGATTATGAGGGGTCTAGTGCAGTCATCTTGGGCAGATTGAGAAAGGAAATAAAGACCAAGCAGGAGCTAAAGAAAGAAAATGAGAATCTTAGGAAATGCTTGGAAGATTTTATGAAGCCCCTGCAATATTTTAACCCCTCAGTTTCTGTTGCAAAGCCTTTACCTCAGGAGACCATTACTGAGCTTGAAAAGATGAAGGATTCCACTCTTGCTACTATGAATTGGTTGCAAGGGGTGCTAACCAAGGGTAATGAGGCTATCAAGGAGTTTTTGTCAACTGGAAAGGATGCTATCAGGGCAACTGATTGGTTGAAGGCATTGTTGGCACATGATAGGGAAGATACGGATCTTTTGCTACAGAAAACCAGAACTATCATGGAGTACACCAGGGAAAAGCTAGTAAGTGATAAAATTATTCCTTCCTCTGGAGCTGCTAAACCTTGGGAGTGGTTTGAAAAAGATTTACAAACAGAGGAGGCAGATTGATTATACCCTAGCTGGTGTGTACAATGGCTCCATTTCCTTTTTTGAGATTATGATAGGGAGAAGGAAGATTGCTCCCAAATATCTGAGTTTGGAACAATTGAGGAAGTGGTGGGGATGATGTTTATGTCCCAATTAATGATGATTCCATTTCTGAGCACTAGTTGGATGATGCGGCCACATACATTGTTGTCATTGATAAATACCTAACCTATAGGGTTGATTGGGATAAGTCGGTAAAACGGTCAAGGGAGGAAATTGCATCAATTGAAAGGTGACTTAGGGTTTTGCCTTTACCACCCATGGCTGACTTGGATAGGGTGCTTTTGAAGGTTCATGAAATGCTGGATCAGAATAAGGACAAAGGGGAAGGTAATTAATGATTGGCTACATCAAGATTTGTGCTTCCCTATTATTTTGCCTTGCATTGGTTCAAGCTACATTGGAGATTCCAAGCTAACCTGGATGAAGTTCAGAAATTTAATGCATATTTTATTTTATTTTGAATTTCTCTTGGTTGACTTGTGGTGCCTAATTATTATTGTAAAATCTTATCTAGGCCGACATGTTAAAGAAAAATAATCCCACCCCCAAATTGTTAAAAAATGTTAAAGCTGCCATTTCAAGGTCATCCTTTGATGATGCCACTAAAAAATGGCTCACCCCTTCCAAGGAGGTGACTCCTCGTATCTATGGGGTTCCTAAGATCCATAAAGCAGGTACCCCCCTTTGACCCATTGTTGATACTATTAACTCCCCTACTTATAGATTGGCCTCCCATCTTGCCAAACTTATCTCCCCTCTCATTGGAAATTCAAGTTCCTTCGTCAAAAATTCTTCCCATTTTGTGGAATTCATCAAAGATAAAAAACTAGATGCAAATGATATTCTTGTTAGCTTTGATGTGGTTTCTCTCTTCACCAAAGTCCCCTTACATGACTCAATTGAGCTTATCAAACAAAAGACAAGCCTTGAAATTGCCTCCTTAGTTGAGTTATGTCTCAGATCAACTTTCTTTTCCTTCCAAGGTGTCATTTATGAACAAGTGGATGGAGTTGCCATGGGCTCTCCTCTTTCTCCCATCGTGGCCAACCTCTACATGGAGCACTTTGAAGATGTCGCTCTCCATTCGTTTCCCTTCAAACCTAAATGGTGGAAATGTTATGTAGATGACACCAATATATGTTGGTCCCATGGTCGGGAGAAGCTTGAAGAATTCCATTCCCACTTAAACAACTTATCTCCTCACATCTCTTTCACCAAGGAAATTGAAACTGACAACCAACTACCTTTCTTAGATGTTCTTCTCATCAAGAATGCAGATGGTTCGTTATCTCGGTCCATCTTTTGAAAATCCACCCACACTGACCTTTATCTTCACTCTTCTTCTCACCATCATCCCAGCCAAAAAGCAGGGGTCCTCAAAACCTTAGTTAACAGAGCTCTCTTAATTTGTGATAAAGAGCACCTTGACCAAGAATTGGCCCACCTTACCCATGTCTTCTCCTTGAATGGATACAAAAAGAAGCAGATCAACAGGGCTATCAACCAAGCCAAGGCTAGGCTCACCCTCAAGCCCATCCCCACTCACCCTCCTTCCTTTCCTCTGGCAACCCTCCCCTATGTTGAGGGTATCTCCAACAAAACTGCCAAAATCCTTCTCAAAAAGGGTATCAATTGCACTTTCAAGCCTTTTTTCACTGTAAGAAATCACATCCCTTCCTCCAAAGACCCCCTAGACCATTTCCTCAAATCAGGTGTCTATAAAGTGTTGTGTTCATGTGGCATCCCCTACATTGGGGAAACAGGTCGTTCCTTCAACACAAGAATCAAATAACATTGTGCTGACCTAAGGCACGACAGAATCTCTAAATCCGCTCTAGCTGAACACTCCGCTAAGACGAAGCATCACATTGCTTTAGAAAACACCAAAATCCTATTCACAGAAGATAATTTCTTTAAGAGAAAACTTAAAGAGGCCATTGAAATCCACAACCACCCTTCCAACCTCAACTGGGATGGAGGTTGGGCTCTAAGTTTCTCCTGGAAACCCTTATTAAATAGCATCAATGTCATCCCCCCAAATCCTTCTTGACCCCCGCTTACGCTTCCATTCCCTCACCCCGTCTCTCCTCTCCTCTCTCGCCCCCCCCGTCCCCTCTCCTTGCTTGTCCTTCCTTCTTTCCTCCCCCCCTCGTTTTCCTCTTTCTCTTTGTTGGTTCCTTCTGTTTTCTTTTCTTGTCTCTTAATTTCACTCCGTTATATAGACATATTTATGGCTTGGTGTTTTTTATATATTTACCTTTATTTATTTGTGTACGCTTGTTGTACTGCTCTTTATTATTATTCATTATTTTTTTTTTATTTACTTCTCGTCTACTTTTTTTTAATTTCCTTCTTACTTTCACTTTGTTTCGTTTTCTCTTGGTAATTTATTTTTCATTTTTCGATTGTTTTTGTTAATTTAATTTTCATCTTTTGATTGCTTCATCTTTAATTATTATTTATTATCTTTTTCTACTTACTTCTCATCTATTCTATTTATTTATTCTATTTCATATTTACTTTTCATCTTTAATCATTATTTATTATCTATTTCTATTTACTTAAAATCTATTCTATTATTTATTTATTATCTATTTCTATTTACTTTTCATCTTTAATTATTATCTATCATCTATTTCTTTTTATTTCTCCTCTATTCTATTTTACCAATTCCTTTTTCACTTTCTTTTGGTTGCTTCTTTTTTTCCATTTCATTCTATTTACTTTTCATCTATTATTACTTTTATTTACCTTTGTTGCTTCTATTATTTACTTCCGCTTACTTTTATTTACTTTTTATTTACTTTTTTTGTTTCTATTTACTTTGGTTGCTTCTATTATTCTATTTTATTCTATTTACTTCCCATCTTTTATTACTTTAATTTACTTCTCATCTCTCTTTATCATCAATCTCCTTTCTACTTTCACTTTGGTTTATTTTCTCTTGGTAATTCATTTTCATCATTTGATTGTTTTATTAATTTATTTTTCATCTTTAATTATTATTTATTATCTATTTCTATTTACTTCTCTATTCTATTATTTATTTATTATCTATTTCTATTCATTTTTCTTCTTTAATTATTATTTATTATCTAATTCTTTTTACTTCTCATCTATTCTATTTTATCAATTCATTGCTCCTTATTTACTTATTAATTGCTCTTTAATTGCTCTTTAATTGATCTTTAATTATTATTTATTATTTAATTTTATTTACTTCTCATCTATTCCATTTTATCATTTTCTCTTTACTTTCATTTTCCTTTTTACTTTCGCTTCGTTCTCTCTTGGTAATTTATTTTTCATCATTTGTTTGTTTTTGTTAATTTAATTTTCATCTTTTGATTGCTTTTGTTAATTTATCTTTCTTCATTAACAAGATTACTTTTGTGAATTTATTTTTCATCATTTGATTGCTCTTGTTAACTCAAAAACGGTTTTTATAGTTTTTGAGTTTTCCCATTTAGTCCTTTCCCATGTGATTGTTTTTTGTTTCATTCATTTTTCATTTTTTGATTTCTTTCGTTTTCTACTTGATTCCTTTACTCTTTGATATTTTTTGAGCCATTCTTTTTCAGTCTTTTCTCTTTTATTTCTCCTTTACAATTTTCTATTGTTTCTAGTGGTTAATTGTTTCCTTTCATCCATTATTATAATGGTACCTTTTCAATAATTTTTAATTCTTATTTATTTATTTATTTTCGTTCGGCCTTTAATTTCTTATATTTATAATTGTTTTGCTTCTTCCTTAACTTTCTCATTATCCTTTACATATATAACTCAGATATATACTTAGGTTTTGTTTTCTTATATATATATTTATATTTATGTCATGTTTTTGTGGGGAGCGTGCCTCTCAACCTTCCCAAACCCCTCTTCCCTCTCCTTTATATCCAAGTCTGTTTGCTCTCTTCCATTCTCACTCTACTACTAATCATCCTGATGATGGATCATGGAGTATGATCTGAAACGTTGATGATATAAAAAATCACACAGTTTTTTCCAAAAATCTTGCATACTAGCATCATGGACTGTGGAAACAAAATGTTATTAACTTTAGAAGATTGCACTATTTCTATAAGATTACAGATTTATCTGGGTCAAGTAGAGATCAGTTCTAAGTGATTGGTCCAATTCGAGTGTTGGTCATCTGCATTGTTAATCTTAGGTTCAGTATTAAGTTTAGAAATCTCTTTGAAACCCTTATATTTTGTTATTTCTTTGATTACTGGGTTAAATTTAGGATTGAAGTATCATCTTATTGTTAGATCTGATTGTACACTTAAAAATGACCTAGGCCTGCAAGCTTCATTTTTTACCGCTTTCACCTTAGCATAATTATGACATTTAATTATGTCCTCAGTCCACATTTGACTATTGATTAAATAATTCATAATTATTTAATTAATTCATTTCCTTTTATTTTTCATGATTATTAAATAAATAAATTCTATTTATTTATTAAATACGTCACTAATTCTCTAAGTTTCCCTATAATTAAATAAATTTATAAATTTGTTTAATTATCCTTATTCATTAATTCTTCCTGATTATTAAATAAATGAATTACATTTATTTATTTAATATGTCACTAACTGTCATAATTAAATGAATTGATTAATTTATTTAATTAATTAATCTTATCTGCTAAATTAAATAATTATCTTTAATTATTTAATTGTCAAAATTAATATTCCTCTCATTTTAAATAAATGAAATTATTTAAAATGTCATCACTTTCCAATTATTTAAAATGTCATCACTTTCTTAAATGTCAGTCCATTTTGGTAAATAATCTGAAAAAGATTATTTATTGTCTCACAAAATCATTATTTTGAATTAATTTAATTCAAAATAGTAACTAATCTTCCAAAAATCAAGTAATCAGGCAGATTCTTGATTTTCCAAATCTGATCTTCAATCCAACTCTCATCTTCTTAATTTTTCAAATCTCACAAATTAGGCAGTCTTTATCTTCTTGATTTTCGAAAATCTTTATTTTCTAATTAATTTATCTCATTTATTCTCCACTGCCGATTCGATTCTCTCAGATGACATCTTGACCGCTCGCTTAAGGATTTTTCCCTAACCCTAATTAGGGATTGTCAAATTAAATCTTGTCCGCTAATTTTAGGTCTTTGTCAAAAATCAATCTCGTTCATCCATTCAAAATGGCATTTTCTATAAAATGTTATTTTTCTCTCATTTCTAGATTACGCACATAGATTACAATATTCTGGCATATTAATACTTAGATTAATTTGGCATTTTAGAGTCATTTTTATCATAGTTATTTAGGCATAGGCATTAGGAATTTGTGAAAATCCTTCAAAGCTTGGTGTAAGACATAGACATTTGTTTGCAGATTGCTCGCTCGTCAAATCTAAGGGCAACACGACAACCAGCAAGCAAGAAGGTACTATCAAGGTGAATCATGGAAACGCATGCGAATCAAAGGTATAATTGTACTTGTTTTCATTGTTCTTGATAGGATCTTTGGATTACATGCTTTATGTGTTCATTTATCTCACACTCTAATCCTCAAAATAAATCCATTGATACATTTGGTGAACCCAACATTTTGTAGAAAAAATTGTGTTTTCTTGTTTGTTTTCACTGTTTTGTAGGTTACAGCCAAGAAGTCATATGAAATCCCGTCACCATCTTTTGAGCACAGAAAAATGGGCAAATATAATCATTTAAAACATTTTATGAGTTTCGTAGATATCAGTCTCATCTTTCCAGAACTTCAAATGGCTTCAAATTTTGTTTAGATTTGAGGAAGTTATGGCAATTTTAGTGATTGCAGTTTTTAAAGTTTTAGCTGTTAAAACCCAAGTCTTCTTTTGTTTATAACACTTTTGTTTTGCAGGATTTTGTAAAACATTTTCTAGGTTTTGAAGGTATATATCTTAGCTTTCCATAGATATCCACGCTTTAAAATTTCGTTAAGTTTTGAGAAAGATATCGATGTTTTAATTTTCTACTGTCATTAAATTTTATTTTGTTAATTTTTATTTTTTGGTTACTAATCCGGATTTGTAGCTTGTTGGTGGTTATTTTTCATGGGTTGAAAACAAACACTAAAACTACTAACGGATTGTCTTGTAGGTTCGACCATCAAAGACTAAACATCAAAACAATGTGCCTGCATTTTTAGTAGTGTAACACACATTTTATTTTGGTGCAATTAAAATGAACCTCTATTTGATCATGTTTGAATGTGTTTGCAAAGTGGTAGGTGAGTATGCTCTCACCTTGTGAAAACTTGGTGATTAGAAAACTAGACTCATTTTTATCTATTTTTACCTAACGATTTAGTATATCGGAGTATCCTCTCCCCTTGCACTTTCGGGCGATCTTGGGTGTAAGAGAAACGGTTACCAACTCTAGAAATTGGGCCTGCCTGGGGATTTCATCACCCCAACATGGCTCAAACTGGCAACAGAGCTAAAGCCAAGCTACCATCGACTGGTATATAAATGTAAATCTTAAGGGAAAACATAAGATTGTGAGTGCGAATGTGTCATACGGACAGAGTTGTACTCCCTTAAACCCTGTTGAGCTTAACCTCTTTAGGCTGGAGTGCCACCTTATTGGTGATTAATCTCTTGCCCCATGTATGGCCACTCGAACAGGGGTCCCAAACTAAAAACCTTTGTGTAGTAAGCCAAAAACCTTCTATTTGCTAGCGCAGCACCGGTCGGTGTGAAGGCATCCACACTTTTGCAGTTTGTAGTAGAGGTGATCAACCTACCATGGGAGTTTCATGGGGGTTGGAAGCTTGGTTGGCCTAAGAAGAGAGTGCATTGTAAGGGGGAGCCCGTGCATCCAAGCTTCTGAATTCACACACTACAGATATGCGGTTGGAGAAACCCGCGTGGAATCTAGTGAATATTGTCATGGCCTAACCTAGGATTGTACTTATTTGATGTGCAATTGGTTACATTCAAAACATTGTGCTTGTCAAGTAATTGTTGGATTATTCAAACAATATACACAACATTCACAAATATGGACAAAAACAATTGACCTTAGACAACTCATAATTTTTAACAAAACATCAAAAAATAGTCTCAGTCCTCATTTTGAACTTAGACTTTGCATTGTCCATCATAGTCCTCATTTGGCATCTAGACTTGGCATTGGTCATTTTCCTTAGTCAACATCTTCATTGTCATCTTGGCATTTGGCATCCTTTCTTGACAATTTTATCATCTTGCATTAGTCATTTCCCTTGGACAAATGTCATTATCACTTTGCATTTAACATCATGACATCCACCACCTTGTCCTCCCTTCACCAACATATTGATAGGCTTGCTAGTAAAGTTGAATACCAACTACTCTGTAGAGGTCAATACCAACAAGCCTTAGACGTTAGGAGACAATTCCTCCAAACCGATAATCAATGTCTTTCGTACCAACAATCCATGAGTCCTAGTCCTTCGTCCATCTACCCTCACTACCAAAATTCACTTAATACCATTAATGACATTAGTCCACAACAAACATCCATTACTCACCCTTATCCTAACCTTGACAAGGGAAACCAACTGTCCACTAGTCCATTCCAAGTCTCCACATCATTTGCTAGTCCTTCACCTATCAATCGTGTCAATGTCTACATACCCTATCAACCATCTATCAACTCATGCCAAGTCCCCACATCATACCATATCAATCCAGTCCAAGAATCCATGGCATATCTGGTTGAAGTCCCCATGTCACATCCTATGCCGTCACATCCTAATCCAGTCCAAGACTCCACTTCATACCCTAGTCCCTCACATACTAGTCCAATGTAAGTACCCATGTCATCCTAGTCCTTCACATACTAGTCCAGCCCAAGTCTCCATGTCCTATCATAGTACTTCATCCATTAATCATTTTCAATTCACCCCCTCACAAGCCACATCTAGTCATGAAAATTCTATCATAGTCCAAAGTCAAATCTCATTTAATAAACTTGAGGATACATGTCAAAATGAAAGCCCAAAGCATGACCTTATAATGCCACCCTCATGTCAAGGACAAGGTAGTCCATCCCATGACCCTATCTTAAACTCCATTCAAGATGTCCTTCAAAATAATCATGACATCCAAAACACACCTATCCTTAACAAAAATTCCATTTCCGATTATATCATCTACGACAACCCCATCTTTGACCAAGACCTTATTGTTGACCAAGAAGTCCAAAACAATCCACTCCTTGATCTTTATGCCATTCATGATCAAACACTTGCTGACCCTATACAAGCCTTGACTATTGACACTTCCCACGATGAGACACTTGCCTCCATGGGACACATAGACAATATTCCTCCAAAACAATTATCTTCCACTAGGTACATGCTTGCATATGATCAAGTTATATCTAAAATCATGGGACTCTATGACACTAAACATAATGATGGCTTTGACATTGCCTTGGAAGCACCAATAGAATCATCTGAACCTGACATTTCAAATGATCAGACCAAAGATATCAATCAGGAATATGTCCAACATGACAATGAAGCTAAGACACTTTATCAACTAGGGTCATCTATCTTTGTCAAAGCAGGTTTTCTTGCAGACAAAAATATTACAAGTGATAGTATCCACATACCTAATGATGGGTTAGCATCTTGCTTTCAAAACAACAAATACCCCATCACAAACAGAATCTTTCAAAGCATGCAATATCAAGGAAAAGGACTAGGCATACACAAGCAAGGCATTCTAGAACCAATACAGCTTCAAGCAAATTACAGACATCAAGGTCTTGGTTATTCCTCAGATAGCAAATCAAATGATGTCAGTGGTACCTCCTCGATACTGGGGGCAACCTTGTCAGATACAAACGTCAAAATGGAATCCATGAGAAATCCTTGTCATAAGATTGTTGGCAATACCTCGTCCACCCACACCATAAACCATCATTCTATCATGAATCAGCCTCGCCTTTGGGACCAACAAAAAAAAAGTCTTACAAGTCAAAAAATAAAAATCAAATGTCAAAGGCCATTGAATCAAACAAAAGGACAAGTGGGCAAATGAAATTAAAATGGATCCCAAAGAAAGATGGATCAAACAAAGACACCAAGTCAAATACAAAAGTCAATCACAATGTGGAGCCACAAGACAAGAGGACTCCCACATACAACAAATGTCCACCTCTTTCAAAATGGTCATCAAACAAGGCATCTAAAACTATTAGTTCCAAACACCATCCCTCCAAAATCCATCACCCACCATCCCAAGTTTGGAAAATAAAAAGTCATTCATCCAAATGTCCAAACAACCTTTCCATATCTACCATCATCTGTCATAATCCTACATCTCACCTAAAGTCCAAAAATCCCACGTCACAAATCCGTCACATCATGGCAGCAACTCTTTACCACAAGGACTCTCATGGCACTCTATTGCAATGTGTGTATTTTGATAAGGCCAACTCTAGTATCAGAAAGAATCACAATGACATCGATCAGTTGTATACAAGTGCTACGATCCTAACAAGACAACTCCTTCAGCAAGGTCATTATTGGCATATCATGGCACCAGTCTCTACATCGACACCGTCAGTGGATTCAGAACAGTCAATGGTAATCTAAAGCATCCAAGCTATCCACAATATCAAAAATACAAAAAAAAATCAAAAATCAAAAATCAAAAAATCATCACCTTGATGAAAACCTAGCAAATAGGTGTATTGGTGACACTAAAAAAATTAAAAAGTCAAGAAAATAGTAAAGAGAAAACTTTCATCCAATGGTGAAAACCTGGCAAACAGGCACCTTGGATAAGTACCATGATGAAAACCTGACAAACAAGCATCATGTGTAAAATAAATCTTCTATGTGGAATTTTATACTTGGGGGCAAGTCATCTCATCTCCTAGACCTTCCTCTTGACATTGGCATCCAACCATTTCATTCATATCATTTTCATACATTTTCCACTTACCTCGGTCTTGACATAAAACTGGCACACATAAATCATGTTTTGGGAAAACTCTTGACATGTCTATCCTTCAGTCATACACGATTCACGAAACATCATGTCATTGATGTCATAGTCTTATTGTCCTTATACAACATAGTCCTTGCAAATCATATGAAAATTCCCTTAGTCTCATGTCTCCCATCTTTACCAAGGCCACCTCTTATCCTTTCATGCCTATCACCTATCTTGGTTTTCCCTTGTCAAAACAGTCTAAGGATACTCCATCATCCCTTCTAGTCCTAACCAAGCCATTCCAAATGCAACGAGTCTAATTCATACAAGCACATTATCCAAAATTTTATGTGACTGCATTCCTAGCCCGGCTGTAGACCTCCATACTTTCATCATCTTCCTCACGTTGTTTTGGGATGCATCCTTCCCACGTAAAACAAGATTGTCATCACCTGTGAATTGGTATTCAGCTTAACTAGGGGCACAATCATGTTTTTCCTTGGATTCTCATGTGTAAGAATCAGTCATATGCATTTGTCACGATCCTCTTAAACGTCAAAATCCAAAAAAATCATAAAATGACAAAAAGATAAAAAACATCATAAAATGTCTTGAAGAAAGATCAAAAACATCATAAAATGTCTTGAAGAAAGACCTAAAAATCATAAAACGTCCTGAAGAAAAACACAAAAACATCCAAATCAATGTCAAAGTTAGTCACATGGAGTCAAAGTCCATCATGTCAGTCAGTCCATGTCATAGTCGAACTACATTGTCTCTACGCATTTGCTATGTAGGCAAGGCCATCAGTCGATGAGTCCCCGAGACATTAGGTCAGTCCTTTTAGGTTGGTTCACATAAAATCATGGCATTTTTCACAATTGTCACATTGGTCAAATAAGTCAGACATAGTCAAACTCAGACACAAGACAGTCATTTGAAATGTCAATGTCAAAATTGGTCAAAATCATATAGCACAGTCCAATCAATCATATAGTCAACATCAGTCAACTTGCCGAAACATATTACTCAAAACAATGTCAATTTCATCACTATTTGGTCCTCTTCAAGATGTGTCCTTCTTGGAGTTGGACCTCGTCAAAATGTCCTTTACCTTTTTTAGGATGTGTCCTTCATGATAATGGGCCTCATCACAATGTCAACACCGTCAAATTAGAAAAACTCTTAAACTGTCAAAACTATCAAACCGGAAAGAATTCAATCTTTGGCAAACAAACATTGGCAAACAAAATTAAATGACTGTTAATTTTTCTAATCTATCTTGTCTTATATTTTGACTATCTTGGGTATTTTGTCTTATATTTTTACTGTCTTGTCTTTTTGGTCATGTTACTAGCTACCTCGAGGATGTCCCATGAAGGATTTAGAGGTGCGATGATGTCTCCTGGCCTATTTTATTTTCTTTGACCACTGTCTTTGGATTGTCTTGACAAAAAGACTGGGGCAACTTTGCCCTTAGTATGAGTTAGGACATTCCTTATCTGTGACTATATGTTTTTCAAGTGGATGACCTTGCACACCTTGGTCTATGTCATATCATGGTGTTTGTTGTACATTTGTGTCATTTTACCGCCCAATGATTATTAAAAGCAATAAATATTAAAGTCCTATGGAAATGTTTTGAAGGATTTGGTCTAAGAACTAACATGCATCTTCTTTAGTCTTGTCATCTTCTCTCACCCATCTCATATAGGCATTGCATCCATGTCACCATCCACATCTTTTGCACTAACATTTATTTGTCTCTTCATAGTCTAGTCTTCTCATTAATTTCGAGAGCACACCCATGTTCTTGGAACTCGTCTGTCCTCTCAAGGGGGCATACCGTAACCCTCCTCATCATTCTTCCTCATCTTATTTTGCATTGGGGCATATTTTTGACTTATTTTCTTTGTCACAACGTGGCATGCTACATTATGACAAAAAGGGGCAAAATGTAGACACTTAAAAATGACCTAGGCCTACAAGCTTCATTTTTTACCACTTTCGCCCTAGCATAATTGTGACATTTAATTATGTCCTTAGTCCACATTCGACTATTGATTAAATAATTCATAATTATTTAATTAATTCATGTCCTTTTATTCGTCATGATTATTAAATAAATAAATTCCTTCTTATTTATTAAATATGTCACTAATTCTCTAAGTTTCCCTATAATTAAATAAATTTATAAATTTGTTTAATTATCCTTATTCATTAATTCTTCCTGGTTATTAAATAAATGAATTACATTTATTTATTTAATGTCACTAACTATCATAATTAAATGAATGAATTAATTTATTTATTTAATTAATCTTATCTGCTAAATTAAATAATTATCTTTAATTATTTAATTGTCAAAATTAATATTCCTCTCATTTTAAATAAATGAAATTATTTAAAATGTCATCACTTTCTTAACTGTCAATCCATTTTGGTAAATAATCTGAAAAAGATTATTTAATGTCTCACAAAATCATTAATTTGAATTAATTTAATTCAAAATATGGTAGATTCTTGATTTTCTAAATATGATCTTCAGTCCAACTCTTATCTTCTTGATTTTTTGAATTTCACAAATCAGGCAGTCTTTATCTTCTTGATTTTCGAAAATCTTTATTTTCTAATTAATTTATCTCATTTATTCTCAACCGCTGATTCGATTCTCTTAGATGACATCTTGACCACTCACTTAAGAATTTTTCCTAACCCTAATTAGGGATTGTCAAATTAAATCTTGTCTGCTGATTTTAGGTCTTTGTCAAAAATCAATCTCGTCCGTCCATTCAAAATGGCATTTTCTATAAAATGCTATTTTTCTCTCATTTCTAGATTACGCACATAGATTACAATATTCTGGCATATTAATACTTAGATTAATTTGGTATTTTAGAGTCATTTTTATCATAGTCATTTAGGCATAGGCATTAGGCATTTGTGCAAATCCTTCAAAGCTTGGTGTAGGACATAGACATTTGTTTGCAGATTGCTCACTCGTCAAATTTGAGGACAACACGTCAACCAACAAGCAAGAAGGTACTATCAAAGTGAATCATGGAAACTCATGCAAATCAAAGGTATAATTATACTTGTTTTCATTGTTCTTGATAGGATCTTTGGATTACATGCTTTATGTGTTAGTTTATCTCACACTCTAATCCTCAAAATAAATCCATTGATACACTGATAAATTGAGATTCAGTAATTTGCTTGTAGTAAGGTCCCATTGTGATTACCAACATTTTCACATTATCACTGAGTTGTTTATGCATTGTCAAGACCTGACATTAGAGACCTTGGGGTTATCTCTTGAGGCTTGCTGATAGAGATTTACCTTTCAAGTGAGATAGGATATTATATTTTGTCTGAGTTGTTGCTGTGCAGAAAATATCAACAGATTGGTGCTAGAAGGAGGGCCTGAATAAGCAAGTTGGATCAATTTTTGAACGCCATCTCTCCTGAAAGATTCAAAAGAAGAACAAGATCTACTCCAGTAGAGGAGGAATTTTAGGAATTATCAGACCCCACTAGGTCTAGAAGGACCAACAGAAGGGGATAATCATCATCATCCCATCCACCTGCCACATCTCCATTATCCCCATCTTCATCAGGTTCATCTGAGTCTTAGGAAATTCTCAGTCCACAACCTCAACAAGTCATAAATCAGCCATTACCACCCCCACCTCCACTAATGGCTTTCCTAGCAACCAACCCATCTCCATTAAGTTTTTCCATTTACAATGTTATGCCCAAAAACCCTGAACACTTTTGTTCAAAATTCCATGTCAATGATCCAAATAGGACCACTGAGGAACACATCAGGATCTTTTAGACTGGCCTTAAGGATAGAGGGATAAACCATGAGGATGTAGCTTGTAGATTATTTCCTTATTCACTAGGGGAAGATGCATTCTATTGGTACAACCATTTTCCTGCTGGGTCTATCGAGCATTGGACTAAGCTAGAGGCTATTTTTTGCAAAAGTTTTGAATCCCCGTTAGTTCCAATGAGCTCTACTGCTAGTTCACTAATTTCAAAAGTGATCTATATAGGATCTAGACTAAATTGCAGAAACGAATGCTTAATTTTTACAATGATTATTCCAAGTTAATTAAATCAAAATTAACTTAAGGAAATAACAAAATGAAGGAATTAACAACTAAGAGAAAGCGAGAGATAAGAAGAGAAGTGCAAACAACGTTTGATAACGGAGTTCGTCACAAACGTGACTACGTCTCCGGGTCCACTCCAATAGAGAGACCGATCCGATTAACTCCAAAATCAATTACAAATGATGCACCAAGACCATTCTTCAAGCATTTCGGCAGCATTACAACGCTCTGACGTGCAAGAATGGCTTCAAGATAATCTCTACAAGACCTCTCTTTCGTCACCTTAGCTTCAAGACTTTGTCACCTGAAAAAAAACTTAATTCACTCTCACCTCACACCCCTTTTTATACAAAGAATTTGCTCAAATTGGCCTTTAACCAATTGATTTACAAAATATTCCTTATCTCTCCAAATTACATAATCTTTAACAATCTCCCATTTTTACATATTTCAAATCACTAAATCCCCCTATTTTACATAATAAATCTTTAATAAATAAAAAAAAAAAATTTAAGCCCTTCAATAATACTTCCCTCGAGCTTATTCTGTTTTGGAAGATTTTGGTTAATCCTTTAAAAGGATTATTGTTTGTTTTCATTTTTAAATTAGGGAGTATATAGTTTAATTCTTGGGCATTCGGTTTCCAAGTAGCAAAACCGACCGATATCCACATATATTGTAAATCCATTCGGTGGTTCAACGGCCACTAAAAGTTTTACTCGCCCGGCCTGTGCAGGTTCAACTCCTACCGGTTCATTTTTTTAAAACAAACTTTCAACAGTAATTTAAAAAAATCAAACCGGCCCCATTAATAGTTATAAACCCGCTTTTGGCGGATTGGTCGGCTGGCTAACTCCCAACCGGGAGGATAGGGGATCGAATCCCTCCAACTATTTTGTTGAAACAAACAAACGGATTTGTAACTGCCGACGGAGGAGACGGAGGAAGAGGCCACGTGTCGTGACGTTACTCGCTGACACTGCCACATCCGCTGCTGACGAGACTGCCAACGCAACAACTTGCTACCAATTCATCGTGCCAGGTGTCAAAATGTGACTCGCCAATACTGATGACTCAGATACCACATGTGAGGAGATAATTTGCCGAGACTGTCCACGTCACCCATTGACACGGTAGCCACCTGTCCTACCACATCATCTTATCTGCTAACTGTACTGCCACCTATATGCTGACTCGACTGCCACTTGGACTACCACTTGTACGCTGACAAATATGGAGATGCCACGTCACCCGTACGGATGGACACATGGTAGCTTTTGATTGGTTCTATACGGTGACTCTATTGCCAGGTGTTTCGCCCGAATTCGCATGTGTATTCCGTACAGTACGAACTGACTGATGACGTTAGCATCCGTATGGTCCACCTCAACAAGTCAACTGAAAACTTTGACCTCTGATAACTCTCGCATACGATGTCGGATTTCGACAAAACGAAGCCGTCAGAATCATCTTGATGAGCTCTTCGCGATGACGCTGACTTCGGCAACTTTTGACGACATCATTTTTTCTGCTTCCTGGATGCCCCTGATCCCAGTTTGACCCAAGGTTTGACTGGCCATAACTTGCACAAATGGACTCCTTTTTGCTCCGTTTGAGTTGTGCTGGAATCAGGACGCCAAGATCTTTTTGATGGTGCAGATTCTAGAGAAAAATGAGACACTACAATTTCTAATGAAAATATCCACCGGATCAAAAAGGGAGGTCAATGAGCCTATAGGATCTTTCAACAATAGGTTTCATTGTGCTTATACTAGACTATAGGCCCCTTATGTTTTTGATGAACCCACTGCTCTAGAAGTTTATTATGAGGGACTTGATAGTTTGATAACTACCTTTATGAAGTGGAGTAATAATCCTCCTGCTAGTCTACTTGATGCATATGCAGAGGCTGTGAAAGTTAGCACTAATCTAAGGTAACATCTATCTAGGCCTCTACCCTCATTAGGACCCGTTGCTCACCCTAGACAAGTTCCAACTCTCAACCAGGCTCTGGAAAACCATACTCCAATCATGAATCCAGTACCTCAGTTGCCTCTGGTCCCTCACCTAGGACCTCCTATGGGACAAGTCTCATCCATAATTAGTTACCCTCGGCAAAATTTGAATCAACCTCTACATATCTAGCCTCAGGCTAGTTATCCTTCATACCTACAAAATTCTGAAGTCTTGAACCAATCACTAAATGCCAATGCTACAGTAGGGTATTCCCAGAATAATGTGAATCAACCTCCATACAGTAATCCTGACAATGAGAGACTGGATAAATTGTCTGAACAAATAAAGAAGCTAAATATGGAGGTGACTTACTTGAGGAACCAGAACAGTCAGTTGTAAGTTGCTCAGAGAAATATGTAGTCCAATCAAAATAGAGAGAATCCACAAGGACAACACTTTTATAGAGGGCAACATCACTATAGAGGGTATAATAAAGAAATAGGATATAACCAGGATAGAGGTTACAACAATGATAGGGGATTTAATAATGATAGAGGGTATAATAATGACAGAAGACAGAACTATGATAAAGGGAAATCCTCAAGTTAGAATTTTGGGCAAGGTGGTGGACCAGGATTCGATAGGAGGCATCCATCAGGATAGAACAAGACTTGGAACACAGGGCCCAACAATGGAGAGGTCCCCACTCCACTAGATCAACTAGTTAATCAACCTGTTAATCAATCTGTCAATCAGCCAGTTAATCAAGAGAAGCCTCCTAGCGATGTATATCTAGCTGAGGCTGCTTTATCAGGATGGTCTAGGCTCCACAAAACGAGTCAACATTTTGAGTTAGATTGTCAAGAGTTTCAAACAACAGCTTCTATCTTTCAGTACAAAGTAGAGAACAATGCAGGGAGTCAGGAAACAGTACCATCCAATCTTTATGATTCACCGGTGTTGGTGCTGAATCATGCTCCTTTTCCACAAAGTAAGGAGAATGTACTTGAAGAGGAATTTGACCAGTTGGATGAGGAAGCAGACCAGGTATGCAATGGAGAGGAAATGACACAGTTATTTGATGAGAATCTAGTGAATGATAATGGCCCCAGAGATGAAGAGGAGGCTTATGTTGAAGAGGTGAAGACCTTCCAGAGACCTGTCAAGAAGTATGACTTGAGGGAATTACCACATAGACGCCCATAGGCTGGAGGCCCCTTCACTACTTCCATTCCACCAAACAATTTCAATACACCTTTAGACCCTAATGCTAGCAATAATCCATCATTGCCTCAGGTGTCCAAGCAATATTTATCTCAAGATCCAGGACACGCTGATGTGCCAAAAGGGAGAAATGCTGACGTAAACAAAGACAGGGTGATCAAATATCCAAGGGAGACCCCTGCTGATTTGAGTGAGGAACAATTGGCCTTGTATGTTGCTGAAGAACTCATAAAAATTAAAGGTAAGCCTATCTTCATTTGAGTTATTAAGACTTCCAACCATTATGAATGCAGGATCTTATAATGTAAATTCCATGTTACAAGATAAATCAGTTAGCGAGAGTGTCAATAGAGCATCTAGTTCTCAATTAGTAGGAATACATAATTAGACTCACAATCAAGTCCATATGCCCCCTGGATATACTGGGAAAGAAAAGGACAAATCTCAAGTTGCTCAAGTAGATACTCCCTTAACTCTATTTCAAGGGAAAACGGACACACCTCCATTCTTGATTTCTGTTTGAATATTCGATAAGAATTTTCATAATTGTTTGCTGGATTTCGGTGCCTCAACCAATGTTATCTCTTTCAGTGTATGTAGAGCTATAGGTATTACCCCTACTAACTCACAAAAGAAAGTCACACAATTGGATAGGACTGAAGTCAATGTTGTAGGAGAGTTAAATATGATTCATATGCAGATTGCTTCTAATCCTAGGATTCAACAGGTTATCAATGTATAGGTGGCTGACATACCTGACGCTTATGGCCTAATCCTGGGAAGAGACTTTACCAAGGCCTTGAATGGGTATGTTTTGACTGACCACTCCCATATGTGGCTTCCCTGGAAGAGAGTGCCAAATCAGATAAGAATTGAAAGAGAACCTAGAATGAAGTATATGATTACAGAATATCAGAAAACTTCTACTGAAATTCTGGTATTAGAAGTAAGTATGGGTAACTATATGCTTGTTGCTCCTCTTGAAGAGCCAGATATGGAGGAATTTCTTATGTTCCACACAACACCTGTTGACCTTATAGTAGAATCTAGTAGTACTAAAGTCTTGATCGAACCAGATGAAAATGATAATGATGTGGAAGATAGTCAGCTTGGTTTGCTAGATAATTTTCAAGAGTTCATTCAGAAGTGCATTCAAGATCAAGTTCAGTTGGGAAGAAGGATGAACTTTGGAAAACTACTTTTTCTCAATTGGTACAGGGTAAACAATGCCTCTCATTTAGAATTAGACTGTTGCTTATGCCAAGCTGCAGTGGAACAAATACAAAAACGTATCAACCCCACTCTTGCAGCCAAAATTGATATCAGAAATGTCCAAGAAGATCCCAAAGGGAAAAGAGTAATTCCTTTTGAAAGACCATCCAACAGCAATAGTGCAAGTGAAAAAGCAGGAAAGTTTGCAGTTACTGGTTGTTAGACTTTAAGGTTCGATGGGTTCAAATCAAAGAATGGAGCTGGGGCAGGTTTCGAGCTAATTATCCCAAGAGGTAAGACATTTTTCGCTGCTCAGAGACTTCAATTCCTCTGTATGAATAATGTAGAAGAATATGAAGCTTTGGTGCATGGACTGTTAATGGCACTGAAGAAAAAAGTTAAGATCTTGCAAGTTTTTGGAGATTTGAAGTTAGTAGTTAAGCAAGTTAGGAGACAATATTCTTGTCATGAAAGGAGAATGACCAACTATAGACACAGAGTGTGGGACCTCATTGAAGGATTTGATGCCTTCAACATTCAATTGATTCCATGAAATAAGAACCAGATAGTTGATTCTCTTGCTCAGGTGGCTAGTGCCTTGCAGCTTCTATCTCTTTCCAGACTAAAGAAGTTTACTTTGGAGCTGACCCCAGTACCCTCAGTAC
This sequence comes from Sequoia sempervirens, assembly GCA_007258455.2. Lineage (NCBI taxonomy): Eukaryota > Viridiplantae > Streptophyta > Pinopsida > Cupressales > Cupressaceae > Sequoia > Sequoia sempervirens. The sequence goes on along the minus strand of VDFB02105785.1, from coordinate 253,564,020 downwards.
CTGATAATATCACCAAATTTCAGGTATTTGAAGATGACAAGCATATCTTAGATTTTATTACTAGTACAGATATCTTTGCTTCTTAAATTATTGATGAAACTAAACTTCAAGAAGTTGAGATGGACTTGGAAGGGGTAATTAATCTGAAGACCAACACAATTCCCAAGGGAATGGTGCAATTAGAGAGGATCTTTGACCTGGACAAGGTCAGAGATCAAGAACAGGATACCGGGAAAGGGTCTATTAGTAGACATTGTGACAAATATAATATGGGATCTTAGGAGGATGTCAAAAATGTCTTTATTGGTAAAGTATGCACTCCTGAAGAAAGGAAAGGTATCATCGATGCACTACATAGATATCCAGATGTGATAGCCTGGAGTTATGAAGACTTAAAGACTTATGATACATCAATAATAACCCATACTATCCCTCTCAATCCAGGAGTAAAGCCTTTCAGACAGAGGCAAAGGCCCATCAATGCTTTAATGGAACCCATAATATAGAAGGAAGTGCAAAAACTATTTTTTGCAAGAATAATATTTCCAATCAGACACTCTACTTGGGTTAAAAACCTAGTTCCAGTATGAAATAAAATGGTGAAATCAGGCTATGTGTGGATTTCAAAAATCTAAATAGAGCATCAAAAAAAGATAATTATCCAGTACCCTCACTAGATGAAGTGCTCCAAATTGTCAACGGATCTCAGATGATGTCTTTCTTGGATGGTTATTTAGGATACAACCAAGTCATGGTGAAGTATGAGGACAGGCACAAGACTGCTTTCACCACCAAGTGGGGCACTTTTTCCTATAGGAGGATGCATTTTCATTTAATTAATGTTGGAGCCACATTCCAAAGAGCCATGGACATTGCATTTAAAGACATAATTGGTATGTGCATAATCATTTATATGGATGATCTAATAGTCTTTTCCAAGAAGAGAGCTGATCATATCTCATATTTGTGCAAAGTTTTTCAGAAATTTAGAGAGTTTGATATATCACTCAATCCAAAGAAATGCATCTTTGGAGTTACAGAAGGTAAATTGTTAGGGCATGTTCTCTCTGAGAAAGGAATTGCAATTGATCTAGAGCACATAGAGGCCATTCTTAAGATCTCGCCGCCTGCTAGTAAGAAAGAAATGAAATCATTCTTTGGTAAGATCAACTTCATGAGGAAGTTCATCACTGGATTTGCACAAATAGTTAAACCACTGAATGCAATGTTGAAGTAGGAGGCCATTCTTAAGATCCTGCCGCCTGCTAGTAAGAAAGAAATGAAATCATTCTTTGGTAAGATCAACTTCGTGAGGAAGTTCATCACTGGATTCACAGAAATAGTTAAACCACTGAATGCAATGTTGAAGCAAGAGGCCAAGGTTGAATGGAATGTGGAAGAAAAAGAAGCATTTGCAGAGATAAAGAGGGCTATTGTTGAAGCTCCTGTTTTGGTAAGTCCAAACTATGCTAAACCATTCTATATATATTTGTTTTCTTCTGATCATTCCTATGCTGCTATATTAATTGAAAAGTTGGATCAAGGGAATGAGCATCCCATAGCATTCATGAGTGCACCATTGAAGGATGCAGAGCTGAGATATCCAAGTGTGGAAAAGCAAGCTTATGCCTTAGTCAGGGCTGTAAAGAAATTTAAGCATTATATCCTCAGAAACAAAATCTTTGCAATAGTTCCTGATCCTACAGTTAAGTTGTTATTGATGCAGAATGAGCTGAGGGAACACAGAGCCAAGTGGGTAACTATTTTACAAGAGTATGATATGGAAATTTAATCCATGAAGCTGGTAGGAGGGCAACGGCTTACATAGACAATGGCAGAAAAAGGCCCTGATCTTACAGCTCAGAGTTATAATTTGGAGGATGTTTCTCATGGAGAGTGGTATGATGATATTGTTCATTACCTCCTGACTCAGAGATTACCTGATCATCTTAATTCAGTACAAAGAAGGGTATTGTGCTTAAAGAGTGATAGTTTCATGTTGAAAGGAACTGTCCTATATAAGAAAAATCATGAGGGTGTTTATTTGAGGTGCCTAGGAAAGGCAGAGTCTGAAAGAGTGATGTTGGAATTCCATGACATATATGGTATAGGCCATGGATCAGCCCCTTCTATAGAAAACTAGATTATGAGAGTTGGCTACTATTGGCCTACACTATTTAAGGATACACACAACCATGTATGAACTTTTCATGTGTGTCAGACTGCGGTGACCAGAGAGAAGTATGTAGCACTCCCACTCCAATCGGTCTTTGAGGTAAAACCTTTTGCACAATGGGGAATGAACTTCATCGGTCCCATCAATCCACCTTCCTCTACAGGACATACGTATATGCTTACTGTCACTGATTATTTTACAAGATGGACTGAGGCCCTCACTTGCAAGCAATGCACTTTAGAGGTAGTTATTAACTTCATTGAATTAGGTATCATTAATCATTTTGGATGTCCTATGTTTGTGGTTTGTGATAATTGTCCTACATTTTCATTGTTGAAATTTTCTAATTGGGCTTTTGATCATGGAATTATCATTAAGTTTGCATCCAACTATTACCCTCAGGGTAATAGGTTAGCTAAGTCATCCAACAAAAATCTCCTGACTATTATCCACAGACTGTTAGAAAGAAATCCCAAGGATTGGTATACCCAACTTAGATTTTCTCTTTGGGCATATCGCACTAGACATAAGACTTCCATAGGAATATCAATTTATCACCTGGTTTATGGATTAGAGCCTGTGTTTTCCATTCAGTTAAAGATCCCCACCTTATAGTTCATTAATGAATATTATGATGAGGGAGATAAACGTGAGGCTAGACTTGGTGAATTATTGCACCTTGAGGAAAAGAGAGACGAAGCCCTTGAAAACTTTGCTAAACATCAGGGGGTTATCAAGAGATGGTTTGATAAAAGAGCCAAGGTTAAAGCTTTTAGGATTTCTGAATTGGTTCTTTACTGGGATAAAGCCCACGACCATAAGGGGGAGCATGAAAAATTTGATAAACTTTGGCTTGGTCCTTACCAGATTTTAGAAATTCTGGGAGATAATGCTTTCCATTTGAAAACTCTCACTAGGGAGGATATCCCACTGCCTGTCAATGGGCAGTATCTAAAGCATTATTTCTAGTCTTGAGCTATTTTCAGCTCTTGTCTTGTACATTGTTAGATTAATTTTCCCTTTTTTCTTTGCTTTTGTTTGTTTTGCTTAGTGTAGGTTTGCTTTTGTTTTGTTTTGTTTTTCTTGATTTGCTCTTGCTTTGGAGGTTTCTCTATTTTCGTCTAGGTGTGTTGCACCTGCATGGAAAATATATCATTATCTAGAATTGTTCTAAGTATTTCATTGGGGGACTTTAGTCTTTTATCTTGAAAGCATGGTTGACGTCTTTTCTATTGCCAACATTCTCAATGTTTGATTTATTGATGTTAGGTCACTGGTTTTGATTTGAATTTGAAGTATTTTGAAATCTTATATCTCTCATATATCTTAAGAATCCTGATGTTACTATAGGAATCCTTGTGAATTTTTTTCAAGTGAAAAATCCTATTTCTACTTCAGCACCACTGTGGTTCTCAGCCCTGAGTGTGAACTTCATTGTTCACAGGTTGAAATATTGAAAATCAAAATAATGAATTCAACTTATCAAAAGAATATCAAAAGAAAGAAAAGTGAAATATTGAAAATCAAAAGAATGAATTAAACTTATCAGGGGTATCTAAATATCTCTATTGGGGCTATAAACGCCTGGCTAGCAATGGAGCTATGTTCAAGAGAGTCACAACGATAACCTTGTCGGGGCTATAGATGCCTGACTGGTAGCGAGGCTCTATCCAGGTTGCTTTTGAAGTTAGAATCCTTACGTTGCCTGACTTAATTGATCTTGGTTTCTACATTAGCTTAAGGGGGGAAATGAACTCATATGCACACACTTGGATTTTTAGTTTATGAAAGGTTTGGTCTATCCTTTGGTTCTGATTCTTTAAATCTTTGCATTCTGACTAGTTTGTTTGATGGTGAGATTGAAACTAGAGATTCTGGGTTCTCGATTCATGTTCATTGTCAAATGCTCTAGAGTATTTTCCCAGTAGAAGTCACCATTTTTTGTGCAATTTTCACACACACGCCCCGCTAAAAGAAGGGACCCTCTTTTGCTTTGGTTTTGGTTTCTTGGCCCTTTTTTTTTTAGTTTTTATCTTACTTTGGCATGTGCTAAAATGTTTATTTTGACTGCCTAAGTTTCTCCCCTAACTTATTCATTGAAGATCTTTGGTTTTGAGTTATGTTTGGGTTTTCACTGAAGTTTGGGACTTTCCACTTTGTCCGGATGTTCCCAGATTCTATTCAAACTCCGGTTGAGCATTGTCGTTTGGAGATTTTTGGTCTTCACGGATTTCTGCATGGGCTGGGTTTTTCCAGATTCTATCCTATTGTCGGGTTTTCGAGTTCTCTGACTGTCTTGTCGATTGCATTTAATGTCGTTTGTACCTTTGGAAAGTGATGTATTTAAGTGATTTCAGATGATTATTATACTATTATGCTTATTGCTTGCTATCATTTCAGCTGAGGAGTGCATTTTTGTGAGTGTTGGATTTGGATTTGAGGCATTGAGTTTGCGAATTGTGAATTTGTTGGTGATTACTTTGGTGCTTTCTTGTCACTGTTCTTTATGGATGCCATTGAACTTCGCATTTGTTGTTTCTAAGATCAATTTTTGATTCACAATGGTATGTTTTTTATTGCCTTGCTCCTAGTTGATAATTGTAGATAGTGCTTTGAAGTTATAAAGCTTATTTGGGTTTGATTCACTGCATTATTTGAACATTTTCTCTCCTAGGGTTGCATAGCATTGTCTGATTTATGGTCTTCCAAGTGAGCCCCGAGCTCATCTATTCCTTTGCATTGAGGGGGGTCGTGCCCAAGATGTCGTGAGTTTTCCCTAGTAAGGCTTTGGTAGTCGAAATATTTAATTTTGAGCTCCTATGTGCTTTAATGGCGGATCTGTGGGGTTTAACTTAGGGCATCGCCATTTATCTTTAGTATGTTCTCGAATTGGCTTAGAATGCAAAGGGAATCCATATAAATCCCATATCAAACTTTCCCTCAGCTTAAATCCTTGAAACTCATGATCGATCTAGTGTTCTGAGTGTAATCGTCATTTAATGCCGATATCTAGTTTTCAGCCTCAATCTGGGATTTTTCGTTCCCTCAGGACAATCCACCTTTGGCAGATTTTCCCAATCTCCTTGGTTTTTCCCGATCTCCACCATTTTCCCGATTTCCTTTGAGTTCCCAGAATTTGCATTGCTTTTGGAATTTTACCTTATCCACGGATTTTTGTTGAGTCTAAATTTTCCTGAAGTTCTTGGTTTCGTGTTTTTTTTGGATTTGCAAAGTGTCTCTGCCTTCGTTGAAATTCGTCTCTGGCAGATTTTCCCAAAATTTGGTGAAATGTAAGGAAGTATGGAATAGCATGATTTATTAATGATTTATGATGCATTTTATGTTTTATTAATGCTATCTTGTAATCTCCTATGTGGTTTGTTCCTTGAAAATGATCAGATTTAATTGTTAGTAGGTGTTTTATTGATTATTCTGTTGGAATCCATCTGGCACTGAATTTCCTGAAATTCCCCCTTGCTTGGATTCCCCAGATGGTTCTAAAACCCGATGTTTATGAAGAGCATTTTATATGAGTTTTAATAAAACCTTGATTGCATGAGGCTTATTCTAACAGTGTTTTTATGGATTAACTTTCCCTTTCCTCTAGTTTTTATTATGATTTCCATGTTGAGTGTAGGCTGAATCTAGTAAGGCAATAGCTGGGTCTTTAGTGTCTGATGCAGAAAAGATTAAGATGGACATTAAGAGCAAGATCCTCAAGAGTAATATTACATCGGTCTGGTCAAAGGTGACTAATACAAATGTTGTCCTTTGGGACTATGAGGAATTTAAAGGAAGAATGGCAGCAGAGGATTCTCCTTTGGTGGCTAGAAGGATGATGGAATCAGGATTGTCACATGTTGTTGGTTTCCCTTCTACGGTACAGTGTTATGAGCTGGTCATCAAGTGTGCCAGACACTATGATCAAGACACACAGAGAATAATTGGTCCTCAAGGGAGAGTGGTAGCAAATCTCAACCCTATTTCCATTGCTCAAACTTTTGATATGCCAGACAGGTCTCATCTAGTGGGATTTAACATGAAGGCAGCTTAGGAGTTCTACAATGAACAAACTATGAAGTCACAATAGTTTATCAATTCCTGGCTAGAGAATCCCAAGTCACACTACTCCAAGTTGCCTAAATAGTTATTCAAAGAAAAGTTCAAGAAGGAGTATTATGATGCCATCACCCTTCTCAGTAGGGTGATTGGATTGAAGAATGTTGGCATGTTTGAGAATTGGATGTGCCATGTGATTGTGAGGATGGAGCAAGAGAAGATTAACTACCATTGGGCAGGGGTCATTAGTGAAGTAATTCATGAACAATTGTCCAATGTGTTGCAAACAAAGACCTTCACAATGACTTCATATTTGGTCTACGAGCTTACAAGATTCCACCCCTACAAAAGATTGAGTACAAGGGGAACCTTTGGATAGGATATTATCTATGAGGTTTACCCTTAGTTGCATCTAGGAAGCTCGAGCTATAGGAGGGTGAATGATGCATTCACTATGCATATCACTAGATAGCTTCAAGGTGCAGAGCATGTCAGGATTTCAGATCAAGCAAAAGAACTCATCAAGAAATATGGGGCATGGTTTATTCAGTTCCAAACTTTCTCCTGCATTCAGATTTATGGCTGCCAGAGAGATCCATATAGACTTCCAAGATACCCTATCGATCACATTCTACTATTGGAGGTCACTAGGCAAATCTGTGACTTTGATGCCATTGTCAAGATAGACAAGCATAAGAGTGGATTTGGTGGAGACTTCCTCTTGAGGATTGGTACTGGATAGGCTTGTCCTTCCATTGGTTCTGCCCAAGCTTCAGAAGAAGAAATGAGTACTCTTGGGTTGTCTTTCCACTCCAAGAGATCCAAGTTTGATATCATGGGAGAAGCCCAAAAGAAGGCCAGCAGAGAGTATAGCCATAAGGTAGATTTGGAGGACTACTGGGCCAACTGCAGTGATGAATTTGAGGTTAGAAAGAAGAATTTTTCTTGCCTTCCAATTGAATCAGTTCGACTATACAATATGAAGGAAATCCCAGATCAACTTGACGATGATGGAAACTTGATCTTGGATCATGCTTATGAGGCCATAAAAGATAGACCAATTGGTGATGTGGATTGGTTGGAAGAGGAAAAGACAATTAAAACAATTGGTGGATCCAGTTATCAAATTTACTAGGATGTGGCTAAAGCATAAGCTATGGGAGTTGGAAAATGATGGTGTACAGTGCACCTATGCCCTAATGGAAGATTTGGATCCTCAGTCCACCTTTGAAGAATCTACCGAGCAGGAGCCTAAGGGAAAGGGTAAGTTGGATTCTCCTTTCAAAATCAAGATAAAAGGTGTTAAAGAAATAGAAGCCCGGGAAGCAAAAAAATAGAGAAAGCCAAAGGCCAAGAAGAGGACAAGGACTAGGAAGTCTGAGCAGAAAGAGACTGAAGGGAAGAATCCTGAGGCTGATGATCCTATACCCAAAAGGTGGAGAATCATAAAATTTTCTGAGAAGGAAAGCTCCAAGGTAGGAGGCAAAGAAGTTACCCTACCAGTGGTAAATGTTGAAAGTTCAAAGGACAAGTCCAAGGTGTATACAATGAGGTCTAGGACTACTTCTCTTAAGGATAGTGTGCCTTAGGCAGATCTCCCTCTATTGGTTTCTCATGAGGAGTAGCATGATGATGTTTCTTCCGCTCATGAAGCTCAAGGCAAACTAGGTGAGTTAGAAAATGTTGAGGATCATCCAGATACTGAAGGAGAAGAATTTCATGAAGGTGACCTTTATAGTGTAGAGGCATAAATTGATAAGGTAATACAGTCTCCTTTGGTGGCTTATGTGGAGTCACCTGTTGGCAACGAAGAGGTTAAATCACCTCCAAAATAAGAGGAAACTATGAAGGATCCATCACATGTACAAGAGTAAGAACATGCTAAAGAGAAGGAAAGCAAGATAGATGAGACTCCTGAGAAACATAATTTGAGTGAGGAAGCACCTAAAGGTCAACAAGAAGAGGAAAAATAGGCTGAGGTGCAATTGGAATCCACTATCTCTAGTTGGTTGGACAAGGAGATAAGGAGGAAACATGTTGTTGTGGAAGATAGTCCATCGAAATGGGATGCACTACTAGCCAAAATTGGAAAAGATAAAGGTAAAAAGAAGGCTAGGGTGATTTCAAGGATTGAAAGGGATGAAGCTCATAATAGAGTTGTTCACATTGCCACCCTTGCTTTAGATAAAAATAGAGATGATGTGGCTGGAAAGGATTACAATTTTCAAACTTTCAATCTAGGGCCTACATCCGTTGAGCAGGATATTGAGGACTATGAGGGGTCTAGTGCAATCATCTTGGGTAGATTGAGAAAGGAAACAAAGACCAAGCAGGAGCTAAAGAAAGAAAATGAGAATCTTAGGAAATGCTTAGAAGATTTGATGAAGCCCCTGCAATCTTTTAACCCCTCAATTTCTGCTGCAAAGCCTTTACCTCAGGAGACCATTACCGAGCTTGAAAAGATGAAGGCTTCCACTCTTGCTACTATGAATTTGTTGCAAGGGGTATGAACCAAGGGTAATGAGGCTGTCAAGGAGATTTTTTTGACTAGAAAGGATGCTATCAGGGCAATTGATTGGTTGAAGGTGGTGTTGGCACAAGATAGGGAAGATACAGATCTTTTGCTATAGAAAACCAGAACTATCATGGAGTATACCAGGGAAAAGCTAGTAAGTGATAAAATTCTTCCTTCCTCCAGAGTTGCTGAACCTTGGGAGTGGTTAGAAGCATTAAAGATTAGGTAGAAGTTTTTGAAAAATATTTACAAACAGAGGAGGAAGATTGATGATACCCTAGCTGGTGTGTACAATGGCTCCATTTCCTTTTTTGAGATTATGACAAGGAGAAGGAAGATTGCTCCCAAATTATCTGAGTTTGGAATAGTTGAGGAAGTGGTGGCATGATGTTTATGTCCCAATTAATGATGATTCCATTTCTGAGCACCAGTTGGATGATGCGGCCACATACAGTGTTGTCATTGATAAATACCTAACCTATAGGGTTGATTGGGATAAGTCAGTAAAACAGTCAAGGGAGGAAATTGCATCAATTGAAAGGCGACTTAGGGTTTTTCCTTTGCCACCCATGGCCGACTTGGATAGGTTGCTTTTGAAGGTTCATGAAATACTGGATCGGAATAAGGACAAAGGGGAAGGCAGTTAATGATTGGCTACATCAAGATTTGTGCTTCCCTATTATTTTGCCATGCATTGGTCTGAGCTACATTGGATATCCCAGGCCGACCTGGATGAAGTTCATGCATTTAATGCATATTTTATTTTATTTTGAATTTATCTTGGCCAACTTGTGGTGCCTAATTATTATTGTAAAATCTTATCTAGGCCGACATGTTTTGGGGGTTCTATAAATTTGGCATTTTGCCTCATTTGTAAGGGTTAAGAAGTTCTAGATATAGACAAATAGAGAGCTAGTTAGAGCAAATTAAGTAGAGCAGGTGTTAGCAAGTAGTTGTTCTCAAGAAAATATTGTAACAGAAAGCTGGAATTGTTGCTACAGTGGATAATTTGATGCAAGTAATGACATTGTGATTTGGTGCCATACTTGTTTTTTTCTTATCTTCCATGGTTCTTGTCGTTCTATCTTTAGAATTGCTTTGAGGAGGTTAATATTTAGATTAGATTTGATTTAATAATGTTTATGGTTTGATATTTGAAGTGTTACAGCAATCCTTGGTCCATACTTTTCGCAACCAACTGATTGTTAGTTGCTTTGCAAATTTAGCCTAGAATTTTATATTCATTGTGCTTAGTTCAATTGTGAGGATTTATTCATTTCAATTGCGATAGGGTTGTTTGAATGAATGTTCATGATTTGAAAATATTAACACCTTATAAGATTGCACTATTTCTATAAGATTTCAGATTTATTTGGGTCAAGTAGAGATCATTTTTAAGGGATTGGTCCATTTCGAGTGTTGGTCATCTGCATTGTTAATCTTAGGTTTAGTATTAAGTTTAGAAATCTCTTTGAAACCCTTATCTTTTATTATTTCTTTGATTATTGGGTTAAATTTATGATTGAAGTATCATCTTATTGTTAGATCTGATAAATTGAGATTCAGTATTTTACTTGTAGTAAGGTCCCATTGTGATTACCATCATTTTCACATTATCACCGAGTTGTTTATGCATTGTCAAGACCTGACATTAGAGACCTTGGGGTTATCTCTTGAGGCTTGTTGATAGAGATTTACCTTTCAAGTGAGCTAGGATATTATATTTTGTCTGAGTTGTTGTTGTGCAGAAAACATCATCAACAAGTAGTAACCAAGTTGGGAGCATCACATTTATTATCTATTGACTCCTTCTTAGTCTACTGATCCTAATCCCTAATTTGATCCAAGTCAAATACTCTCTCCAGTTGATCCATACCTCATGGTATTGTGTTGGTTTTTAGGTTAATGACCCCTTCTATATCCAATTCAACCTCCTCAGGCTCTGCTTTGTCAATGATTTGAGTTGCGAATACATTGGAACTTCTGATGAAGTCAAGGATGTGCTTATCATCAATGAAAACTTAAAATTTGGTGACATTGCTAGGCACTGAAGGGGTAGAGATGAGCTCTATAGTGAACTTCTTCAGGCCTGTTAAAGACAGGGCTGAAGGGTGCTAGCTACTTGGGCTAATACATAGTAAGTTTGATTCCTATTGCAGGGAATTAATTGAATATTGAATGCCTCTAATCTCTCTATAAGATCCCATACCTTGTGTCTATAGTTTTCTAATCTTCTATCACTACATGAGTATAGTTTCCTAACTTGTTTCATGACCAGCTCAGAATCACCAAACACTTGTAGCATTTTTACTTTCTTTCTTAATGCCATCAAAAGTCCATGAACTAATGCTTCATATTTTGCTACATTATTCATACAATAAAATTGGAGTCTATGGGAAACAAAATACATCTTACCCGTAGGGATGATGAGCTCAAAGTCGGCTCCTACTCCTTACTTGGATTTGGACCCATTGAAGTGTAATATCCAAAACTTAGAAGAGTCTTTCACTATGGAGCTAATTGAATGTGCTTCCTTTCTTGGTAGTGTATCTACTTCAAAATCCTTGAGTGGTTGCATGGGTTCATCCTGGGCTTGATCTGGCTATTCTTCTTGAAGATTCTCTTTTGGGATGACTTGTCCTTTGATATGCTTGACGGTGGTCTGACATAGGCAGCATTCAAATTTTTAATGGGCTGCATTGTGCACCATACACCAACTTGGTAGTGATAGCTCCTGAAAATCCATCCGAATTCCCAAATTAAGCTAATCCTATGCACATTTTTGCATAAATTCTTGGAATCCATCCAACAATCCAATGTTACCAACTTCATTAGATTCTTCATCTTTGGATTCGACTAGCACCTTTGTACTATTAGGGATGTGGGTTAAGTTGATGGGAGAACTGCATAATACAAGTAGTACCTCTTCGGCCACTTCTTCTTCTTGGAACTCCTCTTCATATTGGTAAGACACAAGATAATAATTCCCCAACCCCACTTTTGTAAACAACACCTCATTTGTATTATACTATGTGATCATGAACTTCATTTGAGGCTCTCTCTGAATGCATATCTGGTTTGGTAGTCCCTTCCAAGGCAACCACAGATGTGAATAGTCTATTGCAGCATAGCCATTCAAAGCCCATATGAAGTCTCATCCTAGTATAATGCCATATATATCAGGGATATCTACAACTTGAATGTCAATCACCTACTACACCCTTGATTTAGTAGCAATCTGCATTGGTATTTTGTTCATTTCTTTGACTATGTTCACTTTCATCTTGTCTAGTTGAGTCACTTTTCATCAAGAGGGAGTTGGAGTTATTCCTAGTGTTTGGCACACTACGAAGGGCATGACATGTTAGAAACCCATGATTAGATTTGCAAACCAAAATAGACCTTCCACAGAAGAGAAAAAAAAAGAAGCAAGAGCTATTGCAAAAAGATGTGCAAATAATTATATTCTAGAATTCAATAAATTACAAGATATGATTTGCTTTATAAAAGAAAAGATGCAAACCCTAATCTTATCTTGAGCAACAAGATAGCTCGATAAGATAAAGATAAAGCCTAAAACTTAGGAATTAAATATGCCTAAGTAAACTTATGCAAAGTGTAATTAAATATTAATTACACAACACCCCCCCATAAGTGCAACTTAGGGAGAAGCAAAATGATAATGCAAATATGAGTCCTGGAAACAAGGCCTAATCAGGTACTCATGTACAAATGAAAGAATGAAGTAGAGAAGGAAAACACAGTGGGACAAAACCCCCCTACAATGAGATGACTGCTGCAAAGAAGCATTGGAAGATCACTATGGAGTAACACTGGAACCGCAATCTGACAAGCAAGGAAAGATACTTCTGTCTACAACTGAAACCAAAAAAAGAATCATGATAATGTGACAGTAGACCCGATGCCATAGAACACTCGAAAACTCCAAACGGGAACAACCCTGGAATCTGTGAAGCAACAGGAGATGAGATGATGACATAATCTAGAAGCCGTGTAACTCGACGCCGATGCCAAACTGAGACTAAAACTCTTCCATGGGAAGGGGTACCATACAGACTCTAGAACATTAACCATAAAAACATTGTCTTCAAACTGAGATGGATCCAATGTGGATCATTAACCATAGGCTCTCAATCTAAAGTGTGAACCAATGTGAATCAACGATGTGTCTAGCTAAGCAAATATATGGCCAAAAGAAACTAGGAGACTAGATTACCCATGCGAGTTGCCATCAAAACAAAATGAAATATGGTGATCAAAGTGAAAACTACATTCTAATCATATTTATTATGCAAGAAACCCCCTGAATGGAACTTTATCATAGTTTGTTTATTACAATAACCCCATGATTGTAAAAGGAGATATTACTAAAAATTCATAAATAGAAAAATAAAATAGACCTCATATCTATGTAGAGGACTGAATCAGTTTTCTAACGCTACAAGAATGACGAAAAATGGAGCACTGAGTTAAAAGATATGCCCTCTGGAGTGAAAACCACAAGAGCTGAGTTCAAAGGCCTGCAAAAAAAATCTAGAGCAAGATCTGGTAAAAACACTAGTACCACTAGATTGGCATTGGGATCAACTTTCCAACGGTATCTCGTTTGTGAAAAACAGAGATTGTATGCAAAAGATACGTCCGATTTGGTGAAAACAGCTCCAAAAAGGCCGATAAGGCCTGCAGGTAGCCCAAGGAACTAAAAAAAATAAGCCCCTGGTCCCATGTAGGACTAGGGGGCTGGTGGCTGGGGGCTAGGGCGGAGCCCCTGGTCACCCATATGACCGTCGATGTATACATAGGGGGCTAGACGGGCGGGAGGGGGCTGGACGGCTGGGCGGGGGCTGGGCGCATAGCGCCCGATCCCCCATGTGACCCCGGCCTCCGTGTTGGGTGCCCGCAGGGGTTGAGCAGCTCGGCGATGCTTGGGCGGAGGGCACCGGTGGCGGTGGCGGGCCAGTGGCTGGCCGGTGGCGAGCTTCATTCTAATTGGAGGTGCAGCACAGTTTTAAAAAACATGTATTTTTTTAGTTTTTTTCAATTTTTGAACCTCGGGGTGCGTGTTGGGGAGGCGGTATGGCCCCCCAGGCAAAACAAATTGCTTTCCGGACTAACTTCTTAGAAATTGACGAAACAAAGGGCGATATTAGGGTTTTTGGCTATTGTGAATGCAATGGTGACCTCCGTTTCTGCTCAAAATGCTCCAAAAATTTGGCTACCTCTAGATCTTGCAAAAAAACTCCCAGACTGAAACCCTCATAGATCTGGCAAATGATGGTCAAAATCTGCAAAATAAAAGTCCATCTTGACTTTTTCCAATGCTCTGAATCTAATGGTAAAGCCTGATCTAATCCAAAATGCCACATAGATGAACTCAAGGCATGATACCCTTGAGGAATCCTGAACAAACCTTGCAATGATTTTCTCAAAAATCTGAGAAGGGGCTGCAAATCAAGGCTCTGATACCATGTTAGAAACCCATGATCAGATTTGCAAACCAAAATAGACCTTCCATAGAAGAAAAAAACAAAAAAGAAAGAGCTATTGCAAAAAGATGTGCAAATAATTATATTCGAGAATTCAATAAATTACAAGATATGATTTTCTTTATAAAAGCAAAGATGCAAACCCTAATCTTATCTTGAGCAACAAGATAGCTCGATAAGATAAAGATAAAGCCTAAAACTTAGGAATTAAATATGCCTAAGTAAACTTATGCAAAGTGTAATTAAATATTAATTACACAACATGACACTATCCAAAGCCCCCGAGTCTAATAGGAAGTTGTGTAGGTTCTTGTTGAATATCTGAATAGTCATTAAGAAGGGAGGGGTCTCCAACTTCCCTTGAAACAACCCCACTAAGACATAGGCCTGAGCTACTTGAGCTTTGTCTTTATCATTGGTTTTATCCTTAGTTTGTACTTGACTTGAATCCTTGGTAGGAGCTTTGTTTTTTGACTAATTTTTACTAACTTGTTGGTTTGGGGACTGATCGGGCTTCTTTCCCAATATTTCTCTAATTATAGGCTCATTACCAAAAGTGTCAAAGGAAACCCTCTTGGTGGGTATCTCTTGGGCTGGCTTTGATGGGGAGGTTTTGTTTAGTGACCTAAAAATGGAATTTCAGATAGTAGGTACCTTTAATAACTCAAAGGATGATAGACCAAATTTGACCTTCTTCAATTCCTCAGCTACATACTCTCTCATTTGTTCAACCTCTACTTCAGAAAATCTACTTTGGGAAGAGCTAGTGGGCTAATATTGAGTTTGATTTGGCTACCTATTTTTGTTAAAGTATTGGGTAGGCACATGGGGGTAAGTTGGATTGTTGCTGGCATTAGGATCAGGAGGAGTATTAAAGTTGTTGGGAGGAGTAGAAGTCGTGAAAGGGCCTCCAACTTGTCTATTCCTTAGGTTGTAGGGAGTTTCCATTTGGTGGAACATATGGACTTCATCCTCATGAGGTTCTTCCTCATCTACTAGGACATTATCTACTGAGTCAAAGAGTTGAGGTAAAGTATCATCATTACTTACCTCTTTCGCCTCTTCACCTTTGGGGGAAGCCTCCTTCATGGGTGAGTTACTTTCACCTTTTGGGAAAGGAGTCTGGTTGACCACCAACATTGAAGAATCATATGGATTTGAAGGAACTAGGTCTTGAAAACCCAAACCATCAACTGCATTCTGTAATTCTACTTGAAATTTTTTTGTTGTAGTTTGAAACTTCGAGCAATCCAATTCAAAATTCTTGTTCATCCTGTGGATCCAACACCATCGGGATAGGGCCGCCTCATCCAGATAAAATTTTCTTGTAGAATTATTCATGCTTGCTAGCTGATCGAGTGGTGTAGGGATGCCCCCATTATTTGGCCTTGTGTTCCACATTCAATTTTTCCTTTGCGAAGGCCTCTGTTCAAAGCTCTGGCCAAAATTTTTTCCTCTTTTGTAATTTTTTCTAGCAGATGCACCTAAATCATAGTTGTCTCAATTGAGATTGGCTTGAATGCTCCTTTGAGAGGCTTGCAATTGGTTGTTTTGGTTCCTTAGATGTGCCATCTCAGTAGACAACTTCTTTACCAATTTGGTCAATTCATCAATCTGATCCTTCTCTGTGTTCCTCTGCTATGGTACTGAATTCTAAAGGAAGATCAATTACATTGTGGTTTGGTTCTACTGTTCAGCTGGGAATTCGGAGCCTTGTAGGTATGAGGGAACTTGAGGTTGTGGAATGTATGCCTACTACTGTGATGACTACAAGTAGTGAGGCATGATAGGTGCTTGGTCAAGGGTTTCCCTAGATGCAGGACTATTGGCAATTGAGGGACTTGATTTAGCATGGGTGCTTGATTGGGAAAGGCATGGGTAAGCCCTTGTATTTGAGTTGGATGAGCAGCCGGTCCCAATGAAGGAAATGAACCTGTAATATGCTACCCCAAGTCCGTGCTTGTGGTGACTGCTTCTACGTATGCATCCACCAACCTGGTAGGTGGCGAGCACATCCTTTTTCACCAGTGTGGATGTGAGATTATACAAGGCTATGTAATAGACCAACCTAGTTGAGGCATCGTCAAACATATAGGGTGGCAACAACTTCATGTAAGCACTATGGAATTATTAATTGAAGGAGCTAATGGGCTCATTAACTTTCCTCCTAACGAACATGAACTGTTGGTATAACTCAGAGGGGCTGATAGGAAGCTTCAACTTCTATAGGAATGTTTCCTTCATTTGATCCCTATTGGAAAAATAAAGAAGAACATCTCATTTTGTTACCTTTTGTTGTCATTGATGTCACCATGATATATGAGTTGCAACTACAAGATCAAGACTAAAGTTACTCCAATATTCTAGTCCAATATTAGAACTAGTATTTTGCTTACATCCTTCATTATTTTGGTCCACATTTGTTTTTTGGTGATCACTGTTGCTTGCAGTTTTGGGAAATGGTTTGTAGTTGTTGAAAGCATGTACATAAAAGATCTCACATATCCATTTTTTTGTATGGTGTCATGTTGGTGTTTTGCAGTTATGTTTTCTGGTCCATCTCTGGCCGACTTGATGGATGTATTGTGTAAATTAAATTTTTCTATGCTGACACATGTGAGACCTATTTTAGGTCTATGTTGACTTGTTGAAGCATGTGGGTTATCTTTTTAAAAGTTTGAGGCTGACAGTTGGTATTTTTGGTAAATGAGAAAGTGCATCTAATTAGACCGACCTAATTGATGCTTGTGAAGAGATTAGGTATATATAATGGACAATTTTTGAAGAAGTGATGTGATAATGTGAAGTAGTGTGAACATGATGAAGTGTGCTAAGTCCATTTATTGAGCTTTATTTTGTAACTGAATCTGCACTCATTAGGTGTACTCTATCAGTTCATTTTCTAGCTGAAATCCATTCCATTGTTGTAATTTTCTAGGTAGTGAGCCTTTGTTTCTAGACAGTGAGTCATGGTAGTGATCCACCCATTTTTGTAATATTTTATAATTGGTTATACTATATTGTGAGCTAACACTCACCATGGTTTTTCCCATTTTGGGTTTTCCACGTAAAAATTCTGGTGTTCATGTGTGTTGTGTTTTCATGCTTTGTTAATGCTCTTATTTATCTTTGTTATTGTATGCATTGTAATAGTTGGATTGTATGTTATCAAAAAATTTAGGAAGATACTAATTCACCCCCCACCCTCTTAGTATCTTAGACTTTCAACAATTGGTATCAGAGCCCGGTTCCTCCGGTTAAGCCTAATAGCTTGAGGGAGATCCTGAAGATGAAAGAAATGGATGATAAAGGAGAGCTTCAGAATGCTCTTGAGGATCTTGATAAAATTGAAAGAGAATATTCAAGAAGCAAATGAATGTGTCCAGAAACTTAAGGAGCGATTGAAAAAGCTCAAAGACAAGCATAAGGAAGTAACTGATCAGTTGAAGAAGGAAAATGAAGATATTACTAGTTTAAAATTACAAGTTGAGGAGAAGAAAAGGATTGAAGAATGTCTAAACAAATTGGTACAAAGCAAGTCTGAGATTGCACTAAGTTTGAACAAGGAATTGTGAATCTGAAAGTGGATCTGGAGAAGGTGAAACTCTGTGAAAACAATTTCAAAACTTGCTCGAATAGGCTTGATGAATTAACTATAGGACATAAATTAAGTAAAGATAAAAGTGGTCTAGGAAATGATACTGGTGAAGGCTCTAAGACTGTGAATAATCAAAAGACTCTAAATGAAGGAAAGCAGAAAGGAAACTCAAAGAACTCTACTAGGATACCTCCAGTGAGACAACCCAATGCACAAAGGTACCCTTCTTTTAATGGAACTTTTTTTTCATGCAATAAATTTGGTCACAAGGCAACTGAATGAAGAAGTAGGATGAATCAATTCCCTGGTCATTTTTCTAGTCAATGTTTTGCATGCAAAAAATTTGGACATATGACAAGTGAATGCAAAACTTTGATGATGAATCAATTTTATGGAAGAGTGAACCACTCCTTAAATGGCTATTGTTATACTTGCAACAAGTATGGACATAAAGATAATCAGTGCAGAACAAGAGTCAGCGGAAGTCAATCCAATCATAGAAATATTGTTTTCTTTAACTACAACAAACTAGGACATGTTTCAAGAATCTGCAAAAGCAAGAAAAGTAAGAAGATCAATCCTACGGGAGGGAATGAACCTATGAAGAAGGTTGAAAAGGATGAAATGAAGCAAGAGATGAAAAATTTTGTGAAGAAGAAAGAAGAACCAGAGATTGCTAAAGTGTCTATGCCCTCATCCAATATAGGCATTTTCTGTGAAGACTAGACCTAGCAAGGTTGTAGGGGGAGCATTATCAGAAAATCTCAAAAACCCCCTAGATAAATGTCATGCTAGAAGTTGGCACAAGGGTGAAATGTAAAGAATGAATTATCAGAGGCTTTGGAAAAGGAACCAGAAGAAAATATATTGACATAATTATTTGCAGACCGAATTAGGGTTTTTTGTGTTAAGAAAAATGTTTTAGCAGTATTTTGAAATTTGTCACATTTAATGCAAATTAGGGAAGATCAATATTTTATAAAGAAATGTTTAAGGTATTTTGATCATTCAAGATTTTGGAAGAATTGGAGAACTTTTGGAGCATTCTTGGAGAGATTTGGAGTGCAAGCAATTCAAACCCTAGTTTTGGATTCTTCGTGAAGAAAAACGCACTTTAATCTTCCATGCAGTTGTGTTCTTTTGAGCTGTTTGAATTTGAAATTGGAATTATGGCTACTCCTATGGTATTTAAAGTGTTAGAAAGGTTGAGACCCTCTTACAGAAAGTACTCTTCAAATTTTTTTGAAGATGGTCCCATGGGTGCATTTTCGTCAATCCCACATGGTGTAATGTCGACTGAGGATAATAGGATGATGATTTGGGTAAAATTTGAAGAATACAATCATTTAAAGCTAATTGACATCTAGAGAGATGAACTTACTGGAGATGAATTTAGGGTAAAACCTAAGTATTCAAATGTGGTTGATAAAAAGTTGGACATCTGGAACAATTTCCCTAATTTTAGTTATGATGAAAAATTCATGAAGTCAGTTTTGAGTAGAATCCATGACAATTTTTTGTGGACTGAACGGTTGCATCTTATAATGAAGGAAGTGATTAGGGACGTTATTGGGCTATGGGACAATGGTACAATTCCCGTGCTGAAATATGTAAAGAATTAGGTTGTAGAAGAACTTATAGGAGCCAAATACGATAAAAGAGCTTTAGCAATGAAAACCATTACTAATCCAACAGTGAAGTATGCATCTCTCATGATAGGTCATAAGATATATTTCAAAAATAGAGAGAACTCTATTTTGGCTACTACTATCTACACTCAGTTTGATATGGTCACGAATGGTGTTGATTATGACTTGTGCAAGTTGCTTCAGTTACAACTGTTCGAGAATGTGAAGTCGTCGAAAGAAAGAAAGTATGCATTTAAATTTTTTTCTTTGATTGTGTGTTTACTATTTTATTTCATGAAAAGACTCCCTAGGAAGAATGAAGAAGTATTATGGAACCGATCTAGACTAATGGGACATCAATTTTTTTATCACATGCATAATATTGGTAATTTGAACACTCAAAAGGATTCCCTAACAACATTCTTTGTTGTATTCAAAAGAAATATGAATGAAAGGGATAAAATTTTGAGAAAAAATGTGAAGTATAAGAATGACATCATATTTCATGTCTCCACTGATGAATGCATGATTGAGGCTATAGAACCTTGAACTATCTAGATTCAACCTCCTGGATATGAGACAACAAAAGAAGAAGTTGAAGGTTATATGCAAATGCTACTAAAGAATCCAAAGGACCCCAACAAACCTCAAATTGGGACATATGTAGAAAAATCTATGGAAGTTCACTTGGAACAACAAAAGCCTAAGATTAGGAAGAATGTAGAGAAAAAGCTCAAGGAGGCCAGATTTATAGACGAGGAGATTTCCCTTGGTAGGGTTAAGGGAGAACAAAGGGAGGTAGAATCATCTAGTTCGAGAAGATCTAGTAGAACTACCTTTGCAAAATCCTCTACAGCCCCTGCAACTAAGATTGAGCCTAGTATGGTTGTTAAAGGTAAAGGTCCTATTTCCTCCAGAGCAACTACAAGATCTGGGAAGAGGAAAGAGACTCCTCTGGTAGCCCCTACATAGAGAGGAAAGAAAGAGAAAGCAACAAGAGAGAAGAATCTTAGTGTTACTGATGACCAGGACAAATAAGAAGAAGAGGAGGTTTACCCTCCAACGAAGGTGCATCTACAAAAGGTTTTGGTTCTAAAAGAGTACATATTGTGTCATTGTCTAAAGATGAAGAAGAGCATGATTTCGGTATACATGTGCACACCAAGCTTGAATCAAAGAAGGCTAAGGTAGCTGGTGAGACCTTTGCAGACCAGAAAGATGAACAAGATATTCTGATAAGTTCTGGACCCCGATTTAAACTTGAGACAACTCTTAATGCCTTGCTAACTTTTGAGAATATGCTTTAACCCACAACTGAACACTATGATAAAGCTAGAAAATAAGACAAGAAAATACTACTTTTAGCTATTATTCAATATGCTATTTTCTTAGAGGTGAAAAATGGGATGATATAAGGAAAGATGTTCCTGAAATAATGTGGGATGATCTAATGAAAAGGAGATCCGAGGCCATTTTTTTTGAAGAAAAGATTAGAGATGCAACATATAATAATATTGGGTCTTCCTTAACCCCTAATGATCTGAAATCTTTGAAGAAGATATGTGCTGAAATGTTTCGGATGAAGAGTAGAGTGAATATGTTGATGACAAGGAATAAGAAATTGATAAAGAAAGTAAGAAAGGAAATAGAAAAGGTAATCTAGGAGACAACAAAAAAGTATGGTATGCTCAAAATTGGTGATGATGCTGCTGCTAAAAATGCTAACTAAAATGTTTCTCTAGATATAGGTAATGAAGAAATTCTTGATAATTTTGATGTTGAAATTAATATTGTTGATGAAGTTAATGAGTAAAATGAAGGAGAATTTGAGCCTAAGATGCATAATGATGCTCCACCGGAGCATACTAAAGGAGAAAAAGGCAAAAAGGAGAAAGGTAATAATGAAGAAAATAAAGGAAATGGTGAAGAAGAAGGACAAGACAATCCTAAGGAAGAACAAAATAAAGATGAAAAGGATGGAAATAAGGAAGAGGACAATAATGAAAAAGATAATGATAAAGATAAAGATGAAGATGAAGGTGAAAAGGATGAAAAGAAAGAGGAAGAATAAGAAGAGATAGTAGAGGAAGATAAATAAAAAGAAAAGAGAGAGGAAGAAAAGAAGGTCGTGGAATCCTCCAGGAAAAATGAAGAAGAAAAATAGATTGTAAAATCATTGAAGCATCCTAGTGAATTATCCTCTAGTGATGATGTACTGAAAGGTTTGTTATCTAAGCAAACTAGATTTCAACTGATTATTCCCCAGGGACTTTTGAAACTCCCTATGATTGAAGGATATGTTGATGTGGAAAAGATGTCTCCAGTACATAAAGTTGTGTTGGGTGACGCTATGCAAGCATCTAGAAGAAAGGAGATTCTTGAAATGCATCAAAAGGGAATAAAACTGATAGAAAATGCTCTAAAAGATTTGCAAGAAGCTATGACCAGTGCATCCATTGATACATCCCTCACTCCTATTGAAAATTTGAGATTTTTTGATGCCAAAATTTGATGAGGTAACAGTGTCTTATGGGAAACTCAATTTATGGGGCACCCTTTTGCGCTAAACTGAGTGACCTCCAGGTTTCTAGAGAAGTTGGCTTCTTCTATAATGGGGGTTCAGAAAGGGAAAATGAAACAGATATAATAAAATAAATTCTAACCTAATGCGATGCACTAAGAGTTAATGATAGGCACAATAAATCATAGATCTAAGGGCCTGATTGGTGTTTGTAGTGTTCCAGAAAATTAGAAACTGAAGATTACAACATAGACAATCCATTCATTGATATAAAATAATATTGCATACATTCCTACTGCTAAGAAGATTCATTAGACATGGTCTAGGTCAGAAAACTTGCATTCAACATATATAGAAGTTCTCAAATGAAATGTCCAGACAATAAAAGCATAGTTTATAGTTTGATCAAATAGCATGAAAGAACAAAAAGGCTGAACAATTGACACAGTCTCAAAGTTTTTGCAATAAAATAAAATAGAAATAAAGGCCTAGCATCTTTAACCAAAACCATTGTTTCCTCCAAATTCCAGACCCTTTTGTCACAATAGAGAAAAGTATATATAATAGGAAAAAAACCCCACTGCTTCGAAGAGCAGTAATAGAAAAGATTTTGCAATCCCCTGACAATGATGCTAAAATCAGAATATTCCCCAAGCCATTGCAACATAAATGATTTGAAACCAAGCATCTGGTCATTCTAGGCACAGGTGCATCCTCTACAAATGATGGCAGTGGTCCCGAAAAGGCTTAATCAGACAAGTGTCACCATTCCGAGCAAATGACTATGACACGTAGTGGCTAATAGCAGCGTTTGGTTCGTCTGGTCCATCACCTGAATATGAGATCCACCGACAAGGAATGTGGAAACCCTTCACTACCCATGTGAACCTCTCTCTCTTTCCACTGAAGAATTGTGCTAAGGCTACATGTGTTGAATGGGTGGAGCACTTAACCAATAGTGGAGGGAACAATCACTAGACTAGTGCAAAAGATACATGTGGCAACATTTCACTTCCCACAGTTGTTCCTTCATCTCTACATTGAAAGTTTTGCAAAGAGTAGACACGTAACAAGAGCAAACCACAGATAACAATTGTGGGGCCCACCAAACTTGTTGGTAATGAGGGATTTGTGGCACTCGAGTGGAGCCCGATGAGGCAGCAAGAAAAAATGATCAAAAATATCCCGCAGCCACGACACATGGAAGCATAGCAGGGTTTCTTGGGATGCGAAAGGAATACAAAAACTCAGGGTTGTGAAGAGTAGACATGTGGAGTGGGAGAGAAGAACTTAGATAAAAGGCTGAGTTGATTATCTATGATAAACAGGACGATGCATAGAGGAAAATACACCTGAAGGGAACTAGTTAAATATTTATTAACAGCTTTTGGTGACTACCAAGGGCATTTCGCCTGAGGAACGAAGAACCCAAAATTTCTCTGGTTTACAGGCCAGAGTACGATTTAATTAGATAATGGAGTTAGAGATTGGAAAGAGCCACCTTCAGAGGTGACCATTCATCCTCAGATGGCTTCACCATGCTGTGAAAATTCTCCTGTGCTCCACTTAGATCAATAGTTTCTTTATGAGGCAGTGCATTAGGTAAACTGACCCCTGCTTCACAATGAAATAGTAGTTGTATAAGTGGATGAATAACTCCCTCAATGTCAATTGCACTGGGAGGATGACTAAAAATTTTGAAAGCATCTGGATCATTTTCCCTTTCTTCTATTCTTTCTGCAATCTGCTCGGCCATGATAATAGAGCCATTTTCAAGGAATGGGGATGACAAACCCATCCTGCTTAACTTGGAGAAACTCCCTCGTATGTTGTCCAGTGTCTTGCTCAGAGTAGCTGTGACCACTTTAGTGCACTAGAAGGGAGAGTGGCAATGGATGAACTTGTTTGCCATCTAAGCAGTAGCATCCTGATCTTTAATACCCGCTTTGGTGATGTTTTCATTAGAGACCGAGTATAGCTTGGTGAGTAGATATTTTGCTTCTAGAACCTTCTCCAAGATGAACTATGGGAATTGCTCAATTGTATCATGAGCCTCCTAGCTTAGCTTTGATGCCTTGGTGATGAATTGGAGGGTAGGTTGTAGTGCTAGGAAAAAGGTTTTAATCTTTTCCCAGTGAGAGATGTACAACTAACTAACCAATGGAATGATGCCTGGATATGTAGGAGAAGATAGGAGAGAACTTTTAAGAGAATCAATCTCCACGTCCTTTGAGCTAATGGCCTTAGTGAACTATGTCCTTTTCTTTTTCTCGGATGCTAGTTGCTTCGCAGAGCTGCTCATTTCTTTATTCCAATTCTCCTTGGCTCGGAAGTGATTTTCTAAGTGCATGTCCAGAGAAGATTTTGTCTCTTGGAGCTCTTCCTCTAATTCAGCTTTTAGGCCCTTAAATTCAGCCTCTTTTTCTTGTATTTTCTGCTCATATTGAGCTTGTTGGTGCTCCGAAGCTTCATTCCTCTACACCATTCCTTAACTATACTCAAGGCAAAGTCACTCCATCTCTTCATTCTTCAGCTGCAGATTCTGCTCTGTCTCCAGATTCTTTGACTGTAGCTCTTTTACCATGGTAGGGTTAGTAGTTTGAATCTTCGCAAGCTCACCCTAAAGTTTGTTCTTCTCATCCTCTGCTTCTAGCGCCCTCTCTGTCATACATGCAACATCTACCTCTATGGAATTCTCTTTTTTCTCTAAAAAACTAACCCTTTCCCTTACCGCTTTAAGCTTCTCATTCTTCTTTTTTAATTGGCGGCCATTTTTGAGAAAGTCAGAGGTGACCACCCGCTATGTTTCTTCCATAATCTCAACCTTATCTTGTGGTCGGGCCACCTTCATGTCAAGCCCTACCGCATATATTTCATAATCGTCTGGGTGCATCTTCTCCTAAGGCTTGGTTACTCTCGGGTAAATGGTTGCAAACTTCAATTCCTACTATGTCTCATCATAAAGAGTATGTATTTTTGGCTCAGTAGAAGCACTATCATCTTTTTCCCTGCGCTTTTGCATTCTACTTGCACATGCCTCCTTTCCACAATTAATCTATGCCATAAATTTGGTTGGTGATGAAACTAGTCCACCTGTGAAAGGAGCACCAAAAGGTAGGGCAAAGGGATAGGTAACCCTCATAGGCACGGGAATTTGTTTCTTCTAGAGAGTGATGGTTTATGGGGAGAAGTGGGGCACATTCCAAGGCTTGGTTTGAGGACCAGCAAAAGGGCTAGTCACTTACCATGACTGAATTGGTGAATCAGCTGGAGGACTCATAGGCTGGGATGGTGGAGGATTTGTCATTGCAGATTTAGCCTATTGCAATGGAAGAGGATTTACAACAATAGCGGAAGAAGGGGTACCCGTAGGGGGAACATTTTTGGAAAGTGAGGCAAGGAGAGTCTGAGCGGCAACAGTGGGCATAAGGGTTCATGGAGGAGTAAGGCTAGGTGGAGTGGTCTATGATAATTGGGTGAAACCTCCCATATACGTTGGATTAAAAGTGGGAAACAGAGGGCCAGTACTCATGGTAGGGATCAACATTGAGGCAGGGGCAGATACCAAGGAATGAGAAGCAAGGGAAGAAGGAGAAAATTTTACCTATTGACTGGTCAATGGCAGCTCTAGAATCATTGGTGACTCTTCCCCAGCCTCAAGCTCCTGGGTAGCTACAAGCACTTGTCTTCTAGCGGGTTCTTGTGAACCTTCTCTGATAATGCTCTTTGTGTGTTTCCGCTTTGTGGGCAGGGTCTACCGAGCTTTGGTAGCTATTGTCATTTGTTGTCGTGATATCCTGGCTGCCTTAGTGGCCCAAGTAAGTGTATGTGAAGCCCTTGATATATTAAAACACACATTTATGGACACATAGACGGGTTGTCCGGACCCCTTTTCCTTCGGTGCGGAGGATGCAGAAGTTGCCGCTTCTTCTTCTTGCTCTTTAGACTCATCCTTCGAGTCCTCACTCCTATTAATGCTAGAGTCTGGGCTAGGGTGGTCATCATCCCACCATTGTTCAAATTGCTTGTCCTCCTTCAGACTATCATAAGGGGCATCCAATTGCCCTATCTCTTGGTGATACTTCCAAAAAGCTTCTATTTTTTCATCAGTCCATTCCTTATCCTTCCACAACTTGCTATACATGGTGCATTCCATGTGAACATTATCCTTGACCACCGCCAAAACAAAGTAGAACTTGTGCCAAGGTCCTCTATTATCTTGCATGGGAATACGTGCCAGTTCAATAAAATTTTCATCCTTGTCTGCCTGCGGATTATGCCGCTTCTCCTAGTAAGGTCTGGGAACATGTGTAACTTTCATGTGCGGCTTTGGAAAGTCATTGAAAGGGTTGTAATACCACTTGTAATTTACCAAAACCAACCCTAAATGAGTTAGTTTATCCTACAATAATTGATCTGATTGTTTCTTTAACAGAGTCACCGATTTGAAATTCTTCAGACAAGTGAAGAATCCTTTTCTCTTGACACTTTTGCTGTTGTAGAAGGTAAAATAAATGATACACACCTACCTATACATTTCAAGTGCAAGCACCCTATCTATGACACAGGCTGGGAGAAGGAAAGGTTGACTAGTGAAGCCCTACATCTGGAGAATCATGAAATCTATTCCTAAGAACCAGTCACAGGCAGGAGTGAAACTCTGCATATATCTGGTCCAATCCCTATCAAGCCAGATTATGTCACCTTCTCCTTGTAAATCATGCAAGACCAGAGTTATGAAATAATCCAAAAATGCATAATAATCATATAACATAGAAAGAAAAGGCGTCCACGTGGATACTAGCCTCCTCTTACCCCATTCATCAAAAATTGATAATTCAAAATACCGGGTGAAGAAATCGGGGTTTTGATGTAGGAACATGTGAACCAGGAAAGAAAGAAATCTAAACTTTCCCTCCGTCGGGTAATTTTTTATTTTCTGTATCATTTCATCTACCATGAACTCAGCGAAATCATACCAGAAGGTATCATGTTGTTTGTGGAATTGGAAGGCTGGTCCCAGTTGAAAGGTTTCCACCATCTCATCGGAGTCTCGACCGCATACAAAAGCTAGCTTGGACATTGCATTTTTCATATCCTCATCTAATGCACCGCACGATAACAAAATACTTGGTAGTTTAGCACCAGAGACACTTTTCTTACCAATCTCCAACAAGAAATCTGAGTTCTTTTTCATCACCCTCCATGTTTTTTCTCCTTTGCTAGGGTAAAAGGACTCAATGTTCTCTCTTCTTTTACTTGGGTCTGGGATGCATAGAATATGCCAAATGGCTTGTGGGGTGATGTGAACTCTTAAGTTTCAGCCCTTGATGTAGTGGGTGCTAGGGTTAACACTGGATGGCAGTGTCAACTATCTCCGAGAAGTAATGCACCAGTAGCACCATGTATTGTGGAAGACCACTGTACCAAACCTTTCTTATTGTAGACGTGTCCACCTTTGGTTCTGTTAACCTTGCACAGGCTGCTTCTCTTAAGGATTTAGGGTTTTTTGTGAGCCATGGGTCATAACTATTATCCCATTTCTCCTCAACCTTTTTCTTGTTTCTGCAATCTTTGGGCCTCCTCAGCTCTTTCATATACACCCTCTTCATCTTTCTTGGTATACCAGGCGTAGCATATGCCAAATCCTCATAGACATACACATCCTATAACAATTATATGGTTGTAAACAACTCTTGGCCAATCTCCTCTTGCATTTGCTGAGATGAACTCTCCGACATTTTTCTTCAAATGAAGACTTCTGTGAGTTTTGGACTCTATTATTCTTATCCGGCTCTGGATACGCTAAAAAAAACCCCTTTGCACCTTGAGCTTTGGCGTTTTTAAAAATACTTTGAATCATTAAAACTTTTCATGCAATATTTGGCTACATTTTCTCAAGGTGGTAGAGGAGAACATGCTTTTTGCATTCAATTCAGAATGTACTGTTAATTTCACAATTCATGCAAAATAAACTACTTGCCATTTTGAGGCAGCAAGAGTTCATTATTGTGTTTGGCAACCATGTGATATGTTGTGATTCCCTTAAAACTTGAGCCAAAAATTTGCTTTCTAACCTTGTGTTAGTATGTGCTAGGAATTAATATCCTAGATGGAATGATTAAGCCAAAGCAAACGATCACAGCTTGAAAAGATATGGATATTTCCTTGGGCTATGGAAAACACCTGCGAGATGACACAATAGCCTACAATCATGCAACTTACTGTCGATGAACACCACCTTTGTAAGGCTAATTAATTAGCTCCTATTAATCTAGCATGCATTGAACCGTACCTCTGTAGATGCAACTAGTCTGAAAATGCAAGCAAATGTAGGCACGCCTTTCAAGTTGGCATCTAGTTATCATCACATTTTTCTCAAAATGGATTAGCATGCGTCTTCTCATCTTTTCTATAAATAGGCCAGTAAGTAGTGAGGAAATCACACTTAGCATTTGTAGTGATAGGTTGTTGGTGCAGTTTTAAGCAAGTTTTCTCATAGGCTAGGTGGTAGGTAAGTTTCAGTATTGGTTAGAAGGTATAAGCATAGTGTCAAAATCATGGATACTCCTATTAGATTAACCTCTTATAAGTCACAAACAGCGTTCCTATGGGAGGTTTCCACTAGGAAACTGAAAAGATGACCAAGAATAAGAATTCCTTGGTTTTGGTAGCCATAAAATGGGTTCTGGGTAGGAACTGCATAGAGTACGAGGATAAGTATCTTATGAATACTGATATCTGTTCACACTTTGTAGTGTCGATGTTAGACATTGGAATCCCTAGGGATCTCATCCTGAAGTTGGTCAAGGAAATGTTTCCAAGAAAGTACCTGAATGGCCTAGGTGAGATTGCTCACACTGCATATGGGGTAGGCCTGCCATTAGCCAGCGACCTTCGCCACTATATTAAGGAAGAAGCGGTAGTTGTATGGCTGTCATTTCTTAGTGGATTTTTCCTTTAGACACTTAACGAGCATTGGCAGAGGGCTACCCAGGCCTTACACTTTCTATTCTATAACTACAACATGATACCATTCTACGATGTTGATTGGTATATCAACTTTAGGAACCTGGTGTTTCCCCTGCCAATGGTGGTTGTGCCGAATGATGTTCCTTCTGCTGCCGAAGAACCTGCTGACGAAGATGCGGTAGACACCACTATAGAAGAAGCAATAGATGCTTCCATAGATGCATCAATTGTTGCCTCCTGTTCCCTTGGATGAAAAGCATCCCTGCTCCTGAAAAAAAATGCCTCCCAGTTTCTTTATTTCTTGCTATTGCATACACCACCTACCTTACAGTTTTGTATATAAGCCTAAAAAAGGCTATAAATTTTGCATATATGAAAGAATAGCTCAAATAGTCATATAATTTTTGGATTATGGCTTCCTTAGCTATTTTGTAATGTAAAAACAAAAGAATATATATAAATAGATATATATCTTTATAAAATCCATGGCTCTTTCTTTCATTCTGCATTTCAATTTTATGGGATCTTTTATAGCATGTGTTCAATTTCTTTGCACATGGATGTGTTTAAAATGCAAAGCAATCTCACTGCCCTGTCCTCCATAATAATGGGTCAAATCCACAGAAACACAAACCAATTTTAAAAAAGACTGGCCAAAGAAAGAGAAAATAAAATAAAAGCATTATTCACATATGTACAAAAATAGAACTCGACACTTAATGGAATAGCTTAAGATGAATCCCATTGACCAAAATTCCTAAGGGTTCTTATTCCATATTTTCTAATTCAAAAGCGTTATGCTCCCTGCACCAAATGCTTTTAAAGGGGCCCTCCCATAGGCTATCAAATTTACCATGCTAACCTGGCTTAGCATCCCTTTTATCATACTTCAATACTAAATCTCTGCACTTTAGGCCTTGCTTAGAAGCCTTCTTATCAAACCTTCGCTTGACCACTTGTTGGTAGTTTGTCATGGCTATTAGGGAATTCTCCCTTCTTTCTTGTACTTCTAAAATTTTGGCAAGCCAAACCTCCATGGCGCCATTTTTTTCTATCTTGAGAGATTTCAACAGTTGGAGTGTCGAAATCTCCATAGATATAGGTAACAGTGCCTCTTTCTCATATACCAACTCATAAGGCGAAGTCTTAAGGACTTGCTTAGGATTTATGCAATTTTCCCATTGTGTTGTTCAGAGGTTTTTATGCCATTCCCACTAGTGTTCCAAACCAATTCTTTTAAGGAGTCGGACTAGGCTCTTGTTTTTTGACTCTGCTAGGTCATTTCCCTATGGGTAATAATTTGATGATGTCTTAAGGAATATTCCATTCATTAATGCAAAGTGACATACCTTTGTGCCTAGGAAAGCTTTGGCATTATTAGAAATGATAGTCTTTGGAGGACCGAACCTTGTCACTAGCTCTTCGAGGAAATCCATAATCTATGTTTATGTTGCATTTTTAAGTGAAACGGCCTCCTTCCATCTTGTGAAGTAATCCGTGGCAGTTAGAATCCACTTGTGTCTAGCACTAGAAGCTAGATTAATCATCCTGATGAAGTCCAGGCCCCATTGTGCAAATGGTTCATCTGCCACTATAGGTTTGAGAGGTATTGCGGAATTCTTCCTTTTGTCAGTAAAAAACTGGCATTTTTTGCAAGATTTTACCAAAGAGTGGGAGTCATTGAAAAGTGTAGGCCAATAGTAACCTGCACACATGATTTTGATGGCGGTGGTCTTAGCAAAGAATTGTCCACCCGTAACACTATTGTGGAATGTGTCAAGGATCATCTTTGCTTGCTCTGAAGTAATGCATCACAGGAGTAGACCATTGAATTTTTTTTTTAAAAGAACCCCTCAACTAGCATATATCCACAATTTTGCAGCTAGTAGTATCTCCTCTTTTGGGATGAGAGACCTAGTGGATACTTTCCTGTTTGCATAAACCTCATTCTATCTGTTAGCCAACAACTCTCTGATTCTGGCTCATTTATCAAAACAAGCTTTGGTTGCTCTCCTGCGCCGGGTATCTCCTCGTCCTGCGCCATGTATTTGCACAATCCTCTCCCTCTAATGGTTTTAGTGGGTTTGACCTCAATATCATATTCAAGGATCTTGGTTATCCAATTAACTCTTTTTTTGTGATTTCCCCTTCCATGATACATTCACGCACAATGGAATGAGTGATATAAACAAACACTTTGTTGCAAGAAACTAGATGGAGGAAATTTTTAAGTCCCTTCACTATTGCAAAGGCCTGTCTTTCGATGAAATTATAATTCATCTCATATTCCTTCAGGTCCAGGAGTAGAACGCCACTGAATGTTCTCCCTTTCCGTCATCATCTTTTTGAGTTAGGAAAATAGCGATACTGAATTTTCTACTGAATGCATACATTATAAAATCCTTAGATAAATCTAGATTAACCAGTACTGGAGCTGAGGAAATAGCTTCCTTGACTTTTTCAAAGGCTTCCTAATCTTCAATCATCCACTTGAATGCCTGGTCCTTTTTAAGCATCAGGGTGATTGGCCTAATTATTCCCGCAAAGTTAGAAATAAACTTGCTAACAAAATTTACCTTGCCCAGGAAGGACTGAACACGTTTCTTATTCACCGGAAGTGGAAGTTCCTTGATAGCTTTCACCCGTTTGAGGTCGATTGAAATTCCTTCCTTAGATACCACATGTCCTAATAGCTTGCCTTGCGGTACTCTGAATACACATTTTTTTGGATTTAGGGAAACCCTAAACTCTTGGAACTTTTGAAAAACTATTTCTAAGTGGTCAAAAAGACCATCCTTAGATTTAGAAAAAATAGTAAGATCATCCAAATAAATTAGAATAAACTTATTGATTAGCTCGCTGAATTCGATAACCATCGCCCTCTAGAATGTTTCCCCTGCATTGGATAAACCAAAAGGAATTTTAAAATATGCAAATGTTCCCCACTTTTTGGTGAACGTGGTCTTGTGTTGATCCTCTTCTTTAACTCAAATCTGATTGTAACCAGAGAAATTGTCCAGCAGAGAAAACATTTTTGATCCTACAACTGTTTGTAAGATTGAATCCATAGAAGGTAGTAGATAATGGTCCTTCAGGGATGCTCTGTTTAGGTCTTGGAAGTCCACACACAAATGAATATCTCCATTCTTCTTTCGGACCGGGACCAGATTGGATACCCAAGTACTATGCTTGATTGAGAAGACAATGCACGACTCAATTAGCTTAGTTAACTCTTGCACCATTAGCGCTTCAATTTTAGGGTTTACTGGCCTCTACTTTTGTCATACTGGTTTTGCACCTTCTATCAGCTCAATCATGTGCTGAATGATATCAGGATCATATCCCTCCAGATTATCATAGGGCTATGCCACTACTCCATATTTTTCATAGAAACTGATGAGTCTTTCTTTATCATGGGGTGGGACGTCTTTCCCGACTCGAAGATTCTTGCCATCTGAGACCTGAAGGTCTATGTAATCACTTTTATCTGCTATGAACTTTTTCTTATCATTTCTTGCATCATCACAATTGAATTTTCTTTTGAGAGTAACCAATCCTTTTAGAATCTTGTTAGATTTGAGCTACATAATTTTTACTTCATAAGCTTCGACAATCTTTGGTTGAAGCTAATCTCTGAATTCCCCTGATGGTTGGATGAACGAGGTGATGTGTTCATCACTTTCAAAAACTTTCCAACTCTGATCATTGTCAGGAATTGTTGACCGGACTAGTACTCACACTCAATGTTCGTTATGTATATGGTCAGAGGCAGGATCAAACTAAGCACCAATCACGGCCATGTGATCTGCATCACTATTTTGTCCTCGGGGAATAGTTTGGATGTTGAAGGCTTCAAAAATCTCAACCAAATCCCAGACTCGGTGCTGATAGGATCTCATGTAGACATTCCTTGCCACAAAAATCCCTTAGACTTGGTTGACTATCAATTCAGAATCTTTGAACACCATTAATTACTTAATGCCCATTCGTTCTGCAAGGCTTAAACCTTGAACTAATCCTTCATATTTAGTCTCATTGTTTGAACAAGTGAAATGAAAATGAAAAGACCTTAGAAATTTTTCATCTTGTGGAGATATTAGACATATCCCCGCTCCAGTGCCTACTTTACCTCTTGCTCCATCAAAGTACATTGTCCATAACTCATTTGCTTGGCTACCTTCAGACTCTTTGGCAACCTTTGGGAGTACTTGGTCTTCATCATAAATTACATAGGTGCCCAATCCTGTAGCATGATAATTTTTGAAAGGGTCACTGTCCATGTGTTCACTCAACAGAGCATCTTCTTTGTCATTCCGGTCTTTGCTCACCTTTTCTTCCTCTAGTAATTCAACACAATACATTTCTTGCTTGGTGATAGAGGTATGTGTGGCTTCAAAATTGAGCAGGGCTTCATCCGCTACATGTTCAGAATGCAAAGCCTTCGATTCTATCTTCATCTTTGCACCATGCTTGGTTCTGAGAATCAGATGTGACCAATCCAATGACAGGTATCCACCCACCTTTGAAGTAAATTCTCAGGATAGATAGAGACTGAACATAGGAGGAACATCTATGATCATAGTGTCTTGCAACACTGTGATACTAGGGCAAGCAAATAGAGTTAAACAAAGTGCCTTGATGACACCTATGGTTTCAACTTTGTTCCCATCAAGTTGCGTTACCCCCTTTTCATAGGTTCATAGCCAAGTCCTAAAGCTTCGGCTATCTGTTTAGGCATAATCGTGATGCTCGCGCCAGAATCAATCATAGCATTGTGCAATAACTTCTTTCCTATGATGAGAGTCAAGAAGAAGGGTTGGGGTTTCAACTTATCTCTAACCTCGATAGGGGATTCTTTTGTATTTTTTGTAAAGACTTTAGCTAGCGGTATTTGATTAACAACCTTTGCACTGACAAACTGCTTTATTGGCACTATGTTGACCTCTTCTTCAAGCACCTTCTGTAATAGTATTTTTTGCTCTAGGATAGCTAGAATGCCCCATAGAGACACATTAGTAGATGACTTCTTCAACTATTCTACCACATTAAAAGGTGGAAAACTCAGAGATTTATATTACTTGGCTCTTGTTATAATAATTTCCTTCCATGGTTGAGATGGTAGAAGGGCGGTAGAAGTGCTAGGAATCTGATTGGAAGCACCTTTGTATTGCGGACTGGCTAGATGCAGAACAACTAACTTGGTAGTAAATCTCCTCTTTGAGTGCGTGTTATAATCATATTGCACTTGCGGTATTTTGGATATGAACGCATCATTATCAAACATTGTTTCTTCTTCCTCCATCCAAAAAAAAGCATGTGATCAGGAACGATATCAGATTCTTGTTCTAGAGACATTCCTTGCATTTGCAAAGTAAGAAACACACTCTCCATTTGTGGTGAGGCATATATATAACCTCTGTGATCTATCATTGTGCCTTGGTTATGTTGCTCTGCCACCTTTTGTTTTAATTTTCCATGCAGACAATTATGGGGCATATGCGCATTGTTGCAAGGGAAGCACCACAGATTGATGTCATCAATGAGGTTGTTCTACCCTGTGGTTAATTCCCTACTCGACCTTAGCGAAACGCTCATTAGGGGAGTAGGCACTGACACCATTTTGTTGGCGGTCGAAGCTGGTGGATTAATCTGAGGCATGCCTTGGTATTGATTTTGTTGATATGAGGACTGCCCGCCTTAATAGTTTTAACATGCAGGCTTCAGAGGCATTGATTGGTTCTACTTAAGAGTGGTTACATCATTTTCCATGGTCTGCAACATCTCTTTGAGGTCCTTATTTCATCTTTG
The DNA here is from genome assembly GCA_007258455.2 of Sequoia sempervirens. Taxonomy (NCBI): domain Eukaryota; kingdom Viridiplantae; phylum Streptophyta; class Pinopsida; order Cupressales; family Cupressaceae; genus Sequoia; species Sequoia sempervirens. The sequence continues at coordinate 253,529,236 of VDFB02105785.1, read as the reverse complement.
GAAGAACTTGATATAGAGGCTACATTTTGTGGGGTTGCTGCATATGTGTACATCGACTGGGGAGTTGCGATCACGCTAGTTGACATGACTTCTTGTGCAAGAATCAATATTTCAGGAAATATCAGCATAATAGGTTGAGGAAGAAACTTTCTGCAATATATCAAATGATTCTTGGATTTGACAGCAACATCGTAAGCATCTGGTAGAGTAGCTCCTCCCAAAGACTTGATCATCAAAGAAATGTCAAAATTAATGGACTTCAGATAAAATATGAATGCCAACTCAAGAGTCGGGCATTTAGTAACAAGGATCCTTTGCCAATTTATGTGAAATTGAGCATTAAATTTTGTTAGAGCCTCCTGGGGGGCTCGTTTTATGATAGATAGTTGATAATACAGTGAAGAGTGATCTTCATCATTCGAGAACCTCTCATAGAATGGATCTCCAAGCTCGTCCCAGGTGTGAATAGTGCTAGGTGACAGTGTTCGGTACCAATCTAGCGCCTTGCCTTTAAAAGATGTGGTGAGAATCCTCAGAGCTATATTTTGCATTGTAATCCCGTGTACCAGGCATACATCCACCACATCTTGCAAATGTTCTATGGGTGTTCTTGAGCCATCTCCAGTAAACTTGGGTATAGCTTTCATAGCTGAAACTGGGATAGTGCCCCAGACAATGGGTGCTACTAGGGCTACTAGGGGACTTCCGGCATCCCATGCTATGTAATTTTTGTTGGCAACTGACAACATGGTTAGAGGAATGGGTGGGAGGAGTGGAACAGTTACCAACTGATTTGCGGCTTGCACAGTTCTTAGTGGAGGTACTAGCAAACTGGGGTTGCCTACAGTTTGGGATCTAGTTACAGGCCGATGGCTCATACACCCTTCTAAAATGAAAATTCATTTTAGCTCAGTCCCATTGGGTGTGCTAGAAAAAGAACAAATTGTTGACACCAAAATTTGACGAGGTAATAGTGTCTTATGGGAAACTCAGTTTATGGGGGACCCTTTTGCGCTAAATTGAGTGACCTCCAAGTTTTTAGAGAAGTTGGCTTCTTCTATAATGGGGGTTTGGAAAGGGAAAAGGAAATAGATATGATAAAATAAAGTCTAACCTAAGGTTATGTTCCAAGACTTAATGATAGGCACGATAAATCATAGATCTAAGGGCCTAATCAGTGTTTGTAGTGTTCGAGAAAATTAGAAACTGAATATTACAGCATAGACAATTCATTCATTGACATAAAATAATATTGCATACATTCCTACTGCCAAGAAGAGTCATTAGACATAGTCTAGGTCAGAAAACTTGTATTCAACATATATAGAAGTTCTCAAATGAAATGTCAAGACAATAAAATCATAGTTTACAATTTGATCAAATAGCATGAAAGAACAGAAAGGTCAAACAATTGGCATAGTCTCAAAGTTTTTGCAATAAAATAAAACAACAATAAAGGCCTAGCGTCTTTAACCAAAACTAGTGTTTCCTCCAAATTTTGGACCCTTTTCTCACAATAGAGAAAAGTATATATAGTAGGAAAAAAATCCCACCATTTCATAGAGCTATAACAGAAAATATTTTGTAATCCCCTAGCAATGATGCTAAAATCAGAATATTCCCCAAGCCATTGCAATAGAAATGATTTGAAACCAAGCATCTGGTCATTCTAGGAAAAGGTGCATCCTCTACAAATGATGGCGGTGGTCTCGGTAAGGCTTAATCAGACAAGTGTCACCATCCCAAGCAAATGACTATGACACGTAGTGGCCAATAGTAGTGTTTGGTTCATCTGGTCCATCACCTGAATATGAGATCCACTGACTAGGCACGTGGCAGCCCTTCACTGCCCATGTGAACCTCTCTCTCTCACCACTAAAGACTTGTGCTAAGGCTACACGTGTCAAATGGGCAGAGCACTTAACCAATAGTGGAGGGAATGATCACTAGTCGGGCACAAAAGAGATGCGTGGCAACATTTTGTTGCCCGTGGTTATTCCTTCATCTCTACACTAAAATTTTTGCAAAGAGCAGAAACGTAGCAAGAGTACACCGCAGATAACAATTGTGGGGCCTGCCAAACTTGTTGGGAATGAGGGCTTCATGGAACTCGAGCGGAGCCCGATGAGGCAGCAAGAAAAAATGATCAAAAATATCCCGCAACCACGACACGTGGAAGCATAGTGGGGTTTCCTAGGATGCGAAAGGAATGTAGAAACTTAGGGTTGTGAAGAGTAGACACATGGAGTGGGAGAGAAGAACTTAGATAAAAGGTTGAGTTGATTACCTATGATACATAGGCCGATGCATAGAGTGAAATACACCCAAAGGGAGGTAGTTAAATATTTATTAACAAGATTATTATTAGACTCTTTCAGGGAGTATTCCTCTGGGCTTAATGAAAAGGAAAGACAAGAGATAGAAGAAAATTTGGCAGAGAAAAGGTTGTTGGCTTTACATAAAAAATGTGCTCTTGCACACTCTTGTGTTAAAAAGAGTCTGAAAGCAGTGAAGGTCTGTGATTTTAAGGCAGATGTTGTTCTCTCTTATTACTTGAAGTGGTCAGATGCCACTCAGAATATCAAGATTGTCATGGACTCCATTAAGTCTCAATTTTCTACCATTTCTAGTACTTATAGTGTATCTAAAGATAAAGATAGATCAATCTGGAAGGCCATCACTATACACAGAGAAAATTTCTTTGCCTTGCAGAAACAGAAGAAATTATTAGAAAATTCTTTCTATTAAGTGATATTGTAAGAATGGAATACACTCCAATTGGAGAAGCTCTGGGATGCACTGAAAGGCTTGAGAAGATAAACCTGATTCCTGATACTCTAGACGGTGCTAAAGAAACTTTGATAAAGCTAGAATATTTGAACAAGATGTTGACTACAACAAAGGATGGCTAGGAAAAAGGAAAAATAGTCTGGGAAGGTATTCTAAAGGAGTTTCAAGGCTTATCATCTTCCAATTGATATATATTTCTTTGTTTTCTTTGTTGTTCTTGGAGCACCCTTTGTCTTTGATGTTAAAGGGGGAGTGAAGTGAAATTTTGGTGTTAGAGGGAGAAGTACTGTAAATAGAGAACTCTATAAATATTCTTTTTTGTTTACACACATGTTGCCATCAATGACAAAGGGAGAGATTGTTGGAAAAATGAAGAAGAACATCTCATTTTGTTACCTTTTGTTTTCATTGATGTCACCATGATATATGAGTGGAAATTGCAAGATCAAGACTAAAGTTACTCTGGTATTCTAGTCTAGTATCTGAACCGGTATTTTTCTTACATCCTCTGGTATTTTGGTTTGCATTTGTTTTCTAGTGATCACTATTGCTTGCAATTTTGGGAAATGGTTTGCAGGTGCTAAAGGAATGTACATACAAGATCTCATGTATCCAGTTGTTCATATGGTGTCACTTTGGCATTTTTCAGTTATGTTTTTTGGTCCATCTCTGGCTGACTTGATGGATGTATTGTGTAAATTAAATTTTTCTATGCGGACACATGTGCAACCTATTTTAGGTGTGTGCTGACTTGTTGAAGTGTGTGGGTTATCTTTTTCAAATTTTGAGGCCAGTAGTTGGTATTTTTGGTAAATGGGAAAGTGCATCTAATTAGGCTGGCCTAATTAATGCCTGCAAAGATATTGGGTATATATAATGAATAGTTTTTGAATAAGTGATGTGATAATGTGAAGTAGTGTGAACATGATGAATTGTGTCAAGTCTGTTTATTGAGCTTTATTTTGGAACTAAATCTGCACTCATTAGGTGTACTCTATCAGTTCATTTTATGGCTGAATTCCATGCAATCATTGTAATTATGTAGGTAGTGAGCCTTTGTTTCTAGACAATGAGTCCTAGCAGCGAACCACCCATTTTTGTAATATTTTATAACTGGTTATACTATATTGTGAGCTAACACTCACCGTGGTTTTTCCCATTTTGGGTTTTCCACATAAAAATTATGGTGTTCATTTGTCTTGTGTTTTCATGCTCTATTAATGCTCTTATTTATCTTTGTTATTGTATGCATTGGAATAGTTGGATTGTATCTGATTAGAAAATTTAAGAAGATACTGATTCACCCCCCCTCTCAGTATATTGGGATTTCAACAATCCCAAGTGGTGATGGATCTAGTTGATAGATGAATGTACCAATAGAAGGCCTCATCCACCAATGAGTAAGGGAAGAGCCTACTAGCCATATCTTCATGTTCTATTTGTATATCTTTGAAGGTTGTTTGAAAGATCTTGATGTGCTCTTATGTTGTCCTTTTTGGGTTGCATAGGTGGAACTTACTACAAAATCCCTCTAGATTCTTTGGCATGTCAAGGTAGTCATTGAAGGACAACAGGGATGGGTTGTTACCCAACCAAGCCATTGTGGGATGTAGAGGATGCGTTTGTTGTGCTACAATAACTCGAGGTTGAAATGGAGCAACAGTTAAGGTAGCACCTTGAAGGAGTTGAGTAGGGACCGGGATAGCACCTTGGCTATGGGAGGTGATGGATGGAAAGGAAGTTTGGAGGAGATGGTGAGGAGGAGGTGTTGTCATCTGTGAAGGGAAGGAATGGGATGGATGGTTGGAAGGAGATGGAGGGGATGAAGGAGATGTAGGTTGAGTGGATGGGGCTGAAGCGGATGCTTCCCCTTTCTTGACTCTCTTAGCCTTGGTAGGTGTCTTTAGCTCTTGGAATTCCCGTTTGTCTAGTGCGGATCTAAGCACTTTATGAAACCTTTGATGGGAGAAGGAACCAATTTGGTCCAGCTTAACCTGGCTTCCCTCCCTCTAGAGCCAATTTTTTTGATGGGTGTTTTTGCACCTTATCAACATAGGCAACACACAAGTATGCTACCTCTCTTGAAAGGTAATTTATGCAACTAAGTTTTAGAAATCACCCCAAGGTGTTTTGGGTGTTAGGTCATGACTAAGCTTGGAATAATTTAGTTGGTTGATGTGATTTACTAGTAATCACAAAGGGAATTTATGCTCAACTAAGCATGGAGGGAATTGGATCTACAAAAGGAATTTTATAAGTTCTAGAAGTGTGGTACAACTGTTGTAAGTTCAGGAAAACAATCTAAAACTCTTCTTTTCTCATCGGATTTGGCTTTGGAATGATGTTGGAGATTTGTTTTACTTCAATCCTTCAAAGAAATGTCAAAAGGGAAAAGGGATAAGAAGTTTCCTAAACCTGCAACTAATGTTGAATAGTAATAATGAAGGATGCTACAATGGACAACCTTCCCAAAACTTAGTTCCACTTAAGCAAGGGCAACCTACAGTCTCATGAAACAAGTGAAATCTTCTAAGGTATGCATATTTTCAACCATTCATTCACCATCAAGCATGAATAATAGATGAACTCAAGTGCAGCAATAAAATAATGATCAAACTAACTTTACACAGTTGTTTATCATCAATAGACAATAAAAAGTATGATCAAGGAATCTATATCAACACTATAGCATTCTTCACCATTAAAGTGCAGAATAAAATAACAACTAAAGAAACTTGAAACCAAAACAACAAAGCTAAAATCTAATATTGGGAGATTGAATCATGCACACATGTGAAGAAACCACAAGAATCCATCAAAATAATGCTATTCTCATTAAATTTCTGCAGCATGCCTTTACACAACAACTCAACTCTCTCTTTGAAAATGATAGGAGACCCCTTTTATAGTTTAACAAAAGAAAAATGAATGGAAAATATTAACTTTCATTGTGTGGCTTAGATTCATTTTACATTAGGGTTTCACCTACCCCCAAAATATATGACAGTATCAAATGCACTTTTGTCCTTTCCCTATTTTATCATCTAGTGACCCTGGCACTATAGCAGTTTTGTCTTGTAGTGGTTGATATCCTTTATAGCTACTTCTAAAAATATTCATCATCTATGATGGGATTTCTAGCCACCTTTTGGGCACCTTCATATTCTATAAACTTATCAAACATGGCTACAAGCTTCCTTTCCTCAAAGAGCTTAGATTTGAGGATATGGTAGGACATCCTCCTGATTCTCTATATAATTTGATGTAGCCTCCATCATTTGGTCTGTTCAGATGAAGGCCCTTACAGAAAAATCACTAGTTTCTCTGCATCTAATTTTTTCTGCATTTGATTCTAAGCATCAGATGCAGAGAAACTTAAGCCTTTCTCTAGTCTTGTGATAGTGTGTCACTAACTCCTTGCTCCATTTTCTGGTGGAACAAAGGCTTAAGTTTCTCTACATCTAATTCTAGGGTGAGTACCTCAAAATCAATCATTAGTTTTAGGTAGTTAGTACTATCCATCCGATGCTTAGAATCCCACTCGCAATCAACCTCAAAGTCATGCAAGACATTTTCCAAGACTTACTTTTTGTATTCTAGGTTCATCAATGAGGTTTCTACCAGCCAATGATCTTCTTTTGCAATTCCCAATTCCTTCTCATAGATTTCCTGTGAAATCTTGAGGATGCACTCTAATTTAGGATAACTGATCCTATACGTCTCTAGGAATTGCTTACATGTGTTCATCATACTTTATATGTCTTTCTCCAGGATTTTGTACATGTTATGCATGGCGAACGCATGGTCGATCCCCCTATCATTGATAGATACCACCTTATTGAACCAAGAAAACATGGAGTTGGTCCAATTTTCCTCTTTTCCATCTTAGTGATATTCTCCTTTGATAGTAGGGAAGGTGGTGTTGATGTTTCTGTTGAATCCTCTTCTTTGGTGGATGTCCATTGTTGAATATAAGCAGTAAGGTCTGCCACCTATGATTTCAACTCCTTAGTGGACTAGTCCTTGTTCATTTTTTGCATAATAGTGACTATTGACCCCTAAAATTCATCTATCCTCTACTCACGGGTCACTAGGCCCAGATTGATCATTGATATGTTGTAGTCAGTGCCTATATCTTTATTTGTCATAGGGGTGGAAATTTGTATTGTTTGAAATCTAGAGGCATCCACCATGATATGAGAGTGGACCTTGGGATTCTTCTCTTTTATTTTTCTTATCTAAGCCCTTACCAAGATTTCCTCTAATCTTGCCCTTGGGTCAGTGATCATAATGGCCTTCTTCTTTTCCAATTGGTGCCCTAGCTAGTCAAGCATTTTAGTTTGGCCTTTGGGTGATTCATGATCACCTCCCTCTTTGTATGGCTCATCTTCCTCATCGCTGGGGATCTTCCCCTCATCTTTTTCTTCTTCATCTGATCCTTCAATCTACATAGTCTTTTCTCTATCTAGCTTAGTAGGAACTACATTCCCTTCAGTGATCCTTTTCTATTATTGGGAAGCCCCTTTATCTCTTTCAAGATTGGCCTCAACATTCTTCTTAGGCTCAACATCATTTTCTTTCATGCTCTCTTCTTCTTTCTTTTCTACCCCTTTCTCTAGAAGAACTTCCTCTTCCATGTGCATTCCTTCCTGTCTCAGGCCCTCTTCTTGGCTAGTTCCTAGAGGTTCCTCAAGGATCTCCACATCTGTATCAATACCTAATATCTCTTCTTCAGGATGATGCTCCTAAGGGTTGGCCTCTTCATAACATTTTTATGTTCTTGGAGCACTTATTTTTCTTGATTCGAGGTCTCAACCTCATAAGGTTCATCGAGCTTATCATTTCCTTCATCTCTAGGGCTTTGTTCCACTTCTTCATCAGAGGCCACCTTATCAATATTTATGTTAAGCCCTCCCTTCAGGTTCTCAAAGTAATCATCTCTATCAGAATCCCTGGGATTGTCGGTGATATCCTCTATGGCCTCTCCTTGTTGCTCCTTGTGTCACCTCTCCATCTCTTTCGATATTTGCATTGTGGCTTCCATCTTTGGTGGTTTTGTAGGAGGTGGGGGAAGAGGTAGGGTAGTAGTAATTTTACCCATTAAAGCATGAACCTTGGGGTCAAGAATTACCCTAGAAAGTTGAGTAGGTACATTTTGCATATAAACCATGAAGGCGTGTGGTAGAGTGGGTATTTCCATAGCGGTAGTCATTGTAGAAGGAGATAAATTGGATAGAGTAGGTAAGGGAGGTCAGAGTGGGGAGGTTGATAGCAAGGAATTAGTGGAGGAAGAATAATCCAACACTACCATTGGGATAGTCGATGGGGTGGAATCAAGGTGAACAGAGATTTCTACATCATGTGGAGATGAGACAGGAAACAATTGGGTCAAAGGAGGCGGTGGAGTGGTGGCAACAGTGGTAGTAAGAATGAATGTGGTTGGTGGTGGAGAGCAAGGATGCTTAGACTCTTCTTCCTTATGTAGGGTTTCTTCCTCCTAGATAGTCAGCATTTCTAACACAAAAGTTCATGTTCTTCTCCTTTTTGGTGGGTTGGACCTTCTATTGTCTTCCTTGTATAAACTTTGCACTTGGGTTGTCACTTTGATCCTTTTTCTTTTTGGATCTTGTAGTAGGTGGGGACTTTGATGCCTCACTAGAGGGTTCTACAGCAGCAACACTATCAGTTTCGATACTCATTTGATCTTTGAGCTCCCCATATGTGAGCTCAACACCTTGTTCCTTCAATTGAGCAATCTGTTCTTCCAGCCATTGCTTTGTTTTCTTCTCCACTAGATGAGTGAGAATGTCCAAGTATGTGACCTTTTCTCTAGACTAGTCTATCGCTAACAAACGTGCATTCATCAAAGTTCCAAATCTTTCATCTATCATGTTGTCATTATTGACGACTTGGTCTAGAACTTGAAACAAATTGATTGATTTTACAAATGTGAGGGTCATTCTCCTATAATGGCGCAATAAGGGAAAAACCATGGTGAAGATTAACTCACAATATTAAGTGATACCACAACCGAATACAAGAGGCTCATTGCCAAGGGCTCACTACCTAATTACAAAGGCTCACTACCTACATAAAGGACTCACTATCCAATAAGGAGGCTCACTACCTATAGATACAAAATATAACAAAAAGATCCACCATAACAATTTGCACACATCTACAACCTAGATTAGAAGATTGCAGAAACCTTCAGCTCAATGCTTTTAGGAATCTAACACAATAAAGTATTGCTACCTTAACTCACTTTCTCACAACTTTTCTCTTCACTTTATGGCTTATTTCATTATTTTTTGTATATTTTAATCTTTCACAAATCAACTTTCATTTATACCATCTTCAACCTTAGAAACATTCTCCAAGGTCGACCACATATGCTTCATTTCATAAATTCAAATTAGGTTGGCAACTCAACATTCCCACAGTGGAAAGGAAAGAGAGTGGACAAATTAACCACTTAACAAAGACCAAAAGTAATGTCTTGGATCAACCACACGCTTCCTTAATTAAATTTTGAATTCTTCATATGAAGTGTAAACACCAAGTTGACCAAACCTAATGAAAACACAAATGAACATTGGAGTACACACTTCCCAGCAAGAAGATAACACACATACGACATAACATGCTTCATCATGCACAAGAATACATCTCGAATACCTACAAATACATCTGCAACAAGTGTAACCACTTTCAAACAAAAACATATTCCACCAGTCCATCCAGACTATGAAAACACATACAACTTTGAAACTCATCTTATGGAACACCAAACTATGCACATCTCTTCCAGAACCTAGAGAACACCATCACCAAACATATTCCAGATCCGTAGGACCTGAAACCAAACAATGGAGGACTATAGAGCAAAAAAATTTCTCCCAATCCACAAACAAGCAATTCTATCAAACCAGTTCACACACCGATGAACACCACTTTCACACTCCATCAACCTAGAAGCTATAAATTAGGAGATGACACCAAAAAATCTTCAACAACAACCCTTCAAATCTGCACAACATAGAATCAACACAAAATAAATTCAGAGCACAAACCATGCACATTCTGAACACATACATACCTTTGACTTCACTCTTTATTAATTTTCTCAAAATCACTTGGTAACTCATCATCTCAACACATCTACAACATCATAAGGATAGTTGCATGTACTCACAACATCTCAACTATACATGTACAATCTGCAAAATTTTGAACTATTTTGACATCAATGACAATAGTAATGACAACACCACCAACCTTTCTCATACTTGCAACAATATCCCCCTTTGCCATTGATGAAAACACATTATGGGAAAAAACCATCAAACACAACAATCTCCTTTATTTTCCAGATCTGCACAACATTCTTCTTCTACTATTTTTCACGACTCTCTGCCCCTTTGACATCAATGGAAAAGATTAAAAACTCTGATCACTCCCCCTTAGGATTGTACCCATGCAACCCATACTGCAACAATGAAAACTTTCTACTCCCCCTACAGAGTAGACCCATTCATTAGTCTAGAAAAATGAAGAATCTATGGATCCACTGGACTGATGCACCTCCACGAGCACCTAGTTTGGAGGGACAATGACTCCCAACTTCTCCCTAAAATACTCAAAATTATCCTTCAGAAGAGCCTTAGTAAATATATCTACAATTTTTTCCTTTGTAGACACATACTCCAGCATTACTTTATTCTCCAATACCTTCTCTCTTAGGAAATAATATTTGATAGATACATGTTTTTTCTTGAATGCATTACTGGATTCTTTGTAATGTTTATAGCACTTGTATTGTCACAGAAGATAGGGATAGGCTCATCACGTATCACTCCAATATCCTTCAGCATTTGCTTCATCCATAAAAATTGTGTGCAACAAGATGCTGGAGCAATATACTCTGCTTCTATAGTGGATAAAGAAACCAAGTCTTGTTTCTTACTTAACCATGCAACCAATCTTCCAACAAGAAAGAAATCATCTCCACTAGTACTCTTCCAGTCATCCACACAACCAGCCCAATCTATATCAGTATAAGCACTTAAAGTGAAATTAGTATCCTTAGGATACCATAAGCCATAATCCGATGTGCCTTTAAGATATCTAAATATTCTCTTTACAGCTCTAACATGTGCTTCTTTAGGATCTTCTTGAAATATGGCAACTAGACATACTACATGCATGATATTTGGTTTGGTAGAAGTAAGATACAATAGTCTACCAATCATAGATCTGTATTTTCTCAGATCAACTTTAGAAAATTCATCATCTTTACTCAACTTACATCCAGTCACCATAGGAGTACTAACTAGTTTGGAGTCATCCATTCCAAAATTCTTTAACAATTCTTTCACATATTTCTATTGTGAGATGAATATCCCCCTATCAATTTGATTTACTTAGAGACCAAGAAATAAATTCAACTCACTAATCATGTAAATTTCAAATTATTTTTGCATGTCCTTTGTAAATCTGTTACACATACTTTCATTTCCTACAAAGATGATATCATCAACATATACTTCCACTATCAACATTTTGTTATTTTGCACTTTGAAGTAAAGATTTCTATCAGTAGAGCCTTTTTTGAATCCTTGTTGTGTCAGACATCTATCCAATCTTGTGTACCATGCTCTGGGAGCTTATTTCAATCCATAAAATTCCTTCTTACATTTACAAACCATATCCAGTTTGTCTAATAACTAAAATCCTTCAGTTTGTTCCATGTACACTTCTTCTAGTTCGCCATTTAGCAATGTAGACTTAACATCCATCTGATATACTTTGAAGTCCTTGTGGGTATAAAATTCCAAAAAATCCTAATAGCTTCCATTCTTGCCATCGGTGCAAATGTCTCTTCAAAGTCTATGCCTTCAACTTGTGAGTATGCCTTACATACAAGTCTTGTTGTGTTTCTTATAACTTCACCATTTTCATTCAACTTATTCATGAACACCCACTTTGAACCAATCACATTCTTATTCACAGGTGTAGGAACTAGTTCCCATGTCTAATTCTTCTCTATTTGTTGCAACTCTTCTTTCATAGCTCTAACCCATCTTTCATCTTCACATGCTTCACACACAGACTTCAGTTCTATTTTAGAAAGTAAACACAGATTTACCTCAACTGCTACTTTACTTCTTGTCTTCACTCCTTCACTCTTATCTCCAATTATCTGTTCCTCTGGATGATTCTTCTAGACATACTTAGGAGTCTTAGGAACAAGTTATAGTTCATTTTATTCTTCTTCAATTTGTTCATCTTCCTCTTCCCTATTCTCTTCAGGTACTGGTGCACCAATAGGATCATCAGGTTCAACTTCACTTATCTTAATAGGTATGTGCATATCCTTATCAACCTTCACATTAGCACTCTCAACAATATTCCTCATTATTTTATTAAAGAATCTATATGCTTTTTATAGTAGTTGAATATCCAAGGAAAATTCCTTCATCACATCTAGCATCAAACTTCCCAAGATTCTCATCATCTCTTTTAATGTAGCATCTACTTCCAAACACCTTAAAGTATTTCATAGTTGGAGCCTTACCAGTCCATAACTCATAAGGAGTCTTTGTGCTATTTCCTCTTATCTAAACTCTATTAGAACATAAACAATAGTGTATATTTCCTCTCTCTAGTACACATCAGGTACATTTGCTTCTTTCATCATGGTTCTTGCAGCTTCCTGTATAGTCTAGTTCTTTCTCTCAACCACTCCATTCTGTTGAGGGGTTCTTGGAGAAGAAAAGTGTCTTTTTATGCCATGCTCTTCACAAAATGCATTAAACTAACTAGAAGTGAATTCTCCACCTCTATCAAATCTCAAACATTTGATTCTTAAGTTCACTTCATTTTCTACTCTTGCTTTGAACACCTTAAACCTATCCAGAGCTCGAGTCTTTTCTCTAAGAAATGCAACCCATGTCATTTGAGAATAATCATCAATAAGGAGCATGAAATAACTATCACCATTTAGGTTTCCTATTCTAGTAGGACCACAAAGGTCTGTATGAATTAATTCCAACATTCTGGTAGTAGTTTGCTCTTTTCCTTTGAAACTACATCTTGTTTGTTTCCCTAATTGATAACTTCTGCAAACAGTATTAGCAGGCTTTATGATTTTAGGTAGACCTTAGACAACGTCTCTTGAACTAATCCTAACAAAATTATCAAAGTTTACATGTCCCATTCTCTAGTGCCATAGCCAATTTTCATTAACTTGAGATACAAGGCACTAACCATCAGCAACCTTAAGTTGGTAGATGTTTCCATGAGTTCTCCTTCCTGCAACAACCATAGCTTCAGATCCTTTTCTAATCTCATAGGTATTATCCTAAAACACAAGTTTGAAACCTTTACTACACATATCTCCAACACTCAAGAGGCTACGCTTTAGGCCCTTTACATAATATACATCATCAGTGCTATGTATTCCATCAAAACTAATTGTACCTTTCCCAACAATCTTTGCTCCAGAATCATCACCAAACATGACCAAACCACCATCATAATTTTTAAGTTTAGTGAACTTACTTTTATCTCTAGTCATATGATTAGAACATTCACTATCAATCACCTAATAGTCTTCATCCTATCTAGCATGAAATGCAGTGACCAAAGTACCTTCCATCTCATCCTTCTTGTTCTCTAAATCACTTTTTCTTGCACATTTTCTAGAGTTAGTAGTCACATATTTACTCTCTAAAGCTAAGAACAAGCATTCACTATCATCACCCTCATAATCAAATTCATCATCAGAGATTCCATCTTCTTCTCTAACATAGTACAACTTTTTGTATTTCTTAACCTTTCTATCCTTATGATCTTTGTTCTTCTTATGTACAACTATATTTGGACATATTGAAGCATAATGACCAATATTACCACAAACAAAACATTTAAAGGGCAACATACCTTTATACTTACCGGTACCTTTCTACAACTTCCTGGTAAAGTTCGCTTCCAACTCATCTCAACCATCACTATTTGGATCATCTTCAATAGTTGTTGCTTTAAATGTTTTTTTATTTTCCTCTTTCTTTCCAAACTTTCTCATCTCAAATGCAATCAAGGTGCCAAATAGCTCTTCTTTAGAATATTTCTTAGGATCATATGTTTCCTCAATAACTGAAACCTTGTCATTGTAACACTTTGGTAGGGTCATTAGAATCTTCTCAATTATATCTTCATTAGTCAGAGTACCCCCTTGATTTCTAACTTCATTTGCTGCCAAATCAATCCTCTGAAAATAGCTTGCAATATCTTCTCCTTCTTCCATCTTCATATTCTCATATCTACATTTTTCCGTCAGCTTCTTTGTCAGTTTCACTCTATCATTTCCTTCATAAAGATCTTCCAAATTTTTCCATACTTCATAAGCAATGCCTAGAGAGATAAATTTTGTTTGCTCAGTCTTGGATAAAGAACTGTAAATAGCATACCTCACTTTTTAATTCTCCTCATAAGCAGAAATCCCATCTGTAGTAGTAGGACCACTCATCAGTGCAACATACTTTATCTCAACATCCTTACAGGTCTTGTAACCAAGAGATATAATATATCCTCTCATCTACACTTTCTAGTCACTGTAATCAAATCCATCAATCATAGGGATCACCAACTTATGTGCCATCAGATCTTCCTTAAGTATTTAATCTCTACACCAAGGAACCAAAGCTCTGATACCAAAAGTTAAAAGGTACATGACAACTAAGAGGGGAGTGAATTAGTTGTCACCAAATTCAAAAACACTTATCAACTTTACAACCACACTAATCTGTTATTAAGTTTGAACATGAAATGTAGATAATAGAAAGCAAAATGAACACCAAATTTTATGTGGAAAACCCAATAAGGGAAAACCATGGTGAGGATTAACTCACAATATAAAGTGATAGAAAAACCAAATACAAGAGGCTCACTTCTTATAAAAAGGACTCACCGTCCAAGAGGGAGAATCACTACATATAGATACAAAAGATAACAAAAAGATCCACCACAACAATTTACACACATCTGCAGCCTAGATTAGAAGATTGCAGAAATCTTCAGCTCACTACTTTCAGGAATCTAACACAATAAAGTACTGCTACCTCAACTCACTATCACACAACTCTACTCTTCACTTTGTGTCTTCATTATTTTTTGTATATTTTAATCTTTCACAACTCAACTTAGATTTATACCATCTTCATCCATGGAAACATTCTTTAAGGTTGGCCACATATGCTTCATTTCATAAATTCAAATTAGTTTAGAAACTCAACATTCCCACGGTGGAAAGGAATGAGAGTGGACCAATTAACCACTTAAACAAGACCAAAAACAACATCTTGGATCAACCACATGCTTCCTTAATTAAATTTTTTATTCTTCATATGAAGTGTAAAAACTAGGTCGGCCAAACCTAATGAAAACACAAATAGACATTAGAGTACACACTTCCCAACAAGAAAATAACATGTAGATGTTGTAACATGCTTCATCATGCACAAGAATACATCTCGAATACATTCAAAAACATCTGCAATAAGTTTAACCAATTTTGAACACATAACATCTTCCACCAGTCTATCCAGACTGTGCAAACACATACAAAAACTCTAAAACTCATCTTCCAAAACACCAAACCATGCACATCTCTACCAGAACCTAGAGAACACCAAACTTCAAAATGACAAAAAAATCAAAACATTTCAAAAATCAAAAAATAGAGTCAAAGTCAGTTGCCCTTGTCAGTCTTTTCCGTTTATCGAACTACGTTACCTCTATGACTGGACGTAGGCAAGGCCATCTGCCAATGTGCCCCCGAGGAATTAGGTCAGTCTGTTTAGGTTTGTCTCTATAAAATCATGATTCAATTCATATGTCTATATGACAACGTCATTGGTTGTGTCGAACTACGAGGTCTCTACGTGTATAACGTAGGCAAGGCCATCAATCGATGAGCCCCCCGAGGCTGCACTAGGTCAATCCTTTAGGGTTTGTTGTCACACACAGTCAATTTTCCACACATCGTATCAGGTCATGCATCAATCTGGTGAACAAGCCAGCAATGTCTCTAAGTCAAATCAAACAAATTGCAAAGGAAACAATCAAAACAAATCAACTAATGTTTGCTACAGGATGTGTCCTTCCTAGAGATAGACATCATCAAAACAATCAATGTATGTATTATTCGGGATGAGTACTTCCTGAATATAGCTATCATCAAAACAATCTATGTCTTATATAGGATGAGTCCTTCTTGGATATCGACATTGTCAAACAATCAAACATAGCCTTACACAGGTTATCACATCAATGATATCTAACTCTACATCTTATATGATACATGTCTTCATGAAACTAGGCTTTGTCATGCCTTATACAGATAGTCATAACATCGAAACCAAACTCAAAGTCTTATCCGGTATGTGTATCTCCTGAAATCAGGCTCTATCAATCAATCATTTTATCAATCAAAACAAATCAAATAAAAAGATCAAGTTTTGGCAAATATGTTACTGGCTTTTTGACTTTATGGATTATTTATCTTATCTTTTCATTTGACTTTATGATTTGAATTATGTTACTAGCTTTCTCAAGGATGTCCTATGAAGGATTTAGAGAAACAACGATGTATCACGATTCTATTTTCTTGAACTATTGTCTGTCAA
This sequence comes from Sequoia sempervirens, assembly GCA_007258455.2. NCBI lineage: Eukaryota > Viridiplantae > Streptophyta > Pinopsida > Cupressales > Cupressaceae > Sequoia > Sequoia sempervirens. The sequence continues at coordinate 253,512,758 of VDFB02105785.1, read as the reverse complement.
CTGTCTTTTAAATTGAATTTTTGAGTCATGTCACTAGTTTCCTCAAGGATGTCCCATGAAGGATTTAGAGGAGCGATCACGTCTCATGACTCATCTTTTCTTTTTTATTATTGTATGTGGTTTGTCTTGACAAAAAGACTGGTGCAACCTGTGCCCTTAGTATGAGTTAACGACAATCCTTGTCTGTGACTATCTGTTATTAGCAAGTGGATGACCTTGCACACCTTGATCTATGCCATATCATGGTGTTTTTCTCCATTTGTATTAGTCCCACCCAATGATGATAAAGTGCAATACCTTTTGTGATATAGCCAAACATCAAAGATTACTAATACTAACATCCATCTCATTTCTTTTATTATTTCTCAATCTTTCTTTTTGCGCTAATAGTTCTTCTTTCTGGCATTATGACAGAGTCCTGTGACACACAACAATATAAGTCGTCTTGCATACACATACATGTTAGAAAAATACATACATATAAGAATTTATCATATCTAGGACATCATGGCATAATAGACATTCATCATCATACAATACATATCATAAGCATTCCATGTACAAAACAAATGTAAATACATACATCACATTACATTTGTATAGCATCACATGTAGCATGCATTGTACATATAACATCATATTGCATCTCATAACTATAAACTGCATACATCATATCGAATCAACATCACATAGAATCAACATTATATCATTAGCTGCATCAACACATCATAAAATAGATATGATCATCCATCACATAGGCATATTATATAAACATCACATGTATAAATAAATGACTGCATAATCAATAAATAGAAATGCATATCATGATGAATCACCGCCAAAATCATATATATATATATATCACTCAATAGTGTCACATCACAATGTCATAATGTATCAATAAACATGGAAGCCTGCAGGATATAGAATCATAATACAATGTCTCGATACATATCAAGAAATATCCCTATCCTGAACTACCACTGTTATCCTGGCTAGAGTGTTCAAATTACTGATGCTGAGAACCCGATGACCTGTGACCTAAGTGGGGCATGCCGTATGGACCTAATCTATGTGGCTGCTCCACACCCTCTATGCTCACTGTCCTGGAGTGGGTCCTAGTCTAAGACCTCTCATTGCATGCCTCTAAAAAGCTCAGAGCCCATCTCTCTGGAGGAACTGCAGTCTCATATAGATCCCTGTAATAGGTGGCCCTCTCTCCAGCTCTGACTAACTCTCTGGCAAAAGTAGTTGCTGGCCCAATACACAAGGCTCTAATCTTAGTGAATCTCTGCTCTATCTCATGCCTTTGAGCTATGGCCTAATCTTTGTCCATGATGGACCTGTCCCTCTCCATCTATGCCAAATCTCTCTCGGGAATCATAACCCTCATCTGATCCTCCAAGGATGCAATCTGTGCCTGAAGTATTGCAATGTCAGAATCAATTTCCTCTGTATCAACCTGTCTGACCCTCAGTACACCATCATCCTCATCCTCCAAATCCTCTAGGATCCTATCTCAGATCTCCCACTCATGATTATCCTCCTCCTCGTCATCATCCTGGTAGGCACCTAGCAAGCCCAAGGCATCAATCTCTGCCTCCTCCTCTGTGGGCTGCTCCTCTCCACCGATCTCAACATTCACCTCCTCCCCTCCTCTGCCAATATCTGGCATGGCTACATCCTCCTCTCCCCGTCCCTCTTCATGTATTGGTGACAGTGGTGGCCCTTGCCCCTCCATCCATGTCTCCCTCTCCTACCACCTCATCGACCACCTCCACCATCCTCTCCAACATCACCACAACCTCCTCCACCTCTTTTCCCTCTACCTCTACCACACCTACCTCTCGGTCCTATCCCTCCCTACTCTATCAGTGCTGGCTGATTTGGATCTTTCAAGGGAATCATCCTATGCACAACCCACCATTGATCATAATCCTCTGTAGTACCTGGGTCTGTAGGACCATCTCTCCATCCCCAAGGAACTTCCTGCAATGCATCAATGTTTGCCTCTACAGTGGCCACTAGAATCTCTGGACCCCACAAAGGGATCTCTCACGAAGACCTCGTGAACTCTGCCCGTCCTCTCGGCACATCCTACACCTCTCTGAACTACCACAATACACGATCTGGTAGGTGACGCTCTATGATGTGAACATGTAAAACAGTATGTCCAATCAAGTACTAATTCTAGTGGTAAAAAGGGAAATTCTCATCCTTGTCTAACTACTCTGTGCATCCCAATTATGGCCTCCATGTAAACTAAACCATTGTGTCTATGGCATACTTGAAGTACCCAGTATCTCCCATGTGGTGCTGAGTGTTTGCCCCCGCATAGCGGAAGGCATAGGGAGCTTCGTGCTGAACATCAACTGTCACTAGTGGCCAAAAGATAGCAATGTGTTCCCATACCCATACCATCAGGAGCATGGTACCACAACTCATAGACTGTGCCTCTCGGTAGGAAATATCATACAAATGAAAGTACAACATGCCAAGGAGACAAGGACCCCATGCATATGCCTCATGTCTCTCTAGCATCCCTACTAGCATCTCCCCCCAACCCATGGGAAAACCATGACCTCGACGGTCAGGAAGCACTATGCCACCTATCAAAGTACACACTAAACAGTCCAGCCGTCTATACCCCTGGGCCAACACATGCTAGCTAATCTCATAGTGGTCAAACCCTAATTGTCTGGCGTTATGTGCGGGTAGTATCTGCACATCTTTGCAACACCTCGTTGGGTATCATAACTCACCCATGTGCCTCTGATAGGAAGTCTGAGGATCCTGTAGACATCCGCCAAAGTAATTGTAGCCTCTCCAGTAGGTAGGTGAAAGGAAGATGTCTTCTAGTGCCACCGTTCACACAATGCTATCAATAAACCCTAGTTCGCATGAATCTGGGGCATGTCACTAACATGAAGAAGACCTAGGTGCCATAGGAAACGTTGCTCTGTGCTCCGCAAGCTATCTCAGAAGTGAAAAGTCGTAGGTCTCGACTCTCGCGTATATACGGTGTCTAACACAACCTGCAATGGCATTATACATGCCTCATGTTAGCATCAAACATCTATCCTAGTGCAAAATGACTAAATTAACTGCTATTCAAATGCGTCATTCTTTTGCACATGCATCATTATTTCACATATGCGGTGCATACAAATCAAATACATCATTTAATTATCCATATGCGTCACTATTTGTCAAACGTGTAACTTTAAAATGCATATGCATGCACGATAAGAAATGCGCTTGCGAAAATAATTATTATTTACAACTACGTAGTGAAATGCAAATGCGTGGAAATAAATGTAAATGTTTCGAAGTAAAATCAAATGCGTTGAACAATAAACATATGTGGCTAACTAAATTAAATGTGCATTGTTCTATACCACATGCATTCAACTAAACTACAAATGCGATGAACCACACAAAAGCTATGCTAACCTATCTATGTGATGTGTCAAATGCATTGATTCACATGCAAATGCGTCGTTTGCGCATTCACATGTGGTGTTTTAATGAAATGATGCATACTAAAAATTCAAATTAAATGCATAAAAACATGCGCAAATTTAAAAATTTCAAAAGTCAAGTTTGAGGTACATACCAGGGGGTCCGCCTCAGCTGGCCGCCTGAAGGTCTAGATCCTGTAAGCTTGATGGTGGGTGTTTAGAATAGGAGACATCGTCACTATGGGTGCAGAGCAAATTCTTATTTCTCAAAGCTAGGTGGGTGAAAATGAATTGGTTTTTACCCCAATTTCTATATATACCTAGGTTTTTGGTGGCATTATTTTCTACTGGCCACGTCAACTTCCAACTTCAATCGACCCATACTCATCCATACCATGTCCGACTTCAATTCCATCAACTCCACTTCATTTCTGGCTATACAATGGAATTATCGGGATCATTTCCAAATTTTTTTGAACTTTTTCGAAAAAAAATCAATTTTCCCAAGGGGGCATACCTTCACCTGTTCAAACTAGGGCATGATTGGGGCATATTTTTATCGATTTTCTTTGACACAACACCAAAATGACATTGTATCAAAGAGGGGCAAATGTAGACACCAAAATTTGGTCTAAGCCTGCAACTTCAATAGTCTTCATAATTTGTATTCTTCATGGTCATGATTAAATAATGTCAATTATTTAATTATTCTCTATAGTCTTCATTTCTTCTATTAATTAAATAATCTTAATTCTTTAATTAATTCACACTTTTCTTTATTCTATCTAATTAATTAAATAAATGCTTTTTATTTAATTATGTTACTAATTAACCTTATCCTTCTTGTCAAATTAAATAAATTCTTATTTAATTTACTCTTTATCATACTTCAACTATAATTAAATAAATTCTTTATTTATTTGATTATTCATTTAAATCCCTTCATCACTTAATTAAATAAATCTTATTTATTTAATTATTCTTCAAATATCAAATCTTGAATTCAATGAATTATTTAATTCATGAATTCTATTTTAACACATTCCTCTATATTTAGATAATTGTGTGAGTTATCTAGGTATTCACTTTTACTCGACTCAAAGATCTATTCAAATTGCTTAGTTAACTCTTGATTTAATGTCTGAGTGGCATTCTCGAGTAATCTCTTCATCAAATCATTCAATCGTCCAGTGCTAACTCAATTGCATGTACATGCATATTAATTAAATATTCTTATTTAATTAATTAAGCCTTGTGCGTGCATTCGAACAAGAGTTGCTTTAATCCATCTTCATGTTTTTCATGCAAAGATAATTCTTCTATTTTTGAATACCAAACTTGAAGATTAAATCATTTATTTAATCTTTAATTCTATTTCTAATTTATATCACTCATGTTATTACTAACTGTTATCAGAATGCATGACTAATTAGTTAATTTCAACCGTCCGTTGATCTTTCAATCTTGGCCTATCGTTGGAATAATCAATTTTCTATAAATTGATCTGGTCTTCGTCATTCCAATCTCTCTCGAAATCTTATGACTTTTTGGAGCAACTATCTTGAATCTTCGATGTTTTGCTAAATCATTATCATAGGCTATACTTGCATGAACCTTTGAAAATATGAGGGGAATTATAATACTACAAGAAAAACGGAGAAGGACAACTGAGATAATTCATGGAAGAATGTAGATTGGGTGAGATTGTTTCTTTATTTATGTTTTGAATTCCTTTGTACTTTGTTGATATAACTTAGATTGCATTTAGATTTGTATTGCATGTTTTCTTTGATTTATTTCTTTCTGCACTTTCTGGACGTTACATTTGGTTAACTCGATGTGAAGACACCATCTTCGCAAATCCGCAAACTTTTATTTCATTTTGTAGGTTTTTGTACGGAATGACGCATTTGCTTGATGAAATGCTGCAATTGACATATGAAGACGCATCAGTGTGATGAAGCGAAGCAATTGACCTTTCAAACTACATCTAACATAAGAAGAGATGCATCTAACAAATTCTAACGCATCTGTCATTTTCTGAGCTGCAAATGATTGGTGAAATACTGAGACGCATTTGACAGAGAAAATGACACATCTAATTGGTATATTTTAGGGTTATATTTTCAATTTACAAGTTTCCTTTTCATGGTTTTTTTTTCACTAATCTTTTGTTTTCAGCGTGTGTTTTCAGGAGTTAACAAGTTTTTGTAGGATGATTGACAAAGACAAAATTGAAAATTACTAATGAATCTTTCTATAGATCGCATGTCAAATACCCTAGTTAATTCTTTGAAACAGATTGTTTGGTAGCATAGCAAATCTTTCGTTTGGTTTAAAATTAACAAGTGTTTTCTGTGTTTGGTGTGAAAGCACAACTTTGTAATTACCCTCACGATTTGGTACATCGAAGTATCCTCTCCCCTTTTGCATTCGTGCGATCCTGGGTGTAAGAGAAACAGTTACCAACTCTAAAACTTGGCTCTATTCTGGTGGGAAAAAGTACTCACCCTAGGACGACTCAAACTGGTAGCACCCTGAACCCGAGGGACTTCTAGCCGGTATATAAAAGTGGATTCTTGGGGAAAACCCAAGAATCACGTGTATAGTTCTGACAAGATGGATCCAAAAGGGGACTCTCATCGCATGAATCATGCCCTACGAAAGGAATGCCCGTATTAAACACCTTTTGTTTAGAGACCAACCATTTTTGGCCATTGCTTGGTATAGTGCAGGGTACAGTATCATGCCCGAAGACACTCACTACTGATCCCCTTGAGTAGAGATAGTAGTTCTTGGGAGGTCATTTCCCAAGAATCCAAAATTGGTGTGCTCGAATGACATTAATGAGCCATGGAGGGGAGCCAATTCCACCAAATTTCTAAGCTATCCGCTCTCAAGAAGGAAAGGTGTTTATCACCAATCTGGGGTATTTCGGTGGGCTATACCAAGTATACAAACCCTTGGCCTTCTGTCCTATTAGGATTTGTATACACCTAAAAATGGTCACATCACAATAGTCTAGTAATTAATTAAATATTTTTAATATTTAATTAAATCTCTGAATTCAATTTGCGTATAAATAAATCTAAATAATTTATTTATATTATTCATCCTTTCATTTCAATTAAATAAATAAGTTTATTTAATCACTTTTTTTATCCATTTCTTAATTAATTAAATAAACATTATGATTTATTTATATTAATTATCATATAATCTTGGCTTGAATATTTTATTCAAATAAAGATTAAATGTTCTTCTCTTCTAAAAATATTCTTCTCTTCTAAAGTCTATTCACAATTAAATATTCCAAATATTTAATTAAATCTTCTATAGTCACATCACAATTAAATATTTCAAAATATTTAATTAAATCTTCTAATGTCCATTCACATCAAATATTTCAAAAATATTTTAAATCCTCAAACTCACACAAAATTAAATAAATTTATTTATTTAATATTGGATTATCAACAACAAGCATGAAACAACTTTAAAATAGAAAAATAATAAATTTCTCTATTTCTGAGCAAAGTTGTTCCTGTGGGTTGAAGGAAAACCTCCATTCTTCTCTCCAACCTCCCAACATCTTCCATATTCCTCTCAACCTCTCCATCTCTCACCATTCAAATTTACCAGACAATCTCACAGCCATTGATCTTTGCTAGCCAGGCTCTTGCCTGTAAAAATCTATAAAAAGGAATGTCGGGTCTTCGAAAAGAAAGATAGAAGCTTTCATATAGGAAAACTATAGTCAATCAGCCTTCCAGCATCCATAGCCTTTAGAATCATAGCATAGCATAGCTTAGCATATTAGCAATCCATATCATGGTTTATCATCCTCATATCATAGTTTTGATAGCATCCATAATCCACAGCCCCTGTGCATAATTTACAGCCCCTATGCATATCCGTACATCAACATTTCACTCCACCAGCATATAGGATAGAGAAGTACTCTCCATTTGCATACTCGTTCTGCAGGTTTCCATTCTAAGAAGCTTTGCTTATACAATCTGAGAGCAATAGCCTCAAGCAAATCACTGGAGATAGAGGACAATGGAATGATTCTGAAGAAGCTTTGTTTGATCTTTTTCATTTTATTTAGCTTTCTTTAGTTTAATGTTGCATTGGTGTGTTTTTATTATCTTATTTTGATACTAACATTTCCCACACATAGGATTATACTTGTCTGTTGTCATATTACACGTTCTTTGAGTCCAAAATCAAATTGAAAACACTTTCTCTTATGATTGTCTTGATCACAAAAAATAGCATCAATTTTAAATCTCAAATCACTAAAAATACACAGAGTCACAACTGTTCACCAGAAGGTCACAATTTATTTTTAGAGTTGCATTTGTTTAACTTTGAGTCGCATCTATCATTTTCAGTCACATCTGTTTAGCGTAGAATTGCATCTGCCAGATTAGCTCGCATTTGCTTTGCAGAAAACCATATATGTTATATTTTGAGTCGCAATTTCCATTACGAGTCACATCTTTTTGACACAAATACTGAATATTTACCAGAAACTCGCAATTGATCATCAAAAAACCGTAACTATGAAACTTAACCACAACTGGTAAACTTAATCGCATATGTGAAATCCTGTGATGCATTTTCCTGATTAGAAAACTAGAATTCACGATCATTGTCCAGTCAACACGGTTATACTAGTCTTTTAGTTGGCTTCCCACAAGTAGACTTTGAATGGAAATAGGAAATGATTTTGCTCAATTTTGCATCCTTTAGGTTCATTTAGTCATTACCATAGTTGTCCTAATTTAGATTTTGGTCTCATCTTAGAATACATTTTTCCTTTAGAATAAACTTCTAGGAAGGTCATTTTTACAAACTTTAGGATAAGTCCACCATCTACACTCTAGAAAAATCATAGCGTCAACAAAATTTGTCATTGAACCTAGTCTTATCATTTTATCCTTTGTCCTACAGAGAGTCCTCCTAGCTCATCAGTCTAGTTAGGAAACTCAACTTGTCTTTGATCCTCATCCTACATTGGTTCCTTGACTTAACTAAATTGATGCCTTGGTTAGACTTTAGGTAGTGGGTCCCTCCATCTTTGGTTTATAGAATTGATTACTTTAGAGCCTTGCTTAGACTTTGCATCTTTAGATTTTAGACTAGTGCTATCCTAGAAAATTTCTTATTTTGCATCCAGAAAATCCCAAAAACATAGACTAGAGTCATACTATCCATAGACGTAGTTTTGCATTCCTTGCATATTAAGCTAATCTTACATGGTTGAAACTAGGTCTAAGAGAAGAGAGAGAAAAGATGTCAAACCCAAATGAATTCATCAATCCATTTTCCTCAAGACCTCACAAGACTCTATTAGACAAATTCACCACTAGAAACACTCAAGGTCACATTACAACAGAAGACATAGAGGCTGCCACACAGGACCCTGAGTTTGCCTCTTTCATAGATGAGTATCTAGCAAACGATCGTCAACGATACTTAGCCAAATTGCTAGCTGAAGGCACTACCTTACCTACAGGATTTGATATCAGAACCTTACAAACTCAACCTACACAAGGGAAAAAAATGACTGATAGTACTATTGTACCTCATGTCAACACAACTATGCCATCTGGCACACCTACACAGAGTACGACAGTCCATACATCTCCATTTGGTACATCTGGCATGACATCGAGATTTAATTTCATTGTAGGAGGATCATCATCCACTCCCTCTGGTCCTCTTATTGGGAGTAAAAGACCTAAAATGTCAGCCTCTACACCATATGTTGGTGTCACAAGTACAATATCCCAGTCAACGGCCATACCTAATGCCAGTGTCATGAGCACCATACCTAGTGCTCAACTCACTAGTACTATACCATGGATTACACAAACAGGAGTCATTCCCTCATTCCAATATGGCAATCAGAATCCATCTTCCCAGATCGACAGTTAGAATATATTCACACAGATTCCAAATCAGAATTCGTTCTCCCAGATGGGTAATCAGAACCCATTCTTCCAGATTCCAAGTCAACAACAATTTATGCAGATTCTGAATCAGAATTTATTCACACAGATCCCAAGTCAACACCAATTTATGTAGATTCTGGACCAGAACACGTTTACTAACATTCTGAATCCAAACCCACCTCAAATACCAACATTCAATTGAAACCCATCATGAGACCTTGGATTTCAGAATACATACACAAATCCACATAATCCACCTAGCACATCGTTGACCCAGGTTGAAGTCTTGCAAACACAAATGCATGCACTACAAACACAAATGGACAACATGGTGGTGTCAACTATGAAATACTTTTCAACAAAGGACATATGCCCATTTCCCTTTGATCGATCATTATACATGACCCCTTTCCCTCACGGGTATGTCATACCGAATCTTCCTAAGTACAATGGAAAATAAAATCTGATAGAACATATAAGGGAATTTTCTACCATATGGATAGATGTCGCTTATGACCCCACGTATCTTATGAGACTATTTCCAAGAAGTCTTGTAGGGATTGCACTAGAGTGGTTTTCAGGTCTAGACTATGGCATCTGATCTTGGGGCGAACTAGCTAAGAAGTTTATTGAGCAATTCTCCTTCAACATAGACCATGAGATAAATATCGCAACCTTGTGTCACACAACACATGATGAAGGAGAAACATTCATCGCTTTCTTCTAGAGATGGAGGACTATAGCTAGCCGGTGTCTTGTCAAGATACCTAAAAAACAAAAAGTACTATGTTCCAGGAAAACCTTCATGCAAAACTAAGGAGTAACTTAAGGGTACATTGTTGTACATCTTTTTCAGAACTAGTGGAAAAAGGGGTTATAATAGAAAAAGATCTCATTGAAAAAGGAGAACTTAAGACATCAACATCTAATAGAAATCTAATCATTCAAAACACCCCCATTGACAGAAACAAATTTTGGTCTCGCAACAAAAATGTCACCAATGATGGGATAGTTGATGCTAAAACAGTACAAGCAGGACCACTCATCACATTACCAGGACCTCACACTTCAGCCAACACACTGAATGCTGTCAATCAACCCCCTAACATGGTCCAAAATACTCAACATCCACAACAACAAAGGAGGTTTCAAAAATGTGAGTTCACTCCCTTAGGGGAACCCATTGAGTCCTTATTCAAACAACTATTACAACATAATCTTATACAATTGTAGGAACCAAGAAAATACGATCTAGGACAATTTACACCAGTTTGGTGGGATGACAATTCCTTTTGTGATTATCATAGAACTAAGGGACATAACCTACAAAACTGTCAACAACTGAAGAATATCATACAAGATCTTGTAGAAAGGAGAATAATTGAAGTTGGTGGACAAAAACCAAAGTCATCAAACACTGATCATCAAGTCTTTTCTGATCCATTACATCACCATGGGAAAGGAACTGTTCCCAGTTCAAGTACTAAGACCAATATGTAATCCAACTATGTGAGTATCAAGCATGATTATAATAGTGGCAAAACCATTCATTACCTTCGCGCTGCTGATGAGAATATCAATACCATTACTATCAATACAAATCCTGAGTGCGTGGTCAATACTCATCTTACTAAGATCACTATCCAAGGCCCCCCATTGTAGCAAACACCACAACCTTCCAAGTCACAATATAACCTACTTGACCAGTTGAGGAAGACCCCAGCCCAAATTTCAATCTTGGAATTGTTGCATATCTCTCTTGAGCATCGATCTATCTTAGATAAAGATTTACAAAACACCACAGTCCCCAATGATCTTGATGTCAATCATTTCAAGGAGATGGTCGGCTATTTGACAAATAATCATCATGCCATTTTTTCTCAACAAGACTATACAATTGAAAAGAAAAACCATAATGACCCTTTACATCTAGAAGTCCTTGTTGATGACACCAAAGTTAGATGAGTTTTGGTAGACAGAGGAGCAGGGTTAAATCTGTGCACTTTAAAACTAATTAAGGCATTAGGTTTTTCAGAAGCATGCATAGACACAACCAAAAGTATTGTCATTAAAGCTTATAATGATGAGGAATGAAAACCAAAGGGGGTGGTAACACTTCCTATCAGAATTGGTCATGCAGTAATGGAGACAAAGTTCTAGGTCTTGGATCTCACTCTTCCTTATAACCTTCTGCTAGGTAGACCATGGATTCATGCCATGAAGGCAGTCCCTTCCATGTATCATTAGTGTCTTAAATTCCCTTACAATGGCACATAAATAACTATAGATGGTGACCCAGATCCATTCCAATATTGCACCAAGCTAAAAGAGATCCCCCAACACCAAGTGCTAGTAAACCAAGAGGCTTCATCTCCAATCCATCTCCCTATGTTGATCCATCCACACTCACTCGAACATCTATTTCACCCTCAATTCCTACCACTCCTAGGGTTGAGATCCAAGACAAGGGTTGTGGAGAGTATTACATGAAGACATCTTATTATGTTAGCCATCTGATTCCTCCTAAGTCACATGGTTTACCTACATTAGATAGGAGACAATCTATGGTCACTATACACATTCCTCCTACAACAACTTTCATGAAATGGGGAGAATTAAGAAAAGAGGTTGTAAATACATAAGATGTCACCTCCTGGTTGTACAAGGAAGATAATGAAGAACCTTCCTCAATGCTCACATTCCTACAGATCTATATGGAAAGGGTTTCAATCATGCAGAGGAAGGGATATGATGTACAAAGTGGTTTAGGCTTAAACCAAGATGGGAGGATTGAACCGATATTTTTTTCTCAGTGGCCAAAAGGCATGGGGCTAGGGTTTCAACAGATTCAGATTGGCATTCCTAGTACCACATCACCCTTAATTGAGGAAGTAAGTGCTTCAAAAGATATTAAGACATCTCATGAACCATTTGATCAATATCACTGTGACTCCCCTGACTCCAATGACTATGAGTGGGATTCCCTATCCTCTACCTCTTCCATAAACCTTGACAAGCTATTTGGAGAACTTGACTTAATGTTAAGATCCTCACCAAATCCATTTAATTCCTATCCACCAAAGAACATGGAAAAAGAGGAATGGTTTAAACACTACTATTGGGAATCACTTGATCCTACCTCTTGGCAACCTGAGCCATCTGTTTCAGATAATCAAACCTTGGCATTAGGCCCACCTATCAATCCACCTAGATCCAAACCTAAGAGCAAACAGGACTTAGTACAGGACTTTTGTGACCATATGAATAACTCAATCCTTACCTTAACCCCATTAAAATTTGATAACTTCGATGATGACATGCCCTTAGTTTATCCCCAACTCATTGATTGGGACCAACAAGACACACCCGTCTTGGACATTTTTGAGAACGACGAAGCAATTGCTGAGTTCCTAGGATTACAAGAAGGCATACCTAACGGTGATCACAAGGCTAGTTTTACCATTGACTTGGAAAACAAAGAATATTTTGGGGAATATGTTCAACCCTCCAGTCGTAAAAATGAGAAAAAAGATGAGTCTCTAGGTGAAAACCAAAAGGCACCTTTAGACAATGAAAAAGTAAAAAGAAAGGATGCATTCGAAGGTGAAAACCTCTATGAGGCACCTAAGAATGGAGGTTTGAACATTCTCCCCATTACACAAGAAAAGTCACCCATGCTCGTTGAAGAATCAGTATAAGTCAACATATGTACAAAAGAGAATCCTCGACTAGTTTATTTTGCAGCATCATTGACAACAAAAGAGCAGCCAGAATTCCATAACTTCTTTGCACAGAGACAGATAAATTTTTCTTGGTCCTATGCAGACATGCCTGGGTTGGATCCTAAACTTGTTCTACATCACTTACCCTTACAACTAGGTGTCAAACCAATGAAACAAAAATTGAGGTAAATGCATCCACAAATTGATTTACTAGTCAAAGCAGAACTCAAGAAACTGTTAGATGTTGGTTTCATTAGATCAATCGACTATGCAGATTGGATTTCTAATCTTGTACCAGTCACTAAACCAATAGGAGTTATCTGCATCTACACCAATTTTAGAGATATCAACAAGGCTTGTCCTAAGGATGACTTCCCTTTGCCTAACATAGACATGATAGTTGATATGACAACAAGATATGAGATGTTGTCCCTTATGGATGGATTTTCAAGATATAACCAGATTAGAATTACAACTAAAGACCAACCTAAGATGGCTTTCACTTGTCCTTGGGGAACGTATTGCTGGAATGTTATGCCTTTTGGACTCAAGAATGATGGAGCAACCTATCAACGTGCCATGACCACTATCTTTCATGATCTAGTACACACTCTTATGGAGGATTATGTTGATGACCTTATTGTTAAATCCAAGACAAGGGCATCACATTTACAAGTTTTAGACAAGATATTTCAAAGGCTGGAGAAGTATAAAGTGAGACTCAATCCCAAGAAATGTGTGTTTGGAGTCAAGTCAGGAAAGCTATTAGGCTATATCATTTCCAGACGAGGCATTGAAGTGGATCTAGCCAAGGTGAAAGTAATCATAGACATGCCTCAACCCACTAATCTCAGTCAACTAAGGACATTACAAGGAAGGTTGCAATCCATCAGAAGATTTATATTGCAGTTAGCAGATAAGACACATCATTTTCAACATCTACTTAAGAAAGGGGTACCGTTTGCATGGATAGCTAGGTGCGGAGAGGCTTTTCAACTGATTAAGGAATATTTACTCACACCACCAGTCTTAATGCCACCTATTGAAGGAAGACCATTGATTTTTTATATTACAGCAACCCATTCATCACTTGGAGCATTGCTTGCACAGAATGATGATGAAGGTCATGAAAGGGCAGTCTATTATATTAGTCAGACTTTGGTAGGTTATGAGCTAAACTATAGTACCATTGAACGTTCCTATCTTGCAATAGTATTTTCTACCCAAAAACTAAGGCATTATATGCTAAACCACCAAACAATGTTAATTGCTAAAATAGATCCTCTGAAATATCTTCTCAGCAAGGTAGCATTAATAGGGTGACTAGCCAAATGGGTTATGATACTGAGTGAGTATGATATCTAGTATGTAGAAAGAAAGGCTATTAAAGGACAATTCATTGCTAATCAGTTAGCTGACGCACCAATACAGGAAGATCACCCATTAGTTGTAGACTTTCCTAATGAGTTTATATTTACAATTGACACAAACATAGCATGGAAACTATACTTTGATGGCTCACACACAGATCATGGCTCAGGGGCTGGAATACTGTTTATCACACCATAGGGTGATTCCATCCCTAAGTCATTCAAGATTGCATTTCCATGTACTAACAACATAGCAGATTATGAAGCTCTAGTGACAGGGTTACGCATGGCAGTCAAGTGAAAAATTAAGAATCTACAGGTATATGGCGATTCTCAACTAGTAATCAGATAGGTAAATGATGATTATGAGACTAAGGATGAGCAACTTTCTCCCTACAAATGCATGGCTGATAGCTTTAAAGAGTACTTTGACAAAGTCAAATTTCATTAGATACCTTATGTTTTAAACAGGGCAGTAGACGCTATGGCTACAATTGCATCACTTCTCGACATTTCTAACAACGTGCCTAAATTTGAGTTCTTGGTAGAGAAGCTTTTGGTCCCAGCCTATGATATCCCAAATTCTGAAATGGTGTGTGACATTGTTGGTCTTGATTCCCCATGGTACAAAGAAATCTATGACTACCTTCATGCCAAAGTCATACCCAGTGGCCTATCAAGCAACCAATGTAGGACATTCCTCCGCAAGTTAGCCAAATACACCATCATCAGAGACACCCTATATAGACACACCTTAGATAATACCCTACTGAGATGTCTTGATTCTAATGAAGCACAAGCAACCTTGCATGGGGTACATGAGGGTATATGTGGTTCCCACTCTAGCAGTCCTACCTTAGACAAAAATATTATGAGATTGGGTTATTACTGGCCTACTATGGAAAAAGACTTATATGTCTTTGTAACGAAATGCCGCCAATGCCAAGTTCATGGAGACTTGATAAATGCACTAGCATAGGAGCTTCATCTTATAACATCACCATGGCCCTTTTCCCAATGGGGACTCAACCTCATAGGTAAGATCCACCCCACATCATCTAATGGACACATATTTATTATCACTGCCATTGAGTATTTTATGAAGTGGATTGAAGCCATTCCTATGACATACATTACCGGCACACAGATTTCTAAATTTATCCTGAATTATATCATCTATCATCTATCGGTATGGTGTCCCTCAGTCCATAATTACCGATAATGGCCGCCCATTTAAGAATCAAGAAGTCTGCCATCTGTGTGATGAATTTTATATTCATCATCAATTTTCCACTCCATACTACCCACAAGGTAATGGCCAAGTAGAGGCATCTAACAAAACCATCATTAGAATCCTCAAGAAGACTATCAATGATGTTGGTCGTGACTAGCATTTACAGCTTAATCTTGCCTTATGGGCTTATCACACAAGTATCCGTACTCCCACTGGTGCCACTCCCTATTCACTAGTATTTGGTTTTGAAGCTATTCTTCCTATTGAGGTCGAGATTCCTTCCCTAAGGGTATCCTTGAAAGGCCACATTGATGATGAAGAGTACCGAGTATCGAGACTCCATGAGCTAGAATTCCTGGATGAGCTAAGACAGAAGGCACTAGACCATCTCCAAGCATATCAGAATCACCTTTTTCGTAGCTATAATAGGAAGTTCTTGAACAAAAACTTTGACATTGGTGACCTGGTTTTAATGGAGAACCCGAAGAATCAAGTAGAAAGAGACAAACCAGGAAAGTTTGAACCAAACTGGTTAGGACCTTATATTTTTATAGAAGCTTTTGGATTAGGAGTGTACCAAATCTCTACTCCTGAAGGGGAACCATTTTCCTCGCCAATCAATAGTCTTCATCTGAAGAATTTCTATACATAGCTTCTGAGAGCCTTGTCTTAATTAGCAAAAATACAAAAAAATCATAAAATCAAAAAAATTGTTACCAAGGTGAAAACCTAGTTGGTAACACCAAAAAAATTAGATAATCTAGAAAATAGTAAAGACAAATACTTTTTCCACTAGTGAAAACCACTTCAGTGGCACTTTGGATAGGTACCATGGTGAAAACCTGGAAAACAAGCGCCATTTGTAGTTGACTTTGCTCCTTTGTCTACTATTATTCTAATCTAGCACATCCCTATACATAGTCCACTTTCCTCTACATAGTCCACTACCCTGTACATAATCCTTATTCCTGTACATACTACCTATCCCTATACATAGTCTACTTCCCTGTACATAGTCCACTACCCTGTACATAGTCCTTTTCCCTGTACATACTACCTATCCCTGTACATATCACTTGTCTTTCCTATCCATCACTTGTGCATACCATTTGCAATAAGTGGTAGTCTTTCCCATAACTTGGAATGATTGACATCAAGTGCATTTCATACCCCTCATTTTATCCTATTCATAATCAATTGGTCTTATACTCGACTGGGGGAAAAAACTTGATGTGTGTCATATTGGTTCTTACATTGGCTATGTTGAAGACGTAAAACCATAGAAAAATCCACAAACATCACAAAATGACCTGAGAAAACACAAAAAACATTAGAAAATTTAAAAATGACAAAAAAATCAAAACATTTCAAAAATCCAAAAACAGAGTCAAAGTCAGTCGCCCTTGTCATTCTTTATCATTTATCGAACTATGTTGCCTCTGTGACTGGACGTAGGCAAGGCCATCTGCCGATGTGCCCCCGAGGCATTAGGTCAGTCCGTTTAGGTTTGTCTCTATAAAATCATGATTCAATTCATATGTCTATATGACAACGTCATTGGTTGTGTCGAACTATGAGGTCTTTGCGTGTATAATGTAAGCAAGGCCATCAATCGATGAGCCCCCTGAGGCCGCACTAGGTCAGTCCTTTAGGGTTTTTCATCACACAGTCAATTGTCCACACATTGTATTAGGTCATGCATCAATCTGGTGAACAAGTCAGCAATGTCTCTAAGTCAAATCAAACAAATTGCCCAGGAAAAAATCATAACAAATCAACTAATGTTTGCTACAGGATGTGTCCTTCCTAGAGATAGACATCATCAAAACAATCAACCTATGTCTTATTCAGGATGAGTCCTTCCTGAATATAGCTATCAACAAAATAATCTATGTCTTATATAGGATGAGTCCTTCCTGCATATCGACATTGTCAAACAATCAAACATAGCCTTACACAGGTTATCACATCAATGACATCTGACTCAACATCTTATACGATACATGTCTTTCTAAAACCAGGCTTTGTCATGCCTTATACAGATAGTCATAACATCGAAACCAGACTCAAAGTCTTATCCAGTATGTGTATCTCCTCAAATCAGGTTCTATCAGTCAATCTTTTTATCAATCAAAATGAATCAAATAAAAAGATCAAGTTTTGGAAAATATGTTATTGGATTTTTAAATTTATGGCTTATTTATCTTATCTTTTCATTTGACTTTATGACGTGAATTATGTTACTAGCTTTCTCAAGGATGTCCTATGAAGGATTTAGAGAAGCAACGATGTATTACAATTCTGTTTTCTTTGACTACTGTATGTCAACTATCTTTTAAATTGGATATTTGAGTCATGTCACTAGTTTCCTCAAGGATGTCCCATGAAGGATTTAGAGCAGCGATGACATCGCATGACCCATCTTTTCTTTTTGTTTGTTGTCTGTGGTTTGTCTTGAAAAAAAGACTGGGGCAACTTGTGCCCTTAGTATGAGTTAACAACAATCCTTCTCTGTGACTGTCTATTATTAGCAAGTGGATAACCTTGCACACCTTGATCTATGTCATATCATGGTGTTTTTCTCCATTTGTATTAGTCCCGCCCAATGATGTTAAAGTGCAATACCTTTTGTGATACAATGAAACATCAAATATTGCTAAAACTAACATCCATCTCATTTCTTTTATTATTTCTCAATCCTTCTTCCCGCACTAACAATTATTTCTGGCATTATGATGGAGTCCTGTGACACACAACAATATAAGTCATCCTGCAGACACATACATGTTAGAAAAATACATACATATAGGAATTTATCATATCTAGGACATCATGGTATAATAGACATTCATCATCATACAATACATATCATAAGCATTCCATGTACAAACAAATGTAAATACATGCATCACATTACATTTGTATAGCATCACATGTAGCATGCATTGTACATATAACATCATATTGCATCTCATAACTATAAACTATATACATCATATCGAATCAAAATCACATAGAATCAACATTATATCATTAGCTACATCAACACATCATAAAATAGATATGATCATCCATCACATAGGCATATCATATAAACATCACATGTATAAATAAACGACTGCATAATCAATAAATAGAAATGCATATCATGATGAATCGCCACCAAAATCATATATATATATATATATCGCTCAACAATGTCACATCACAATGTGATAATGTATCAATAAACATGGAAACCTGTAGGCTATAGAATCATAATACAATGTCTCAATACATATTAAGAAGTATCCCTATCCTGAACTACCACTGTTGTCATGGCTAGAGTGTGCAGATTACTAATGTTGGGAACTTGATGACCTGTGACCTAAGTGGGGCATGTCGTATGGACCTGATTTGTGTGGCTGCTCCACACTCTTTGTGCTCACTGTCCTAGAGTGGGTCCTAGTCTGAGACCTCTCACTACGTGCCTCTGAAAAGCTCATATCCCATATCTCTAGAGGAGCTACAGTCTCATATAGATCCCTGTAATAGGTGGCCCTCTCTCCGGATTTGACTAACCCTTTGACAAAAGCAGCTGTTGGCCCAGTACACAAGGCTCTAATCTCTGTGAATCTCTGCTCTGTCTCATGCCTCCGAGCTATGGCCTGATCTCTATCCATGATGGCCATGTCCCTCTCTAGCTATGCCAAATCTCTCTCAAACATCATAACCCTCATCCGCTCCTCCAAGAATGTAATCTGGGTCTGAAGTATGGCAGTGTCAGAATCAACTACCTCTGTATCAACCTATCTAACCCCCGGTACACCATCTTCCTCATCCTCCAAATCCTCTAGGATCCTATCTCGGATCTCCTGCTCATGATCATCATCCTCCTCATCATCATCCTGGTAGGCACCTAGCAAGCCCAAGGCATCAATCTCTACCTCCTCTCTGTCTGCCTCCTCCTCTGCAAGGATATCTTGAATGGCCTCCTCTGCGGGTTGCTCCTCCTCTCCACCAATCTAAACATCCACCTCCTCCACTCCTCTACCAATATCAGGCATGGCTACATCCTCCTCTCCCCATCCCTCCTCACGTATCAATAATAGTGGTGGCCCTCGACCCCTTCGTCCATCTCTCCCTCTCCTACCACCTCATCGACCACCTCCACCATCATCTCCACCATCACCACGACCTCTTCCACCTCTTCATCCTCTACCTCTGCTATGCCTACCTCGCAATTCTATCCCTCCCCGCTCTATCGGTGCCAGCTAATTTGGATCTGTCAAGGGAATCGACCTATGCACAACCCACCACTAATCATAATCCTGTATGGTACCTGGGTCTATAGGACCATCTCTCCATCCCCAAGGAACTGCCTACAATGCATCAATGTCAGCCTCCATAGTGGCCACTAGAATCTCTGGATCCCACAGAGGGATCTCTCATGAAGACCTTGCAAACTCTTCCAGTCCTCTCAGCACATCCTGCACCTCTTCGAACTGCCGCAATACATGATCTGGTAGGTGATGCTCTATGATGTGGACATGTGAAATAGTCCATCCAATCAAGTACTGAGTTTGGTAGCAAAAAGGGAAATTCTAATCCTCATCTGACCACTCTATGCATCCCAAGTATGGCCTCCATGTAAACTAAACCATCGTGTCTATGGCATGTCTGAAGTACGCAGTATTTCCCA
This sequence comes from Sequoia sempervirens, assembly GCA_007258455.2. Taxonomy (NCBI): domain Eukaryota; kingdom Viridiplantae; phylum Streptophyta; class Pinopsida; order Cupressales; family Cupressaceae; genus Sequoia; species Sequoia sempervirens. The sequence goes on along the minus strand of VDFB02105785.1, from coordinate 253,492,327 downwards.
TGTGGTGCTAAGTATTTTCCCCCGCATAGCAAAAGGCATAGGGAGCTCTGTGTTAAACATCAACTGTCACTAGTGGCCGAAAGATAGCGATGTGTTCCCACACCCATACCATCAGGAGCGTGGTACCACAACTCATAGACTATGCCTCTCAGTAGGCAATATCATGCAAATGAAAGTACAACATGCCAAGGAAATAGGGACCCCATGCATATACCTCATGTCTCTCTAGCATACCTACTAGCATCTCCCCCCAACCCATGGGAAAACCATGACCTCGATGGTTAGGAAGCACTATGCCACCTATCAAAGTACACACTAAACAGTCCAGCCATCTATACCTCTGGGCCAACACACACCATCTAATCTCATAGTGGTCAAACCCTAACTATCTAACGTCTGCATGCTGGTAGTATCTGCACATCTCTGCAACACCCCGCTAGGTATCATAACTCACCCATGTGCCTCTGATAGGAAGTCTAAGGATCCTGTAGACATCCTCCAAAGTAACTGTAGCCTCTCCAGTAGGTAGGTGAAAGGAAGACATCTATGAGTGCCACCACTTGCACAGTGATGTCAATAAACCCCGGTTCGCCCAAATCCGGGGCATGTCTATAACATGAAGAAGACCTAGGTGCCATAGGAAATGTCGCTCTGCACTCCGCAAGCTGTCTCAGAAGTGAAAAGTTGTAGGTCTCGACTCTCGTGTATATACGGTGTCTAACACAACCTGCAATGGCATTATACATGCCTCATGTCAACATCAAACATCTATCCTAGTGAAAAATGACTAAATTAACTACTATTCAAATGCATCATTATTTTGCACATGCGTCGTTGTTTCACATATGCGGTGCATACAAATAAAATGCATCATTTAATCACACATATGCATCACTATTTGTCAAATGCATAACTTTAAAATGCATATGTGTGCATGATAACAAATGCGTTTGTGAAAATAATTATTATTTACAATTGCGTAGTGAAATGAAAATGCATTGAAATAAATGAAAATGCATCTAAGTAAAATCAAATGCATTGAACAATAAACACATGTGGCTAACTAAATTACATGTGTGTTGTTCTATACCACATCCATTCATCTAAACTACAAATGCGGTGAACCGCACAAAAGCTACGCTAACCTATCTACGTGATGTGTCAAATGTGTTGATCCCCATGCAAATGTGTCGTTTGTGCATTCACATGCGGTGTTTTAATAAAATGACGCATACTAAAAATTCAAATTAAATGCCTAAAAACATGCGCAAATTTTAAAATTTCAAAAGTCAAGTTTTAGGTACATACTGGGGGGTCCACCTTGGCTGGCCGCCTGAAGGTTTGGATCCTGTAAGCTCAATGGTGGGTGTTCGGAATAGGAGACATCGTCGCTATGGGTGCAGAGCAAATTCTCAATTCTCAAAGCTAGGTGGGTGAAAATGAATTGGTTTTTACCCCAATTTCTATATATACCTAGGGTTTTGGTGGCATTCTTTTCTACTGGCCACATCAACTTCCAACTTCAATCAACCCATACCCGTCCATACCATGTCTGACTTCAATTTCGTCAACTCCATTGCATTTCTAGCTATCCAATTGACTAATCAAGATCATTTCCAAATTTTTCTGAACTTTTTTGAAAAAAATTCAATTTTCCCAAAGGGGCATACCTTCACCTGTTCAAACTGGGGCATGATTGGGGAATATTTTTATGGATTTTCTTTGACACAACGCCAAAATGACATTGTATCAAAGAGGGGCAAATGTAGACACCGAAATTTGGTCTAAGCCTACAACTTCAATATTCTTCATGGTCATGATTAAATAATGTCAATTATTTAATTATTCTCTATAGTCTTCATTTCTTCTATTAATTAAATAATCTTAATTATTTAATTAATTCACACTTTTCTTTATTCTATCGATTAATTAAATAAGCAACACATTTAATTATGTTGCTAATTAACCTTATCCTTCTTGTCAAATTAAATAAATTCTTATTTAATTTACTCACTTTATCATACTTCAACTATAAATTAAATAGTTATTTATTTATTTAATTATTCTTCAAATATCAAATCTTGAATTAAATGAATTATTTAATACATGAATTCTATTTTAATGCATTCCTCTATATTTAGATAATTGTGTGAGTTATCTAAGTATTCACTTTTACTCGACTCAAAGATCTATTCAAATTGCTCAGTTAACTCTTGATTTAATGTCTAAGTGGCATTCTCGAGTAATCTCTTCGTCAAATCATTCAATCGTCCAGTGCTAACTCAATTGTGTGTACATGCATATTAATTAAATATTCTTATTTAATTAATTAAGTCTTGTGCGTGCATTCGAACAAGAGTTGCTTTAATCCATCTTCATCTTTTTCATGCAAAGATAATTCTTCTATTTTCGAATACCAAATTTGAAGATTAAATCATTTATTTAATCTTTAATTCTATTTCTAATTTATATCACTCATGTCATTACTAACTGTTATCAGAATGCATGACTAATCAGTCAATCTCAACCATCTGTTGATCTTTCAATCCTGGCCTATCGTTCGAATAATCAATTTTCTATAAATTGATCTGGTCTTCATCATTTCAATCTCTCGAAATATTATGAACTTTTGGAGCAACTATCTTGAATCTTCGATGTTTTGCTAAATCATTATCATAGGCTATACTTGCATGAACCTTTGAAAAACTGAGGGCAATTATACTACTACAAGCAAAACAGAGAAGGACAACGGAGCTAAATCATGGAAGAATGTAGATTGGGTGAGATTGTTTCTTTATTTATGTTTTGAATTCCTTTGTACTTTGTTCATATAACTTAGATTGCGTTTAGATTTGTATTGCATGTTTTCTTTGATATAACTAAAATGAACTTACAGTTAAGAATGTGATATCATTTTAAATAATTTCATTTATTTAAAATGAGGGAAATGTTAAATTTGACAATTAAATAATTAAAGATAATTATTTAATTTAGAGGATATGATTAAATAAATTAATAAATTCATTTAATTATGAGAATTAGTGACATATTAAATAAATAAATGAAATTCATTTATTTAATAATCAGGAAGAATAAATGAACAAAGGTAATTAAATAAATTAATAAATTTATTTAATTGTAAGAAAATAATAAACCCTTAGTGATGTATTAAATAAATATAATTTATTTATTTAATAATCATGAAGAATAAATAGAAATGAATTAATTAAATAATTATAAATTATTTAATTAATAGTCGAATATGGACCAAGGACATAATTAAATGTCATAATTATGTTAGGACGAAAGTGGTAAAAATAGAGCTTGCAGGCCTAGGTAATTTTTATGTGTCTACATTTTGCCCCTCTTTGTCATAATGTAGCATGTCACATTGTGAAAAAGAAAATAAGTCAAAGTCATGCCTCAGCGAAGGTACAAAGCATCAATTCCCCCTTGGAAAAAATTTCAAATTTTGGGCCGGCGAAAGAAAAATTTGGAAAGTGTCCCAATAAGTCAATTTAATGACTAGAAAAACAATGGCGCGGACGGTTTTAGATTCTGACATGTTTAAAGTGTCCAAAAGGGGGGTCAAAGTTGGTCAAAAGGGCCTCCATTAATAACCTAGTTGACAAATGTCATTTTAACTTTATAAATAGGTTGACAAAGGGGTAAAAGTTAATTCATTTTCACTATTCACCTTATCAAATTTGAGAGTGACGAGCGAAGAGGACTTCTACAAGGATGGTGATTCCAGTGGCCGAGCATCGCAGTGAGATCGTGCAGACCTTTAGGATGCCAGAGGGATCAGAGCCAATGGTATGTACCTCTAACCCACCTTGTCATTTCATTGTTTTGCGTGCAAAATTTGGATTTTTAGTGCCAACAACGACTACGCCGCGACACATATGTGTGCGCATAAGCCACATTTCACTTCGCATGCATTTGATGCATCATTACGCAAGTGTAAGGGGTAATTAGGTTAGGCCAAGGATGTGTGATGCATTTGCTAAAAAGTGTGACGCATTCACAATATTGTGCTGCATTTGAGAGTTATTAAGTCGCATATGCCATTTTGTGATGTATTTGTTAGTTTTAGCGATGCATTCAAATGAAGTGATGCATGTGCCATAAACCATGACACAAATGCTCTGATGCGATGCAAGTGTGGGAAAAAATAACGTAATCGATGATTCGTGACCCAATTGTGGTACGGAACAATGCAAACGAAGTCCACGCGATGCATTTGACTTTGACTTTAACTAAGGCTAATTCTGATGCTTTTCAAATTTGAAATGCTTTTGAGTTATGATGATTATAATGATGATTGTCCAGAAGGTATCGATGCATTGTTTGATCATGTGCAGAGACAACCAGCACCTATCTATACACAAGAGAGTAGACCATCAACCTTTTGGTTTGGAGACCAGCTAACTCTACGAGAGCGATGACGGTTGATGCAGCTAGGTTTTTATTATGTTGCCTATATGCCTTTTATTCAGGGAAATAGGGGACTACTAACTGTTTATGTGAGATGGCATTCAAAGACATGCTTGCTCCATTTTCCTATAGGAGAGGCTACTGTGACATTGGAGAACATCTACCATATCCTCTATTTACTAATTCGAGGAGAGAGGATTGTCTATGACCCTCGACATGACTATTAGACATTTATAGTGTACTATTGGGATGAGGGTACAGGGCTTGGTATCGAGGGATATGACATCCACTGGGAGTTTATGGTGGAGCATTATGCCTAGTTTGATGCATTTTTGGTGACATTGATCGACGGGATACTGATTCCTGACCGTCGCGAACATGGGTTTCACATTGGTTGGGGAGACATGATAGTGAGCATGAGGCAGGACAGGACAATTTATGCCTGGGGGCCCTATTTGTTGGGCATGCTCTACCATCAGCTTCACGAGGTGGCCTATAGGAGGTCATAGAGCATTAGGTGTGGCATGACACTGTTGATGGTATGGGCCTAGGAGCATGTGGTGATATTCTGACCTCCTATTCAGAAACCACAGCTAGCTGAGGGAATTCCCTATGCCTATTACTATGTTGGTTCCCTATAGTAGATGAGGATGGGAGAGACAGGTTGGTGGTGCCATCAGATTGACACCATGGTTACATTCATTTGGAGGCCCTACAGAGACTGCCAGTAGTGGGATGATGAGGATGACCAGCTCAGCCTTTACAGATAGTACCATTACCTAATTGGTAGGACAGTGCAGAGTCAACTCATTATAAAGATGTATCTACCACAGCGTGTACTGCGACAATTTGGGGAGCAGCAGGGTGTACCAGTAGGCACAGTCGAGTATGCCAGATCTTCTAGGGAGTCAACTTGAGGGCCACCAATTTCTATACCATTTTCTGAGTAGTAGATTGATGGGCTAGTAGCCCAGCAGTGGGGATGGAGAGGTGGAGTTGCAGATCCAGGGACTACCACTAACTATGACTTGTGGTGGCAAGTGCATCGACCAGTTCCATTGACAGATCCAGATGGGCCAATGCCTATTGACAGGATGTCAGTTATACCACGTGTTCCATGAGCCAGGTGAGGGGGTAGAGATGGTGATAGGGGCAGAGGTAGGGCAAGGGATGGTGGCAAAGACAAAGGTAGGGATGTAGGAAGGGGGAGGGATGAAGGTCGAGGTGGAGGTCAAGATGGGGGAAGGGACGAAGGTCAAGGTGGAGGGAGAGATGGGGGCAGGGACGAAGGTTGGGGTGGAGTGCGAGATGGGGGTAGGGAAGGAGGTCGAGGTGGAGATGATGGAGATGATGAGGATGATGGAGGGGACGACCGGAGATGGAGGAGAGATGGCCAGAGGTAGGGCAAGAGGGTATGATAGCATGTAGCTAGAGCAAAATTGGATGCCATCCTAGAGGTGTCAAAGGAGGGGGAGAGAGAGGAGGAGGAGAGGTAGGAGGGGGAGAGACAGGAGGAGTAGTTGAGGCGGGAGTAGGAGGAGAGACAGGACGAGCAAGAGGAGGAGAGACAGGAGGAGCATGTGGCTGAGGAGGAGGCCAGACAAGAGCATGAGCTTGAGGTGGATGTGGATGTGGATGTTCCTCCAGATGAGGGAGTCGGTGGAGAGGAGGTTGCATAGGAGGAGGATGATGATGGCAGAGATGATGATGAGGCCATGGATGAGGCCGAGAGACTCCTAAGATGGAAGATGGTGGAGGGAGAGGAGGAGGTACCATCTACCTTGACATTTCCCCAAAATGCTACGATAGAATAGAGGGTGGCAGACCTACAAAGGAGACTGGATGAGAGTGTCACATAGGTTAGAGCACTATAGGTAGAGCTAGAGGTTACTAAAGTTGAGTGGGATCAGGTAGTGATCCGCCAACAGGAGGCAATGCAATGGTTTACAAAGTTTGCACAACTTTGTACAAGACCATTGGCAAATTTGGCATGGGAGTTTGGCAGGGTCAGTGTACAGCTTGGGAGATATAGGTAGTTGTATGAGCAAGTCATGCCAACCGAGATGAGAGATCCCACTCTTACCAAGACACAAATAGTTAGTGGCAGTAGGTCAGGAAGTGGCAGTGGTAGCGGCAGTGGCAGTAGGAGCAGTGCGGGGGGTTTGACCTCTTCAAGGAATACTTCGAGTTATAGGTCTCATCACAAACACTCCTCTAGTCACAGATTAGGGCACTCACATGGGTCATCAGGTTCAGGCCATAGATCAGTACTTGGTCTGCCTCTAGTGACAAATCCTTCAGCTTCATAGAGTCAGGCCACAGTGTCATCACAGATGCCTGTTACCATGGAGATGATGCTATCAGTGTCAGTTCCACTAGTTTCATAGACAGAGGTTGCTATAGGTCCACCCATTACCTCAGTGTTAGGCATAGGTTCTCAATCACCACATTCTTTGCCATGAGGGGATGAGGAGAGTAGTTCATAGGGGCATGTTTACTGTGTTTGGCTTCATGTTTTAGACTTTATATTATGACACGTTATGTATTGACTATCGAGCCTGCAAGCTCTATTTTTGGGATATATCTTGACTTTATCCTGTGACATTGATTTTTGAGATGATGCTATATGATGCAGTTTTGATGTGGCCTACATGTGTGTTATGTGATGTTATTTGAATTATGCATTATGATGTATGTAATGTGGGGCCTATGTGGATTTATGCATTTATGATGGATGATGGTATTATTTATGTCTTGTCATGTATGTCATATGATGGTTACTTATGATGCGATGCCCTAATAATGCAACATTTATTTATATATCATGTTGATGTTATTCCATGGATGATGATGATATGTATAATGTATTTATTTGAATGGATGTCATGTTTATGCTTATGTTAATGCATTACTATGTATAATGCAATATGTATATGATTTAATGCAATGGATGATATATGATGGATCTAATGCAACATCTATATGATTATGTATGTGCTTATGTTTTTGTATGTCATAGGATATCATCAAGAGATGGACAAGAGAAGACATAACAAAAGGAGATGCATGTTAGTTCCTAGACAAAATCCTTCAAACCTTACCATAGGACTTTAATATTTATTGCTCTTAATCATCATTGGGAATATTGTTGTGATGGCCAACAAACACCATGATATGACATAAATCAAGATGTGCAAGGCCGTACTGTCACATAATACATGAAGTAACAGACAAGGATGATAATGACTCATACCAAGACTGTAATTTCTCCAGTCTTTTTGTCATAATCAACCACAAGCAGAAAAAGAAAAGAAGGAAAATTCATGAAATGTCATTGCTTCTATAAATCGTGTTTCCAGGACATCCTTGAGAAATTAGCAGCATGATTTCCAAAAGGAAAAAATAAAGCCATTATCATGATACATCATTGTTTTTCTAAATCCTTTTGTCGGGATCTCGCTGAGAAACTAGTAACATGAGTGTCAAAAGACAAGACAAATGTCATGATACGTCACTGCTTCTCTAATTATCGGTGTTAGGACCTCGCTAAAAAACTAGTAACATGACAAAAAGCCACAAAAAAATGCCAAGTGTTTTCCGAGTGTGTTTGGATGCCAAGTGTTCTAATGTCAGGATGTCAGGTTTGATGATGTTGAGATGCCAAGGTGTCAAGATTTTGATGATGCAAAGATGACGAGTGCAGAAATTTGCCAAATTTAGGAAGGACACATCCTAAATAATGTTGATGTCGAGAGGATTGATCCCTAAATGCTCAAAAGGGCTCCCTTGAAATGCTAAGTGACAGTGATGATGCCTAGGAAGGACACATCCTAAGGCATAAATGACAAAGGTTGTTCTTCAGAAGGACACATCTGAAAGAACCTTGTTGTCGAGAGGAGTGATCCTTAGATGTCAAGAGGATCCCTCAAAAATCTCAGATGATAGTGACGATGCCTAGGAAGGACCCATCCTAAGGCATAAATGACAGAGGCTATTCTTTAGGACACATCTAAAAGATAACCAAGAGTTGACAGTTTGACTGGTTATGATAATGTAACTTGTTTTGACCAAATTTGATTGAAGTTGACTTAATTGACTTGTGTCAACTATATATCAATTTCTTTGACATGCTGATGTGATTGTCATGTTTGAATAAATGATTGTCATACTTTGTTTTAGGTGTTTTCCCATTTGGAAAATGATTTGTCTTGACTTGAAGACTTTTGATGTGTGTGCCAATGTAATGCCATGAACCCTAATGGACTAACCTAGTGCGGCCTCAGGGGCTCATCAATAGATGGTCTTGCCTACGTCATACACTCAGAGACCTCATAGTTTGACACGACCAATGAATTTGTCTTGATGACCAAAGATTACATCATGATTTTATTTTGACCAACCTAAAAGGACTGACCTAATGTCTCAGGGACTCGAAAGTGAGTCTTGCCTATGTAGAAAATCTATAGAGACAACATAGTTCGGACAAATGACAAAGACTGATTGATTTGACGGACTTGACAAGAAATGACTCTATTTTTGCATTTTTGAGACAATTTGACATTTTTTGTGGTTTCTTTAGGACGTTTTTCAATTTTTAGGTCTTTTTTCAAGACATTTTACAATGTTTTTGTCTTTTTTTAGGACTTTTTGCAATGTTTTTGGTTTTTCTTCAGGACATTTTATAATTTTTTTGATCTTTCTTTAGGAAATTTTATAATGTTTTTGTCTTTTTCTAAGACATTTTACAATGTTTTTGTCTTTTTTCAAGACTTTTTGTGATGTTTTTGTCTCTCTTTTTTTTCCAGGACTTTTACAATTGCCTAGACCATGCGTGATACCCACTGCAATCACATGATAAAAAAATTTCCCCTAGTCAGGTCCAAGACTTAGCCAATTTTAAAGGAAGTGAAAGGGATATGCATGGGGTGCCAGATGAACGGTATTTAGGACTTGATGTCAACCGTTTGTTAACCATGAAAGGAAGGGTATGATGTCATGGTAGATGTCGTGGCAGTGACGAAAAATGTGTTTCATCATTGACCAAGATAGATAAAGTAATAGTAGATGGCAGAGCAATGATTGATTGTGCATGGCGCCTGTTTGCCAGGTTTTCACCATGGTACTTATCCAAAGTGCCTGTTTTCTAGGTTTTCACTGTTGGACGAATTATTTTTCTTTACTATTTTTGTCATTTTTTCATTTTTTTGGTGCCACCAAGACGTCTGTTTGCTAGGTTTTCATCAAGGCAACAATTTTTTTATCATTTTTTAGTTTTTTTGTATTTTTAAAGTTTTTAGCTCGACCTTATGATGCTATGCATAGAAATTTTAGACATGTAGACTAGTGATAAGCTTTGTCAGTTGTTCTCCATCTGGAGTCACCAGCTGATAAGCTCTAGAACCAAAGGAGGATATGATGACATAGGGACCTAGCTAATTTGGTTCGAATTTTCCAGGTTTTTCTTTGTCAGCCTAATTCTTAGGGCTCTGCATGAGGACTAGGTCACCAATGTCAAACTTCCTAACCATTACTCTCTTATTGTAACTGGGAAAAAGACAGTTTTGATATGCCTACAGATGGTTCGGGGAATTATGCCTTCCTTCTTCTAACATCTTCAGCTCATGTAGACGCGACTATCTATACTCCTCATCATCGGTCAGACCCTTCAGGGAGACTCGTAAGGAAGGAATTTCAACCTCAATGGGCAAGATGGCCTCAGCTCCAAAGACCAAGGAAAATGGAGTGGCCCTCGTAGGTGTATGAATGATGGTGTGGTAGGCCCACAGAGAAGGGTTGAGTTGGATATGCCAGTCATGGGCAGTGTCATTGACAATATTTTTAAGGATTTTAACAATGGTTTTATTTGATGCCTTGGCTTGACCATTTCCTTGTGGGTAATACGGAGAGGAAAAATGATGTTGGATATGAAATCGCTTGCATAACTCACAAACATCTTGGTTTTTAAATGGACATCCATTGTTAGTGATGATGGATTGTGGAAGGCCATACCGGAAAATGATATAGTTAAGAATGAATTTGGAGATTTGTTTGCCAGTTATGTACGTCAGGGGCGTGGCTTTGATCCACTTCGTAAAGTACTCAGTGGCGGTTATGATGAATTTGTGGTGATTGGATGAGGTAGGATGAATCTTTCCCATGAGATCGATTCCCCATTGTGCAAAGGGCCACATAGATGTGATCGGCTGAAGTTCTTGTGCTGGAGCGTGAATCAAATCACTATTAATTTGGCATTGGCAATAAGTCTTGACATATTCTAATGCATCTTTCTCAATGGTCAGCCAATAGTACCCTAGTCTCATAATCTTCTTGGCTAGAGTAGGACCACTAGAATGAGACCCGCATATACCCTCATGTACTTCACGTAAGGTTGTGTGTGCTTCGTTGGTGTCGAGACATCTAAGGAGGGTGTTGTCAAAGCTATGACTATAAAAGGTGTCGCTAATGATGGCATATCTTGCAGATTTTTAGATAAAAGACTTCCTCTGGTTATTGAACAAATTAGGGGGGAGGGTTTGAGACTTAAGGTAGTCATGGATGTCTTGGTACTAGGGAGAATCGGGACCAACAAGCTCATAGACCATCTTCGATTCTAGAACACCATAGGCAGGGACCAAAAGTTCTATCAAGAATTCCAGCTGATGCATATTGCTTGGAATGTCGAGGAAACAACCTATTGTAGCCATGGCATCTGCCACTTTGTTTTGTGTTCTTGGAACTTGCTCAAAAGTCACCATGTGAAAGTATGTCTGGAAACTGTCAACCATTTGTTTGTAGGGAATTAGCTTCTCATCTTTTGTGTCATAGTCATCATTAACTTGGTTGATGACTAACTGAGAATCCCCATAGAAATGCAATGCTTTGATTTTCCATTTTATTTATATTCTAAGTCCCATAACCAATGCCTCATATTCTGCCACATTATTTATGCATGGGAAAGCTATGCAGAAAGACTTGGGAATGGAATCTCCTTGAGGGGTGATAAATAATATCCCTACCCCCGAGCCATGATTAGTATGTGATCTGTCAAAGTATAGCCTCCAGGGTGACTTTGGTTCTGTATGGAATATTGACTCATCTAGGAAATCTACCACTAAGGGGTGATCACTTTGTATAGGCATGTCTGCCAATTGGTTTGCAATCACTTGTCCTTTGATTGCTTTTCTTTTGACATACTGAATGTTGTATTCGCTTAGAATCATGACCCATTTTTCCAGACGTCCTGTCAATGTTGCATGACTCAATAGATATTTGAGGGGGTCAATATTTGCTACCAACTGTGTCTGATGGATCAACATATAATGTCTTAGCTTTTGAACTACAAAGACAACTGCTAGACAAGCACATTCAATTGATGTTTAATTTAGTTCATACCCGACCAATGTCCAACTGATATAATAAATGGCCCTTTATTTTTCTTCTTGGTCATTTTGTGCTAGTAATGCCCCCAGTGTTGAAGTTTTTGTTGAGATTTATAATATCAAAGGCTTTCCTTGAATGGGAGGCATAAGAACTGGTGGCGACAATAGATAGTCTTTTATTTGCTGAAAGGCCTCTTGGCATTTATTTGTCCACATGAATGGAATGCCTTTGCGCAGAAGATATTGGAATGGTTGACACTTTTCGGCCAATTGTGATATAAAGTGTTAGATAGATTGTATCCTACCCTATAGAGTCCTGAGTTTGCTTATTCCTCTGGGAGGAGGCATGTCCATAATGGCTTTGACTTTTGCTGGATCAACTTCAATTCCTCTTCGAGAAACTATGTATCCCAAGAGTTTACCAGATGTTATGCCAAAGACACATTTCTTAGGATTTAGTCAGACTTTGTATTCTTCTAGTCTCTTGAAAATTGTGTCTAACACCTTTAGATGATCTCTTCTTGTTACTGATTTAGCCAAAAGGTCATCTACGTAATCTTCCATTATTTTATGCATCATGTCATGAAAGATTGTGGTCATAGCCCTCTGATATGTGGCCCCTACATTTTTAAGACCAAATGGCATGACATTATAGCAGTATGTACCCCAAGGGCAAGTGAATATTGTTTTATGTTGATCTTCGAGGGTAATACGAATTTGATTGTAGCCTGAGAAACCATCCATGAGGGACAACATCTCATATCCTGTGAGGTCAACTATGATATCAATATTCGGCAAAGGAAATCCATCTTTTGGGCATGCCTTGTTTAAGTCTTTGAAATCTGTGCATACTCAAATCATCCATTTGGCTTCATTACTACCACAAGGTTAGATATCCATTCAGCATAATCAATAGACCATATGAACCCAACATCTAGAAGTTTCTTCAACTCAACCTTGACCAATAGAGCAACCTGAGGATGCATTTTGTGTAACTTCTATTTAATTGGTTTGGCATTGGGTAATAGTGGCAGATGGTTCAGAACCAGTTCTGGGTCTAGTCCTAGCATGTCAGCATAGGACCATGTGAAGTTGACTTTATGTTCTGCAAAGAACTTGTGAAATTTTGGTATCTCTTCTTCAATCAAGGATGCAACAAAGAGGGCCATTTTGGGATCTTTTGTTGTTGATATGTTGTCTTCTATGGTGTCCTCTATGAGCATAGTTGATTTCTCTTGTGTTATGGGAAGAAAGTCCAGTCCTCCATCTTTGGGTGCCTCAGAGAGTTTTTCACCCACATATATGTCCTTTGTTTTTACTTTTTTCTCGTTAGAAGGTGCCTTTCGGTTTTAACCTAAAGACATTTCATTTTTTGCTTTATTCTTATTTTTAATTTTTTGACTAGAGGATGGAACGGTCTCTTCGAAGTAGGTTGCACAATCTAGGTCAATAGAAAATCCTGCCTTGTGATCACCACTGGGTATGCCCTCACATAATCCCATAAATTCTATGATAGCCTCATCATTCTGAAAGGTGTCCAGGCCTGGCGGGCCTTGTTGGTCCCAATCAATTAATTGTGGATAGACTAGGGAAATGCCATCGTCAATGTTGGTGAATTGAGGGGAGGATGTGGAAAGTGTGTAGACAGATTCAGAGATATTGTAGATGAAATTATCATCATCCAATTCCACATCGGAATCTATCCAATATTCCCCTTCACTTGTTTCATATTCATTGTCAAAGTAAGGGGTAAATGACTCAAAGTCATGGTTGTCAATGCTATCTAGCAATTTAGATACATTCAACTGATGGTTACTAGATTCAGGTGGTGGGTCTTGTATGTCATGGGGAAGGGAAATAGAGCTGTGAGTATTTGGTACCTGTTCGATTTTAAATGTTCTCCAAAAAATTTGTTCGGAGGTAAGTTCCCCCATTTCAACAAACAAATCATCGAGGCAATAGTCACTTAAGGATCTTTGGGAGACAAATTCCCACTCTTTGGAGTCAGTTTCGGTAAAGGTTTCCTTAGTGGTCTCAACACTTTCTGAAGCATGCACGTGCTCACTTGAAACTCCACTGGTACGTCGATCATCATTGTCGAGCAATCCATACCCTAATCCAAGATACTTTGGTATTTTGAAGGATTCTATGGGCTCTCTTTGTCCAGTTTTATTTCTACCTAGGCCACTAATTCCATCATAGCGCTTAGCCTTCATCATGTCATATCCCTTGCCATATTTCTTAATTGGTAATGGGGGTAGGTCGACCATTTCTTTATAGAGCCATCCTGTAATATCGACAAGGTCCTTGTTACTCATGTCTCCCCATTTTATAAAAATCATTTTTGGTGGAACTTTGAAAATTTCTTTGGGTTCTATTCTAAAACATGGTCGACCATAGACCTTCAGAGACTTGGGTATTGTTTTGATGCTATATGTCGTATGTAGTTTTAATTCTCCACAACCTAGGTCCTGGATCTTGACATTGGAGTCATCTTTAGGAAGTGTGGAAGATGGTAGCATGGTGGAAGATGTGGATGGAGTGGACGTGGAAGATGATGCGAGTGTGGATGGGTCAATGTATTTAGAAGAAGAGGAGCTGAGAGCTTCTTGATTGATGGGCACTTAGTTTTCAGAAATACCCCTTAGGTTGGTGTAATATTGAAAAGGGTCAGGGTCTCCATATATAGTGATTTATGTGCCATCAAATGGTAATTTTAAGAATTGGTGATATGTGGAGGGAACGAATTTTAGGGCATGAATCCATGGGTGGCCGAGCAAGATGTTGTAAGGTAATTCTAGATCCAGGACCTGGCAAGTTGTATCCACAATGACTAGTCCCACTCTGATAGGAAGAGAAATAATGCCTCGTGAAGAACATTCTTCGTCATCATATGCTTTTATGACTATACTCTTTGTAGGGTCTATGCACACATCAGAAAATCCTAGAGCCTTAACCAGTTTCAAGGAGCATATGTTCAACCCTACTCAACCATCTACTAAAACTCTTCTAACCTTGTGCTTATGGATGAAAGTTTTGATATGTAATGCATCATTATGGTTGGTCTTGGGTGATGATTAATCTTGATCAGAAAAGTGACATGATGAAGTGTAGTGAGGTATCCCACCATGGTCTCAAATTGGTTGACATCAATATCCTTAGGGATGGAAGACTCTTGCAGGGTTTTATCCAATATAGCCTTATGCGTGGGAGAGATGCGAAGTAGCTCAAGTATGTAAATCTACTCAGGAGTTTTTCCAAGCTGATTGATAAGGTTAAAATGACTCTTAGGTTGCCACTACTTTGTGGTCGAGGCAGGTTGTGACTGCCTAGGAGATGGACCAGGTATGGTAATCTTAGGTTGCCTAGTGGGAGGCAGACCAACTATAGTGATCTTTCCGCTTCGAGTAGTGGCATTACATTGGGGTGCTCATTTGACTGTGATGGTGATGATGTATTCATCGTCAGTTCTGACAATGTTTATAGTAGGTCTACTGGAATAGTCATACTTGGCACAGGCATAATTAGCTTGATTATTGTTTTTATTAGGACCTGACGTGGAAGCATTATTAGAACCATGGTCTTGCAATGGGTTCTTATGAATTGTATGGTCTAAATTTGATGGGAATTGTGGCCCACCTAATTCAATTATTTGACTCTCAATAAGGTCTTGCACAATATTTTTGAGTTGTCGATAGGACGATGTCTTATGTCCTTTAGCTCGGTGGTAAGCACAGAAGGCACTATCATCCCACTATGATGGTTTAAATTTCCTTGGGTCATACGGTTTTGGTTCTTCAAGTGTGATGAGACCATTTTGAAGGCATTTCTTGAGGACTTCCTCCATGGGCTCACCCAAGGGAGTGTATGTGTGACCCCTAGGGAATTGTGTTGTCTGATGGTATTGTCCTTTATTTTGACTGTTTTGACCATTTTGGTTGTTTGGGGTGGCATTGGTGGGGGCTGTTAGTATCATCATTGGCCTATTTTGTAGTTGAACCCCTTTTAGAGCCAGTACAGGACCCATAGTGTTTACATCCTTGGCATCAACAACACCGTCATTGGTAACATGTTTATTTTTGACCTAGTACTTATTTTTTTTAGTGGGAGGACTTGTGTTTGTGTTTTTAGGATTGTACTTTAGCTCTCCCTTTTTTATAAGGGATTTCTCTATTTGGACACCTTTTTCAACTAGGTTTGTGAAGGTTGTGCAACAATGTACTTGTAATGCATATTTTAAGGGTCCTAGAAGTTTTTGAACGAACATGTCCACCTTTTCCTTTTTGGGTATGTTGATGTGACAACGACTAGCTAGACTTCTCTATTTTTGGAAGAATGGGATAAACGTTTCACAAGCGTCCTCTTGCATGAGATTGCATAAGCTAGTAATAGAGGTGTCCATGTCAATGTTGTATGAGTATTTTTTTATGAATTTGCGTTTAAGTTCATCCCATGTTTGGATATCTTTTTGAGTGGAGAACCATTCAAGGGAAGGACCTACAATACTTTTAGAAAAGAGTCTCGTCAAGTATGTCGGTTCATATGCGACATCCATATAGTTGGTTGAAAATTCTTGGACGTGTTTGATAGGGTTTTTCTTTCCTCTGTATTTGGTAAAATTAGGTGACACATATCCCAGAGGAAATGGTGGCATGTATAAGTTCATTTCAAAGGGATATAGGGATAAATCATATGACACTTCTAATTTCTGGTCAGATATTTGTATGTTTTCTATGGTCTTCTCTAGACCCATCAGCTTTGCTTGTAAGGCATCGATTATAGGGTCATTTTTAGTCCCATACATCAGATTGATTGGTATGCCATAGGTCCCCATTTTTTGTGAATGGATGTTGGTGTGTTGTTGAGGTACGTGTTGTGGCATGTATGATGTGGTCTGATTTGCGTGTTGTTGGTATTGAAATTTTGGATTGGGGGAATGTTGGTGGGTATGAATATGGGATGAGTATGTTGGGATGTGTCCCCCAACCATTTGGGTCAATATTTTGGGAATATGGCGACCATGAATATTTTGATGTACAAATGATGTCATAGGTTGTGTGTTGTGACTTCCTTGTCCAAATTGTTGGGTTTGTACAAGGGGAATGGTCATATTTTTTCCTTGGGAGGTGATGGCATTAGACTGTGTTGACGCGTTAACATTTTGTTGTTGTCCTTGAATAAAGATACGTCATTTACCTCCACCCAAAGGATTATGTGAGATACCAATGAGAGGATATGATGAAGATGTACTCATGGTACTAGATGTAGTTGTCAATGGAGGATTTTTATGGATTGATGATGCCCCCATGGCATTTACCATAGTGGTAAAGAGAGGATTGGAATAACTTTCCCACACTGTCAAGGACCCAAAGGTGGTTCTAGCCGATTGTGATGATATTGTGGATATTGTGGGCAATGTGATGGATTTTGTTCCTCCAATGGATGTAGCATTTATTGAATTGGAGTTTTTTGGAATATTGGAGGTATCACTCATGGTCGTTGTGACATTTTGAGAAGTAGCATCGAAAAAGGTATTGCTTGTGGTGTTTGGAGGTTGACCACTATTGACATGTTATGTGTATTGTTGATGTTATTGGCAGGTGATGTTGATCTCAAGGTATCAATGTCAAACCCATGAGGTAATTTAGCTCCTTGACTTAAAATTATGGCCAAATATCTATCTTTGTCATATAAGACTATTTTTTCTACAAAGTAGGCCACCTTTGGATCTTGCGCTGCTACCTCTAGGTTTTCCTCAAGTATCTGTCCATATTCATCCTTATGTAAGAATGGTTCAAAGGGGTTGTTTGATGAGGATGGTATGGTCATGAGAGGTTGAGTATTCATGTTTCTAAATGGGTCATCAAAAGTCCAATTTTGGTCATAAGTGTGATTGGTGACATTGGAATTAGAATCTTGTCCAAGTTTTCCATTTGTATTTTCTTTCTTTGGAGTCTAGTTTCCACCATAAAAGGGAATTGCTCAAATGAGTGTAATGAAAATGATGACTAAATGCAAGGATGATACTACCCTATGTTTTTTATATTTTTGTGACAAAGGATGACAATGTAAGACTATGTTTTTTGGATTTTTTTTTTTTTGATTTTTGATAAAGAGGGTTGACAATGTGACAATGTTGTCCAAAGGATGGTTAATGATGACTAGGATGCCTAGGTGATGATGATGTTTTCCTAAGGAAATGTAAGATTACAAGTTTGTCAAAGCCAAAATGAAAAATGAGGACCAAGATGATAATGTTGACTAAGGACTTAATATGATTAATGCAAGGTCTAGGTTCAAAATGAGGAATAGAGGTGGACAATGCAAAGTCTAAGTTTAAAAATGATCACTAAGTTTGGACAATGTTTGGAGAAAGGTTTGTCTAACCACTCTATGCTTGACTTATGTCTCAATTTAGGTTATCAAAAGTACTTGCTAAAGGGACTAAATGACAAGGTCAAAATGATGAGTGAGCCTGCCTAACTAGACTATTGAGTTGGAGGTTCTCACAAAAATGAAAATGACTGAAAAGAGGAATAATGATTGTGTCCCAAGATACCCTAATTTTGAAAATAATTGTGTTTGCAAAGTGTGTAGATTTGGCCTAATCCAAAGTTTTCCAAGATGAAACCTAAGGAAAAAATGATGATTATGATGCCTAAGGAATGCAACTAAAATATGGAAATTTTAAGCCTATAGTTAAAGTAAAAGCTAATCAATGCCAATGATGGATGTTTTGAGAAATTTTGATTCTAGTTTCCGATAAAGACTTAAAAAAAGATGTTTTGTGGTGTAGGAGCACCTAGAAAGCAATATGTAGCACTAGGAATATTTGAAAGCCTAGGACGAAATTTTGTGTCTTGATACTTCTAGGTCATGTTGACCATTGTGTGTTAGCTTAGAGGTGTTTTTGTTCTCTAGGAAAGAAGTGGTGAAAAGATGAATGAGTTTTGGAGCTCATTCTTGTTTTGGTTTCTAACCTTGACAAAAGTTTGAAAACGCAGTGGTTTTTGGTAGTGTTGGCCATTAGGTCATGTAGAAGCCCGACCAAAGTTGATAACTAATTGAAGAGCCTTGTTTAAGGTGAGCCTCAACTTGTAAAAAAGGTTAGAGGGATAGGTATTGAGCAAACATTTTGAGAATTGATTGAAAACAATGTTTTTGAAGGATATTTCTGATTTTTGCTGCAATGCAGAGCTTTAAATGGATTGAAATGATTTCTGTTCTATAGGTAGAGTGTAGTGTGGATACAATACTAGTTTTGTGTGCCATCTAATTAACTTTGTGATTCATTTTCATCATTTTTTTGTAAATAGTTTGTTTTCTTTCATTTTCTGGTCTGAACTAGATTGTTTTTAGGAAATGGAGTGCTAGAGCACTTTCCCACCGTACAAACTGTATGGCCCCTTGGGAACAGTGCCTAGTCTCCATGCTTGTACATATGGTAGGTTGTAGGTTTTGTGTGTGTGTAGGAATTGCTAGCAATGTCTTGCCCTAGGCGAGCCAGGTAGAGTCTGGCTAGGGAAGACAAGGAGTGAAAGGCACATATTTTGTAGGGGTGCTAAGATTTTGAAGAATTTCTTTTTGGTGAATTCATCTAAGAGTCTTGGCAATGTTTGGTGGTCAGGAGGAGGCTCCATCAACCCATTTGGTGTGTGAAACCTTTGACAGTTTATAACAACATGGGAAAGGCTAGTAAACCCTAGGTTTTGGCCATTTTTGTGTAAGGGCAGTGTACGGGTAGTGTTGGTTCAAAACCCTAAAAATATTCAAGGTGTGGACATGGGAAACACAAATCCCAAGCAAAGAACCTAGGTCTTTTGGAGGGTTTTGGAGTAACTTCCATCTTTCTCGAGTTAGGAGGCCTAATTGGGGCTCTAGGCTTGTAGACTTTTCCTAACCCTAGGAAAGGCTTTGGTGGAAGCGATGGGGAATTGGAGTCTTGTGATTGAATAAGAACCCTAAATAGGCTACTTTGAAGCTTTTACAACATTTTTTACACCCCTGCAAGTACCTAATTGAATGTTGAGGGTAATTGGCCTTTAGGGAAGAATAAGGGTCAAAGGTGAGATAGTGGCAAGGCACCAAGATTGGCTTGGTAGTATGAAAGGATATTGATAGTGGGGTTGGCCAGTAGTACCAGGGGTGCCTATACCTATGATAGGACCTAAAGGTTAAGGTGGAAGAGTCACCTAGGAGTTCTTGAGAACAAAGACCAGAGCATGGGACAGTGAGTGTCTCATCCAACCCTACCCTATCATTTTGACAATAGGCTAAGATGTGTGAACTTGAATTCTACTCCAAAATAGGGTTTACTTTGTTGATAGGCAAAAAATGCATTGTAGTGATCAAATGTGGCTCTGGGAATGGAAAATGTGGTTCAGTTTTGCAAATGTGGTTCAGTATTTTGGATACGGCTTTACAAAAGGAGAATTCGTTTTAACATAGGCCAATGCAATGTTTGGAGCAACAAATTTGAGTTATCAGAGTAGATGCATTGCGAAGTATAGAAAATGTGGTGTCTTAGGATGTAAAAAAGTCAAATTTTCTGATGTTTTGGTTAAAAACCTGAATTGTTGAAAGTTTGACTATTTTGTTGTTTGTTTTGTTTAAGTAACTAGCAAACACTTGGGAAGCACGATATTTTGAAAAGTAATCAAACACACAAGAGAACAAGTATGATCCTATGGTTAAGCTAGGAAAGTATTTGCTAGACTCCACATGGGTTTCCTCAGCTGCATATCAGTAGCATGTGAATCTAGAAGCTTGGCTACATGGGCTCCCCCTTATAGTGCGCTCTCTTCTTAGGCCAACCAAGCTTCCAACCCCCATGAAACTCCCATGGTAGATTGATCACCTCTACTACAGACTGTGAAGACATGGAAGGATTCACACCGACCAGTGTTGTAGTAGCAAATAGAAGGTTTTGGGATTACTATACAAGAGTTTTTAATTTGGTATCCCCGTTCAAGTGGCCATACATGGGGCAAAAGATTAATCATTGATTAGGTGGCACTCTAGCCTGAAGAGGTTAAGCTCAATAGGGTTTAAGGGAGTACTACTCTGTCTGTATGACACATCCACACTTGTAATCTTAGGTTTTCCCTTAAGATTCACATTTATATACTGGTCGGCGGTAGCTTGGCTTTAGCTTTATTTCCAATTTGAGTCGTGTTGGGGTGATGAAATCCCCATGAAGACCTAATTTCTAGAGGCAATAATCATTTCTCTTACACCTAGGATCACATTACTATGCAAGGGGAGAGGATACTTTGGTTATTGCATCAGGGTTATAGCAGGACAAAGTGGGTATGGCTTTCTGATCACCTAGTTTGCACAGGGTGAGCATATTTGCCTACTGTTAGTGCAATTTCTGGTTTTCTCATTGTCTAGTTGTGTACTTTGGTTTTTCATGACTAAACTTTAGCTATGGGGTGTCTTTCATTTTAGCACGCGGGTTAAATGGGCTCCCACAAGGGTTGAGCCCAGCGTGCTAGTTTTGATCTACAAGGGGCGGCCTGTGTTAGGGTTTCCTAGTTTTCTCTTTTCCTTTTTTTTGGGTTTTTATTCTGGTTCCCATTTCTCTTTTGCTTGCTTTGGTTTTTCTTTCGGAATCAGGGGCAGAACGGATGCTTGAAGGGAACTATAACTTCTCCAATTTTGAGGTTCTAATTCCTATTCACACATCCATCCTGGTCCCGATTTTGTGTGTTTGGTGTTCTTCTTTCTTTCTACCTTGTGGCGCTCGTTGGTTCTTTTCCTGTCTCTTAGCTTGTCTTTTGTTTTGTTTTCTTTGGCGGGGGCAGGATCGGGATGGGAATCATTTTTGGAACCTTCTTCATGTTTTCTGTCTCAGGTTTTGTCCCGCTCCATCCCTGTGGCTTCTTTTTCTCATGTCGGTTTTGGCTCCGCCTCCGCGGTCTTTTCTTTGGCGGGGGTGGGATAGTTTTCGGCCCCGGTCCCTTTTGTTCCTTTTGTTCCCCATCTCTTTCCTGATCCTGGCTCTGGCCCTGTTTGGTTCCCGTCCCGTTTTCCTTTTTGTTTCATTGACCTATCTGCCCAGTTTATTCTAACTTAAGTGGTTCCCCTGAGCCCCATTTTTCATTCATTACCAACCCATAGCTACTATTTTTACCGGCCCCACTTCTTCTTCGTTGTGACTTTCAACTTTCGGTGTAACCTCTCGGCAACTCTTATCTGTCCCCCGAGGTTCTCTTTCTTTTCAGCCTAGGTTGGTTGTGTTGGGGAGATGTCTCCCTGACTCCTTTGTGTCTCACTGATGGGCTTTCCTTTCAGCGTGACGGTTCCCATTCAGGGTGAGGTCCTCCCGACTCCCCTTGGTTTCCTCGAGTTCCTTTTTGCTACCCTCCGTTGTGCCTTTGGCATGACTCTTTCAGTTCAGGGTGACATCTTGGTGACTCCGTGTTCTCTCCCCGAAGTCTTTGTCAGCCTATGTTCTTTGTGTCGGGGAGATGTCTCCCCGACCCTCGCTTGTCTTCCCGACTGTGGTGGCCCCCTTTGCTCTTCAGTGTGACTTCCCTTTGGCAGGACTTGGAACTCTTGATATATCTCTTGGTGAATCTGTTATGTCTTTCTGACAATGTCTTGTGGTTTGCTTTCGGCGTGGGTGGCACCTTTCGTTGAGATATCTTAGCGATGTCATCTTGCTATGCCAACCAGTGATGGAAGACTTGATGCTTCAGGGAGACTTGTGTTTCGGTGTATGTCATAGCGATGGGGTCATGTCTTGTCAATGGTGATTCAATGTGTGGCTTTCGGTGAAGGTCTTATCTTCTCTCGGCGAACAAGTTTCTAAGGGTTTTCTCGGTATAATAGTGAAGTGTCTACATGACTTCTCACCAATGATTGTGTGCTACAGCGACATACATTTGGCAGGTGATTTCATCAGTGAAAGAAGTTATAGGACACAACGACTTAAGTGGTGTATAAAGATCTCTTCGGTATGAGCTTGGGTCTTCGGCGAGTGACCTTCGGTCTCTCTGATGGAACATAAAGTGGTCTTTGTCGGTGTGAGTTTTGAATTGTCTTGGTGACACTACATGAAGGAAATATCTTTTGGTAACACACTGTGACTTCGCTATGATGTCTGGCTGACTTGGCCATCTCTCCCTGACTCTATGGTGTTTTTAATGTCACATGTGGATTTCACTGTATGGTCTCGCCGACATTGTGATCTCCTGCAGACTTTGACGAGTGTTTGGTATAGCATGTTTCCTTCGGCTAGACGTTTCCCTGAGTTCCTTCTGTCTGGCCGATATGCTTGGCTCTTTGTTGTAGCTGTTTCTCTTTGCCTTGAGGTCTTCCTGACACTGCTATCTCTTGCCGATATGAGCCTCTCCACGCGATGTGTTAAAGCCCGAGCTACTAATAGAACATCAATGCGCACATGCAGATGATGAACGGTGATGTTTTAATTTGAGCGATAAAGGTGCTCGATGTTTTTCTGAAGACCAGTATGCAGTGCGATCTAGTGGACTTGTCTCAACGGTCCGATGAATATTTAAAGGTGACTGCCCGATCTCTGATGATCAATGGTCGAGTTTCATACTAGACCACTGTTAGGGTTTCTATGTTCACGCTAGAAGCCTGGTGCATTCATGGAGATAGAGAGTTGGTCGCTGGCTCCACCGAACCAGCATTCATGGCGACGTGGCTCTGGTACAAGGACGGCATGGCTCGAGTATGGATGCGCAGATTTGGTAGTGGATTTGACATCGATTGCTTGGCTTCTTTTGTGCGGGAGTGTCTTTCCTGTAGCAACCCGACCAATGAAATTTATGAGGCTAGAGAAGTAGTTGAAGAACATGGCGATTAGGGTTTGACATGGCACTGATGTGGCTCTAAGCTGGATGACATTTCCAGAGTTGTTTAAAAGGAACTTCTGAATCATTTGTAAGGGTCTGGGGCCAAAAGTTAGAACAAAAATTTGAAGAGAAGAGCACTAAGTCACAGAGTCAGGTTTTTACCAGATTTTGAGGTTTAGGGTTACAGTCTGTAAATTGTGAGGTCCTGGATACATGTATGAATCTGAATCTATAGATTAAGATCTTTAAGTCTCTCCTTTGTATTGTGCGTATGGATTGTTAATGAAAGTTGATCAAGGATCACTTATTTAATCATTTTAATGTAACATTTTACTGTCTGTTCTAGTTTTTTCTCTTATTCAAGGAATAAGTTAAATTCTTTAATCATATAAGAGATTCATATGTATGATAGGAGGATTTGATAAGTAGTCTTATAGATCTGATCACTAGTTGTGAGACTAATAAGGTTAATCTTGCAAAGACTTTAATGTCCAGAGTAATGGTTCCTTCTATTTGCAGATTATTGTGACTCCTAGCCCAATGGATATGGCACTAATCTGATATATGCTATTTTTCTTTAGGGTTCTAGTCTTCTTGCTCAAGATCAATCATTTTATTTAATCAATCTTGTTTGATGTCTTGCCCAACCTCCTGGTTGCTGCAAGTATTGTGTTACTGGGAATCTAGCCATATTTAAGTTTCTCAATACTTGGCATCAGGAGTTATCTGCTATAAAAAGCAATGTCTAGTCTTATTTGAGGCATTGTGTGGGTATACCCACCCTGGTTCTGCAGAGCCTAAAGTGCAGAAGATCTCAGTCTTTGACTAAATCTTGTCAGTTGGTCCAGGTCCTCTGAGCTGCCCTTGACTGGAGATGGCTACTCCATAGGTAGAATAGGAGACCAACCTGGTTGCTCATTAAAAACAACCAACACCTACCACTTTCAAACACATTCAAAAAAAATGAAAGAAATGTTTATTTTAAGTGCACCAAAAATAAATGTGTTGTTATCTAAAAAGAAACAAACACAATGTTTAGAAATGAGTCTTAGAGACTCGAACCTACAAAAGAACAAGTTAGTAGTTTTATCAACTAGTCTTGGATCCGCAAAAAATAACTGCCACATGTTGCAAACCAAGATTAGTAACACAAAAAACCTATGCTAGAAAAGAAAACTAGAATGCCAAATAGAAAAGAACAGAAAATAGAAAAACCAGAATGCAAAACAGAAAAAAAAAAATGTAAAAGGAAAAAAAATTTACCAGGAAAATGCATTGTAGCAGAGCGAATGTGTCTCGGTCTGACAAGCAGATGTAGCTCGTTTATGTAAAATGCGGCGTTACATACTGTGATTGTGGCACCTCAAAGCGATTGTGTCATTTTATCCTTCAAATGCATTGCGACGCATCAAATGCGGCATGATAAAAATCAAATGCAGCTTTCTGTACCTGTACCTGCAAAAATGACAAAAAACAAAAAAACAACACGAAACAAAAAAATAAAGCAGTTGGGTTCACCAATGTATCAATGGGTTAATTTCCTAAGGTTAGATTATCAAATAATAAAGCTTACAAACCCAAAGAAGCTATCAAGTACAATGAAACTAAAACAAGAATGATTATACCTACCACTCGTTGAAACTTCCATGATTCACCTTCATAGCACCTTCTAACTTGCTGATTGTTTCCCTCAAATCAAGTGTGTGAGCAATTTGATACCAAAGACTATGACAAAGTCCTAAACAAGCTTTGAAGAATTTGAAATATAAATCTCTATGCCTATGAGAAAATGACTATAATGTCTAAGACTAGAATTGAATATTCCAAAATATCATGAATGCTACAAAGAAAAATGTAAGTATGAGCGTGAGTAGTCGAAAATGTGAGCAAAATTGTCATTTTATAGAAAATACAATTTTGGATGGACAGATGAGATTGAAAGTTGACGGAAGCCTAAAATCAGAGGTCTAGATTGCTTGTGACAATCCCTAATTAGGGTTAGGGAAAGACTGTTAAATGAGTGGTCGAAATGTCAACTAAGAAGATCAAATCGACGAACAAGAATAAATGAGATAATTAGTCAAAAAGATAAAAGATTTTTAAAAATCAAGAAGATAAAGACTGCTTGATTTGTGAGATTTGAAGATTAATAAGATAAGAGTTGAACTAAAAAGCAGATTTGGAAAATCAAGAATTTGCTCAATTGCTTGATTTTTGGAAGAAGATTGCCTTTTTGAATTAAATTAATTCCAAATATGGATTTTGTGTGATAATTGTGTACCTTGGAATTTATCCTATTCTATTGTGCAAAATAACTTTAAAATGTGAATGGTAAAATACCCAAGGACACCTCAAGATTAGCCAAAAGAGTGATAAAACAAGAAGGAAAATGGACAAAACAAGACACAAACGATATCACCTTCCTTGCTGTTGATGACTCCTTGGTTGGCCCTTGATTGGGATGATTTTGTGTGCTTCTTAGATGATTTTTGATGTAGCTAGATGCAAGATTGAATGTGCAAAATGATCAAAAGGATGGCTAGATGATAGTGGATGATTGAGAATGCAAATTGGTAGCATGTAGTTATGAAAATCAAAAGTGTTGAAAATGCCCTTGAGGAGGGGGTATTTATAGGAGAATTTGAATTCTCTAGAGAATTCAATGGTCAAGATGCATCCAACAAGGCCAAGATGAAGGGCTATGGTGGGTTGAGAACCCACAAGCCCTCACATCTTGACATGTGGATGGTGAAGTGGTCAAGAGAAGATGAGGTGTAAATGAGGTGTCAAAAAGGTACATGAGGTGGAGGAAGGACAAGCACCTTGGGGAGTAAAAGGATTTCCACAAAAAGGGATTTCTTGTCCCCAAGTGGGAGTGAAAGGGACATTTGAAATTTTTTGGAATTCCTCAAAAATTTACATGGGAAAAGGAAAGGTGGTTGAAAACATAAATGTGAATTAAAAATTCACATTCTTAGGAGAATCTAAAGGATAAAAGGTGGGCTCCAAAAAGGTGGGACTTGGTCACATGTGGAGATTGTGACAAGTCCAAGGTTCTAGAAGCCTTGGAAGGATAGAATGTGAATTAAAAATTCACATATAAAAAAGGGGAATCTAGGATAAATAAAAAGGAATTAAAAATTCCTTGGGGGGGAAGAGTTGACCAAGGTACTAATTAGGTTTGACTAATGAGTAATTAGAGGATAATTAGAGGTTAATTAGGATTTTGGCTCTACTAGCAGTTTTCTTTCTAGCATATGACCACCATTTCACATATTTTTTTAAATTATGTGGCTTTAAATATATTAATTTCTCTAGGCTTTAGCCCTCTTATTGGGTTTGTGCACATCCTTAATGAAGAGATTAGGAAATGGATTAGGATTAGATGAAAATGACATGTGAGGAATTAAATAAATGTAATATTTATTTAATTTATTTGATGAAAAGAGGATTTAAGGAGGGTAAGGTATTTAATTATTAATTAAATACCTTAGGGATTTGGCAGAATTAAAGATATTAATTAAATAATAGTAATATTACTTAATTAACTCGGATAAGAGGATGCTTAGATGAAAAGTGATAAATTTGGATAAATTAAGTGTCCAAATTTGGATGTCTACAATAATAAATAATCATTTTTCAGATTATTTACTAAAATGAACTGACAGTTAAGAATGTGATATCATTTTAAATAATTTCATTTATTTAAAATGATAGAAATATTAAATTTGGCAATTAAATAATTAAAAATAATTATTTAATTTAGAGGATATGATTAAATAAATGAATAAATTCATTTAATTATGAGAATTAGTTACATATTAAATAAATAAATGAAATTCATTTATTTAATAATCAGGAAGAATAAATGAACAAAGGTAATTAAATAAATTAATAAATATATTTAATTGTAAGAAAATAATAGACCCTTAGTGATATATTAAACAAATATAATTTATTTATTAAATAATCATGAAGAATAAACAGACATGA
This sequence comes from Sequoia sempervirens, assembly GCA_007258455.2. Lineage (NCBI taxonomy): Eukaryota > Viridiplantae > Streptophyta > Pinopsida > Cupressales > Cupressaceae > Sequoia > Sequoia sempervirens. The sequence continues at coordinate 253,464,693 of VDFB02105785.1, read as the reverse complement.
ATTAATTAAATAATTATAAATTATTTAATTAATAGTTGAATGCGGACCATGGACATAATTAAATGTCATAATTATGCTAGGACGAAAGTGGTAAAAATAGAGCTTGTAGGCCTAGGTCATTTTTATGTGTCTACACAAAGTATTCTTCAAAATGCACAAAACTTGAATTGGCAAACCTGCTATCCCAAATAGCAGTCCATAGTTGAATTGGTAATAATTTACCCTCCCTATCAAACTATGTAATCCTTAACTAATCTAACCACATTCCCAATTCTTGTCCATAATACATTGCTATATGCATAAAAATAGAGTAATGTTTGAAATGTAAAATAGGGGATCCATTTCTTACTGCCATTAACCCTGAATCAATTCCTTTGAAGATGTATGAAGCATAGTCAAAGGGCTTGGCATTGTGATACTGAACATTAGCTGTAATTACCATTGGTATAATAGACATAAGTTTAGGAGCTTCCATCCCCAACACTTGACATACTAAGAAGTATGTATATTTCAAATAGGGCTCGAATAAGTCTACATAAAATGGAGGCTCATCGTCATCATCCAGTGGAACCAGACTTCCATCCTTCTTTGGTCTATGCAATGGAAATATCTAGCCCCTATATGTGGTATCCATTCTCCAAAATTATCTCTCTAAATTCTCATGCACAATGGCTTCATCACATGTGTCGTCAAAGTTAAAAACTCTGCAAATTGCAGCCTCTGACACATTTATGAAAGGCTTACCTAATGAATTGTAAATAGATTCGACTTTTGGATAGTAATGTGCAACTAATATTTTTAGTAGTTCCATGTCTACAAACACATTTGGGAAAAATAGTTTTCGTAGGTTGAATTTCCAAGGATTGCACACCAGTTCAAACCTATCCCTACTATGATAGTGGAACATAAATAGTTCATACCCTCGAATTGAAGTCCACACATCCCCTATGTGTTTGCACTTGTCCTCAAATTTCTCCACATCTGCCCTAAGTTGTGTAGAACACCTGGCTTTAGGTCCTGAGCTAGGCAGCTGCTCAATAAGATCCTGATTCAATTTCCTTTCAGTTTTTTATGATTCATCCTTATTCTCAATCTTTTTCTTTTTTCTTTTAGGATGACTACCCTCACCTTTCCTTCTACTTTTTTATTTTCAAGAGCTTGAACCTTCCATTTTATTTTAATTACAATGATTGAATGGATTTCAACCATAAAATGAACTAATAGAGTACACCTAATGAGTGCAGATTTAGTTCCAAAATAAAGCTCAATAAATGGACTTGACACACTTCATCATGTTCGCACTACTTCACATTATCACATCACTTATTCAAAAACTATTCATTATATATACCTAATATCTTTGTAGGCATTAATTAGGTTGGCCTAATTAGATGCACTTTCTCATTTACCAAAAATACCAACTACTGGCCTCAAAATTTGAAAAAGATAACCCACACACTTCAACAAGTTAGCACATACCTAAAATAGGTCACACATGTGTCCGCATAGAAAAATTTAGTTTACACAATACATCCATCAAGTCGGCCAGAGATGGACCAAAAAACATAACTGAAAAATGCCAAAGTGATACCATATGAACAACTGGATACATGAGATCTTGTATGTACATTCCTTTGGCACCTGCAAACCATTTCCAAAAATTGCAAGCAGCAATGATCACTAGAGAACAAATGTAGACCAAAATACCAGAGGATGTAAGCAAAATACCGGTTCAGATACTAGACTAGAATACCAGAGTAACTTTAGTCTTGATCTTTCAATTTCCACTCATATATCATGGTGACATCAATGAAAACAAAAGGTAACAAAATGAGATGTTCTTCTTCATTTTTCCAACAATCTCTCCCTTTGTCATTGATGGCAACATGTGCCTAAACAAAAAAGAATATTTATAGAGTTCTCTATTTACAGTACTTCTCCCCCTAACACCAAAATTTCACTTCACTCCCCCTTTAACATCAAAGACAAAGGGTGTTCCAAGAAAAACAAAGAAAAGAAAGAAATATATATCAATTGGAAGATGATAATCCTTGAAGCTCCTTCAGAATACCTTCCCAGACTATTTTTCCTTTTTCCTAGCCATCCTTTGTTGTAGTCAACATCTTATTCAGATATTCTAGCTTTATCAAAGTTTCTTTAGCACCGTCTAGAGTATCAGGAATCAGGTTTATCTTCTCAAGCCTTTCAGTGCATCCCAGATCTTCTCTAGTTGGAGTGTATTCCATTCTTACAATATCACTTAATAGAAAGAATTTTCTAATAATTTCTTCCTTCTGTTTCTACAAGGAAAATAAATTTTCTCTGTGTATAGTGATGGCCTTCCAGATTGATCTATCTTTATCTTTAGATACACTATAAGTACTGAAAATGGTAGACAACTGAGACTTAATGGAGTCCATGACAATCTTGATATTCCGAGTGGCATCCAACCACTTCAAGTAATAAGAGAGAACAACATCTGCCTCAGAATCACAAACCTTCACCGCTTTCAGACTCTTTTCGACACAAGAGTGTGCAAGAGCACATTTTTGATGTAAAGCCAATAGCCTTTTCTCTGCCAAATTTTCTTCTATCTCTTGTCTTTCCTTTTCATTAAGCCCAAAGGAATATTCCCTGAAAGAGTCTAATAATAATCTTGTTAATAAATATTTAACTACCTCCCTTCGGGTGTATTTCACTCTATGCATCGGCCTGTGTATCACAGGTAATCAACTCAACCTTTTATCTAAGTTCTGCTCTCCCACTCCATGTGTCTACTCTTCACAACCCTAAGTTTCTACATTGCTTTCGCATCCTGGGAAACCCCACTATGCTTCCACGTGTTGTGGCTGCAGGATATTTTTGATCATTTTTTCTTGTGGCCTCATCGGGCTCCGCTCAAGTTCCATGAAGCCCTCATTCCCAACAAGTTTGGTGGGACCACAATTTTTATCTGTGGTGTACTATTGCTAAGTTTCTACTCTTTGCAAAAAAATTAGTGTAGAGATGAAGGAATAACCGCGGGCAACAAAATGTTGCCATGCGTCTCTTTTGTGCTCAGCTAGTGATCATTCCCTCCACTATTGGTTAAGTGCTCTGCCCATTTGACATGTGTAGCATTAGCGCAAGTCTTCAGTGGTGAGAGAGAGAGGTTCACATGGGCAGTGAAGGGCTGCCACGTGCCTAGTCGGTGGATCTCATATTTAGGTGATGGACCAGATGAACCAAACAGTGCTATTGGCCACTACGTGTCATAGTCGTTTGCTTAGGATGGTGACACTTGTCTGATTAAGCCTTACCAAGACCACCGCCATCATTTGTAGAGGATGCACCTTTTCCTAGAATGACTAGATGCTTGGTTTCAAATCATTTCTATTGCAACAGCTTGGGGAATATTCTAATTTTAGCATCATTGCTAGGGGATTGCAAAATTTTTTTGTTACAGCTCTCCGAAATGGTGGGAGTTTTTCCCTGCTATATATACTTTTCTCTATTGTGAGAAAAGGGTCCAAAATTTGGAGGAAACACTAGTTTTGGTTAAAGACGCCAGTCCTTTATTGTTGTTTTATTTTATTGCAAAAACTTTGAGACTGTGCCAATTATTTGGCCTTTCTGTTCTTTCATGCTATTTGATCAAACTGTAAACTATTCTTTTATTGTCTGGACATTTCATTTGAGAACTTCTATATATGTTGAATGCAAGTTTTCTGACCTAGACTATGTCTAATGACTCTTCTTGGTAGTAGGAATGCATGCAATATTATTTTATGTCAATGAATGAATTGTCTATGCTGTAATATTCAGTTTCTAATTTTCTCGAACACTACAAACACTGATCAGGCCCTTAGATCTATGATTTATCGTGCCTATCATTAAGTCTTGGCACATCACGCTAGGTTAGACTTTATTTTATTATATCTATTTCCTTTTCCCTTTCCAAACCCCCATTATAGAAGAAGCCAACTTCTTTAAAAACCCGGAGGTCACTCAATTTAGCGCAAAAGGGTCCCCCATAAATCGAGTTTCCCACAAGACACTATTACCTCATCAAATTTTGGCGTCAACAATTTATTCTTTTTCTAGCACACCCAATCGGACCAAGCTAAAATAAATTTTCATTTTAGAAGGGTGTATGAGCCATTGGCCTATAACTAGATCCCAAACTATAGGCAACCCCAATTTTCTAGTACCTCCACTAAGAACCGTGCAAGCCACAAATTAGTTGGTAATCATTCCACTCCTCCCACCTGTTCCACTAACATGTTGTCGGTTACCAACAAAAATTACGTAGCATGGGACGTCAGAAGTCCCCTAGTAGCCCTAGTAGCACCCGCTGTTTGGGGCACTATCCTGGTTTCAGCTATGAAAGCTATACCCAAGTTTACTGGAGATGGCTCAAGAACACCCGTAGAACATTTGCAAGATGTGGCAGATGTATGCCTGGTACATGAGATTACAACACAAAATGTAGCTTTGAGGATTCTCACCACATCTTTTAAAGGCAAGGCGCTAGATTGGTACCAAACACTATCACCTAGCACTATTTGCACCTAGGACGAGCTTGGAGATCCATTCTATGAGATGTTCTCGAATGATGAAGATCACTCTTCACTGTATTATCAACTATCTATCATAAAACAAGCCCCCTAGGAGGCTCTAACAAAATTTAATGCTTGATTTCACATAAATTGGCAAAGGATCCTTGTTACTATACACCCGACTCTTGAGTTGGCATTCATATTTTATCTGAAGTCCATTAATTTTGACATTTCTATGATGATCAAGTCTTTGGGAGGAGCTACTCTACCAGATGCTTACGATGTCACTGTCAAAGCCGAGAATCATTTGATATATTGCGGAAAGTTTCTTCCTCAACCTATTATGCCAATATTTCTTGAAATATCGAATCCCGCACAAGAAGTCATGTCAACTAGCATGATCACAACTCCCCAATCGATGTACACATATGTGGCAGCCCCACAAAATGTAGCCTCTACATCGGGTTCTTCCAAAGATGAAATGAGGAACTCAAAGAGATGTTGCAGACCATGGAAAATGATGTAACCACTCTTAAGCAGAACCAATCAATGCCTCTGAAGCCTGCATGTTAAAACTATCAAGGCGGGCAGTCCTCATATCAGCAGAATCAGTACCAAGGCATGCCTCAAATTAATACACTAGCTTCGACCGCCAACAAAATGGTGTTGGTGCCTACTCTCCTAATGAGTGCTTCACTAAGGTCAAGTAGGGAATTAACTACAAGGCAGAACAACCTCATTGATGACATCAATCCGTGTTGCTTCCCTTGCAGCAATGTGCATATGCCCCAAAACTGTCTGCATGGAAAATTAAAACAAAAGGTGGCAGAGCAACGTAACCAAGGCATAGTGATAGATCACAGAGGTTATATATATGCCTCACCACAAATGAAGAGTGTGATTCTTACTTCACAAATGCAAGGAATGTCTCTAGAACAAGAATCTGATATCATTCATGATCACGCGCTTTCTTTTGGATGGAGGAAGAAGAAACAATGTTTGATAATGATGCGTTCATATCCAAAATACCGCAAGTGCAATATGATTATAACACACACTTAAAGAGGAGATTTACTACCAAGTCAGTTGTTCTGCATATAGCCAGCCTGCAACACAAAGGTGCTTCCAATCAGATTCCTAGCATTTCTACTGCCCTTCTACCATCTCAACCATGGAAGGAAATTATTATAACAAGAGCCAAGGAATAGAAATCTCTGAGTTTTCCACCTTTTAATGTGGTAGAATAGTTGAAGAAGTCATCTGCTAATGTGTCTCTATGGGACATTCTAGCTATCCTAGAGCAAAAAATACTATTACAGAAGGTGCTTCAAGAAGAGGTCAACATAGTGCCAATAAAGTAGTTTGTTAGTGCAAAGGTTGTTAATCAAATACCGCTAGCTAAAGTCTTTACAAAAAATACAAAAGAATCCCCTATCAAGGTTAGAGATAAGTTGAAACCCCAACCCTTCTTCTTGACTCTCATCATAGGAAAGAAGTTATTGCATAATGCTATGATTGATTCTGGCGTGAGCACCATGGTTATGCCTAAACAGATAGCCAAAGCTTTAGGACTTGGCTATGAACCTATGAAAAGGGGGGTAACTCAACTTGATGGGAACAAAGTTGAAACCATAGGTGTCATCAAGGCACTTTGTTTAACTCTATTTGCTTTCCCTAGTATCATAGTGCCACAAGACACTGTGATCATAGATGTTCCTCCTATGTTCGGTCTCTGTCTATCCTGAGAATCTACTTCAAAGGTGGGCGGATACCTGTCATTGGATTGGTCACATCTGATTCTCAAAACCAAGCATGGTGCAAAGATGAAGATAGAATCAAAGGCTTTGCATTCTAAACATGTAGCAGACGAAGCCCTGATCAATTTTGAAGCCACACATACCTCTATCACCAAGCAAGAAATGTATTGTGTTGAATTACTAGAGGAAGAAAAGGTGAGCAAAGACTAGAATGACAAAGAAAATGCTCTGTTGAGTGAACACATGGACAGTGACCCTTTTGAAAATTATCATGCTACAGGATTGGGCACCTATGTAATTTATGATGAAGACCAAGTACTCCCAAAGGTTGCCAAAGAGTCTAAAGGTAGCCAAGCAAATGAGTTATGGATGTTGTACATTAATGGAGCAAGAGGTAAAGTAGGTACTAGAGCGGGGATATGTCTAATATCTCCACAAGATGAAAAATTGCTAAGGTATTTTCATTTTCATTTCGCTTGTTCAAACAATGAGGCTAAATATGAAGGATTAGTTCAAGGTTTAAGCCTTGCGGAACGAATGGGCATTAAGCAATTAATGGTGTTCAAAGATTCTGAATTGATAGTCAACCAAGTCCGAGGGATTTCCGTGGCAAGGAATGTCTGCATGAGATCTTGTCGGCACTAAGTCTGGGATTTGGTTGAGATTTTTGAAGCCTTCAACATCCAAACTATTCCTCGAGGACAAAATAGTGATGCAGATCACATGGCCGTGATTGGTGCTTAGTTTGATCCTGCCTTTGACCATATACATAACGAACATTGAGTGTGAGTACTAGTCCGGACGACAGTTCCTGACAATGATTAGAGTTGGAAAGTTTTTGAAAGTGATGAACACATCGCCTCATTCATCCAACAGTTAGGGGAATTCGGCGATTAGCTTCAACCAAAGATTGTCAAAGCTTATTAAGGAAAAATTATGTAGCTCAAATCTAACAAGCTTCTAAAAGGATTGGTTACTCTCAAAAGAAAATTCAATTGTGATGATGCAAGAAATGATAAGCAAAAGTTTGTAGCAGATAAAAGTGATTACGTAGACCTTCGGATCTCAGATGGCAAGAATCTTCAAGTTAGGAAAGACGTCCTGCCCCATGATAAAGAAAGACTCATCAGTTTCTACGAAAAATATGGAGTAGTGGCATAGTCCTATGATGATCTGGAGGGATATGATCTTGATATCATTTAGCACATGATTCAGCTGATAAAAGGTGCAAAACCAATCTAACAAAAGTAGAGGCCAGTAAACCCTAAAATTGAAGCGCTAATGGTGCAAGAGTTAACTAAGCTAATTGAGTCATGCATTGTCTTCTCAATCAAGCATAGTACTTGGGTATCCAATCTGGTCCCGGTCTGAAAGAAGAATGGAGATATTCATTTGTATGTGGACTTCCAAGACCTAAACAGAGCATCCCTGAAGGACCATTATCCGCTACCTTCTATGGAGTTAATCTTACAAATAGTTGTAGGATCGAAAATGTTTTCTCCGCTAGACAATTTCTCCGATTACAATAAGATCTGAGTTAAAGAAGAGGATCAACACAAGACCACGTTCACCACAAAGTGGGAAAAATTTGCATATGTTAAATTTCCTTTTGGTTTATCCAACGCAGGGGAAAAATTCCAGAGGGCGATGGATATCGCATTCAGCGAGCTAATCAATAAGTTTATTCTAATTTATTTGGATGATCTTACTATGTTTTCTAAATCTAAGGATGATCTTTTTGACCACTTAGAAATAGTTTTTCAAAAGTTCCAAGAGTTCAAGTTTTCCCTAAATCCAAAAAAATGTGTATTTGGAGTACCGCAAGGCAAGCTGTTAAGACATGTGGTATCTAAGGAAGGAATTTCAATCGACCTCGAATGGGTGAAAGCTATCAAGGAACTTCCACTTCCGGTGAATAAGAAAGGTGTTCAGTCCTTCCTAGGCAAGGTAAATTTTGTTAGAAAGTTTATTTCTGACTTTGCAGGAATAATTAGGCCAATCACCCTGATGCTTAAAAAGGATCGGGCATTCAAGTGGATGATTGAAGCTCGGGAAGCCTTTGAAAAATTCAAGGAAGCTATTTCCTCAGCTCCAGTACTGGTTAATCTAGATTTATCTAAGGATTTTATAATGTATGCATTCAGTAGAAAATTCAGTATCACTATTTTCCTAACTCAAAAAGATGATGAAGGAAAGGGAGAACATTCCATGGCATTCTACTCCTGGACCTGAAGGAATATGAGATGAATTATAATTTCATCGAAAGACAAGCCTTTGCAATAGTGAAGGGACTTAAAAATTTCCTCCATCTAGTTTCTTGCAACAAAGTGTTTGTTTATATCACTCATTCCATTGTGCGTGAATATATCATGGAAGGAGAAATCACAAAAAAAGGGTTAATTGGATAACCAAGATCCTTGAATATGATATTGAGGTCAAACCCACTAAAACCATTAGAGGGAGAGGACTATACAAATACATGGTGCAGGACAAGGAGATACCTGCCGCAGGAGAGCAACCGAAGCTTGTTTTGATAAATGAGCCAGAATCAGAGAATTGTTGGCTAACAGATAGAATGAGGTTTATGCAAATAGGAAAGTATCCACTAGGTCTCTCATCCCAAAAGAGGAGATACTACCAGCTGCAAAATTGTGGATATATGCTAGTGGAGGGGGTCCTTTTCAAAAAAAAAATTCAATGGTCTACTCCCGTGATGCATTACTTCAGAGCAAGCAAAGAGGATCCTTGATGCATTCCACAATAGTGTTACAGGTGGAAAATTCTCTGCTAAGACCACTGCCATCAAAATCATGTGCACAAGTTACTATTGGCCTACACTTTTCAATGACTCCCACTCTTTGGTAAAATCTTGCAAAAAATTCCAGTTCTTTACTGACAAAAGGAAGAATTCCGCAATGCCTCTCAAACCTATAGTGGTAGATGAACCATTTGCACAATGGGGCCCATAATTCATCGGGATGATTAATCTAGCTTCTAGTGCTAGACACAAGTGGATTCTAACTACCACGGATTACTTTGCAAGATGGAAGGAAACCGTTTTGCTTAAAAATGCAACAGAAACATAGATTGTGGATTTCTTCAAAGAGTTAGTGACAAGGTTCGGTCCTTCAAAGACTATCATTTCTGATAATGCCAGAGCTTTCCTAGGCACAAAGGTATGTCACTTTGCATTAATGAATGGAATATTCCTTAAGACATCATCAAATTATTACCCACTGGGAAATGACCTAGCGGAGTCAAAAAACAAGAGCCTAGTCCAACTCCTTAAAAGAATTGGTTTAGAACACCAGTGGGAATGGCATAAAAACCTCTGAACAACACTATGGGAAAACTGCATAAATCCTAAGCAAGTCCTTAAGACTTCGCCTTATGAGTTGGTATACAAGAAAGAGGCATTGTTACCTATATCTATGGAGATTTTGGCACTCCAACTGTTGAAATCTCTTGAGATAGAACAAAATGGCACCATGGAGGTTTGGATTACCAAAATTTTAGAAGTACAAGAAAGAAGGGGGAATTCCCTAATAGCCATGACAAACTACCAACAAGTGGTCAAGCGATGGTTTGACAAGAAGGCTTCTAAGCAAGGCCTAAAGTGCAGAGATTTAGTACTGAAGTATGATAAAAGGGCTGCTAAGCCAGGTTAGCATGGTAAATTTGATAGCCTATGGGAGGGCCCCTTTAAAATCATTCAATGCAGGGAGCATAATGCTTTCAAGTTATAAAATATGGAATAAGAACCCTTAGGAATCTCAGTCAATGGGATTCATCTTAAGCTATTCCATTAAGTGTCGAGTTCTATTTTTGTACATATGTGAATAATGCTTTTATTTTATTTTCCCTTTCTTTGGCCGGTCTTTTTCAAAATTGGTTTGTGTTTCTATGGATTTAACCCATTATTATGGAGGATAGGGCAGCAAGATTTCTTTGCATTTTAAATGCACCCATGTGCAAAGAAATTGAACACATGCTATAAAAGATCCCATAAAATTGAAATGCAGAATGAAAGAAAGAGCGATGGATTTTATAAAGATATATATCTATTTATATATATTCTTTTGTTTTTACATTGCAAAATAGCTAAGGAAGCCATAATCCAAAAATTATATGACTATTCGAGCTATTCTTTCATATATGCAAAATTTATAGCCTTTTTCAGGCTTATATACAAAACTGTAAGGTAGGTGGTGTATGCAACAACAAGAAATAAAGAAACTGGGAGGCATTTTTTTCGGGAGCAGGGAGGCTTTTCATCCAAGGGAATGGGAGGTAGCAATTGATGCATCTATGGCAGCATCTATTGCTTCTTCTATAGTGGTGCCTACCATGTCTTCGTCAGTAGGTTCTTCGGCAGCAGAAGCAACATCATTCGGCACAACCGCCATTGGCAGGGGAAACACCAGGTTCCTAAAGTTGATATACCAATCAACATTGTAGAATGGTATCATGTTGTAGCTATAGAATAGAAAGTGCAAGGCCTGGGTAGCCCTCTACCAATGCTCGTTATGTGTCTAAAGGAAAAATCCACTGACAAATGACAACCATACAACTACTGCTTCTTCCTTAATATAGTGATGAAGGTCGCTGGCTGATGGCAGGCCTACCCCATATGTAGTGTGAGCAACAATTTCACCTAGGCCATTTAGGTACTTTCTTGGAAACATTTCCTTGACCAACTTCAAGATGAGAGCCCTGGGGATGCCAATGTCTAACATTGACACTACAAAGTGTGAATAGATATCAGTATTCACATGATACTTATCCTCGTACTCTATGCAGTCCCTACCCAGAACCCATTTTATGGCTACCAAAACCAAGGAATGCTTATTCTTGGTTATTCTTTTCAGTCGCCTAGTGGAAACCTCCCATAGGAACACTGTTTGTGACTTATAAGAGGTTAATCTAACAGGAGTATCCATGATTTTGACACTATGCTTATACCTTCTAACCAATACTGAAACTTACCTACCACCTAGCCTATGAGAAAACTTGCTTAAAACTGCACCAACAATCTATCACTACTCAAATGCTAAGTGTGATTTCCTCACTACTTACCAGCCTATTTATAGAAAAGATGAGAAGATGCATGCTAATCCATTTTGAGAAAAACGTGATGATAACTAGATGCCAACTTGAAAGGTGTGCCTACATTTGCTTACATTTTTCAGACCAGTTGCATCTGCAGAGGTACGGTTCAATGCATGCTAGATTAATAGGAGATAATTAATTAGCCTTACAAAGGTGGTGTTCATCAACAGTAAGTTGCATGACTGTAGGCTATTGTGTCATCTCGTAGGTGTTTTCCATAGCCCAAGGAAATATCCATATCTTTTCAGGTCATGATCGTTTGCTTTGGCTTAATCATTCCGTCCAGGTTATTAATTCCTAGCACATACTAACACAAGGTTATAAAGCAAATTTTTGGCTCAAGTTTTAAGGGAATCACAACATATCACACGGTTTCCAAGCACAATAATGAACTCTTGTTGCCTCAAAATGGCAAGTAGTTTATTTTGCATGAATTGTGAAATTAACGGCACATTCTGAATTGAATGCAAAAAGCATGTTCTCCTCTACCACCTTGAGAAAATATAGCCAAATATTGCATGAAAAGTTTTAATGATTCAAAGTATTTTTAAAAATTCCAAAGCTCAAGGTGCAAAGAGGTTTTTTTTAGTGTATCCAGAGCCGGATAAGAATAATAGAGTCCAAAAATCGTAGAAGTCTTCATCTGAAGAAAAATGTCAGAGAGTTCATCTTAGCAAATGCAAGAGGAGATTGGCCAGGAGTTGTTTACAACCATATAGTCATTAGAGGTTGTGTATGTCTATGAGGATTTGGCATATGCTACGCCTGGTATACCAAGCAAGCCGAAGAGGGTGTATACGATAGAGCTGAGAAGGCCCAAAGATTGCAGAAACAAGAAAAAGGTTGAGGAGAAATGGGATAATATTTATGACCCATGGCTCACAAAAAACCCTAAATCCTTAAGAGAAGCAGCTTGTGCAAGGTTAACGACACCAAAGGTGGACACGTATACAACAAAAAATGTTTGGTACAGTGGTCTTCCATAATACATGGTGCCACTGGTGCATTACTTCTCGGAGATAGTTGACGCTGCCATCCAATGTTATAACCCTAGCACCCGCTACATCGAGGGATGAAACTTAAGAGTTCACATCACCCCATAGGGCATTTGGAATATGCTATGCATCCCAGACCTAAGTAAAAGAAGAGAGAACATTGAGTCCTTTTACCCTAGCAAAGGAGAAAAAACATAGAGGGTGATGAAAAAGAACTCAGATTTCTTGTTGGAGGAGATTGGTAAGAAAAGTGTCTCAGGTGCTAAACTGCCAAGTATTCTGTTATTGCGTGGTGCATTAGATGAGGATATGAAAAATGAAATGTCCAAGCTAGCTTTTGTATGCGGTTGAGACTCTGATGAGATGGTGGAAACCTTTCAACTAGGACCGGCCTTCCAATTCCACAAACAATATGATACCTTCTGGTATGATTTCATTGAGTTCATGGTAGATGAAATGATACGAAAAATAAAAAATTACCTGACGGAGGGAAAGTTTAGATTTCTTTCTTTCCTGGTTCACATGTTCCTACATCAAAACCCTGATTTCTTCACCCGGTATTTTGAATTATTATTTTTTGATGAATGGGGTAAGAGGAAGCTAGTATCCACATGGATGCCTTTTCTTTTCGTGTCATATGATTATTATGCATTTTCAGATTATTTCATAACTCTGGTCTTGAATGATTTATGAGGAGAAGGTGACATAATCTAGCTCGACAGGGATCAGACCGAATATATGCAGAGTTTCACTCCTACCTGTGACTGGTTCTTAGGAATAGATTTCATGATTCTCTGGATGTAGGGCTTCACTAGTCAACCTTTCCTTCTCCCAGCCTGTGTCATAGATAGGGTGCTTGCGCTTGAAATCTATAGGTAGGTGTGTATCATTTATTTTACCTTCTACAGTAGCAAAAGTGTCAAGAGAAAAGGATTCTTCACTTGTCTGAAGAATTTCAAATCGGTGACTCTATTAAAGAAATAATCAAATCAGTTATTGCAGGATAAAATAACTCATTTAGGGTTGGTTATGGTAAATGACAAGTGGTATTACAACCCTTTCAATGAATTTCCAAAGCTGCACATGAAAGTTACACATGTTCTCGGACCTTACTAGGAGAAGCGGCATAATCTGGAGGCAGACAAGGATGAAAATTTTGTTGAACTGGCACGTATTCCCATGCAAGATAACATAGGACCTTGGCACAAGTTCTACTTTATTTTGGTGGTGGTCAAGGATAATGTTCACATGGAACACACCATGTATAACAAGTTGTGGAAGGATAAGGAATGGACTAATGAAAAAATAGAAGCTTTCTGGAAGTATCACCAAGAGATAGGGCAATTGGATGCCCCTTATGATAGTTTGAAGGAGGACAAGCAATTTGAACAATTGTGGGATGATGACCACCCTAGCCCAGACTCTAGCATTAATAGGAGTGAGGACCCAAAGGATGAGTCTAAAGAGCAAGAAGAAGTGGCAACTTCTGCGTCCTCCGCACCAAAGGAAAAGGGGTCCGAACAACCTGTCTATGTGGCAACAAATGTGTATTTTAATATATCAAGGGCTTCACATACACTTACTTGGGCCACTAAGGTAGCCAGGATATCACAACAAAAAATGATAATAGCTGCTAAAGCTCGGTAGACCCCGCCCACAAAGCAGCAACACACAAAGAGCATTATCAGAGAAGGTTCACAAGAACCCACTGGAAGACAAGTGCTTGCAGCTATCCAGGAGCTTGAGGCTAGGGAAGAGTCACCAATGATTCTAGAGCCACCATCGACTAGTCAATAAGTAAAATTTGCTCCTTCTTCCCTTGCTTCTCATTCCTTGGTATCTTCCCCTGCCTCAGCATTGATCCCTACCACGAGTACTTGCCCTCTATTTCCCACTTTTAATCCAACGTATACGGGAGGTTTCACCCAATTATCATAGACCACTCCACCTGGCCTTACTCCTCTATGAACCCTTATGCCCGCTGTTGCCGTTCAGACTCTCCTTGCCTCACTTTCTGAAAATGTGCCCCCTACGGGTACCCCTTCTTCTGCTATTGCTGTAAATCCTCTTCCATCACAATAGGTTGACTCTGCAATGAAAAATCCTCCACCATCCCAGCCTATGAGTCCTCTGGCCGATTCACCAATTCAGTCATGGCAAGTGACTAGCCCTTTTGCTGGTCCTCAAACCAAGCTTTGGAATGTGCCCCACTTCTCCCCGCAAACCATCACTCTCTAGAAGAAACAAATGCCCATGCCTATGAGGGTTACCTATCCCTTTTCCCTACCTTTTGGTGCTCCTTTCACAGGTGGACTAGTTTCATCGCCAACCAAATTTATGGCATAGATTAATTATGGAAAGGAGGCACGCGCAAGTAGAATGCAAAAGTGCAGGGAAAAAGATGACAGTGCTTTTGCTGAGCCAAAAATACATACTCTTTATGATGAGACATGGTAGGAATTGAAGTTTGCAACCATTTACCCGAAAGTATCCAAGCCTTAGGAGAAGATGCACCCAAAATATTATGAAATATATGCTGTAGGGCTTGACATGAAGGTGATCCGACCACAAGATAAGGTTGAGATTATGGAAGAAACATAGCAGGTGGTCACCTCTGACTTTCTCAAAAATGGCCGCCAATTAAAAAAGAAGGATGAGAAGCTTAAAGCGGTAAGGGAAAGGGTTAGTTTTTTAGAGAAAAAGAGAATTCCCTAGAGGCAGATGTTGCATGTATGACAGAGAGGGTGCTGGAAGTAGAGGATGAGAAGAAAAAACTTTAGGGTGAGCTTGCGAAGATTCAAACTACTAACCCTACCATGGTAAAAGAGCTATAGTCAAAGAATCTAGAGACAGAGCATAATCTGTAGCTGAAGAATGAAGAGTTGGAGTGACTTTTCCTTGAGTATAGTCAAGGAATGATGCAGAGGAATGAAGCTTTGGAGCACCAACAAGCTCAATACGAGTAGAAAATACAAGAAAAAGAGGCTGAGTTTAAGGGCCTAAAAGCTCAATTAGAGGAAGAGCTCCAAGAGACAAAGTCTTCTCTAGACATGCACTTAGAAAATCACTTCTGAGCCAAGGAGAATTGGAATAAAGAAATGAGTAGCTCTGTGAAGCAACTAGCATCCGAGAAAAAGAAAAGGACATAGTTCACTAAGGCCGTTAGATCAAAGGACGTGGAGATTGATTCTCTTAAAAGCTCTCTCCTATCTTCTCCTACATAGCCAGACATCATTCCATTGGTTAGGTAGTTGTACATCTCTCACTGGGAAAAGATTAAAACCTTTTTCCTAGCACTGCAGTCTACCCTCCAATTCATCACCAAGGCATCAAATCTAAGCTAGGAGGCTTATGATACAATTGAGCAGTTCCCATAGTTAATCTTGGAGAAGGTTCTGGAAGCAAAAGATCTACTCACTAAGCTATACTCGGTCTCTGATGAAAACCTCGCCAAAGCGAGTATTAAAGATCAGGATGCTACTACTCAAATGGAAAACAAGTTCATCCATTGCCACTCTCCCTTCTAGTGCACTAAAGTGGTCATAGCTACTCTGAGCAAGACACTGGACAACATACGGGGGAGTTTCTCCAAGTTAAGTAGGATGGGTTTGTCGTCCCCGTTCCTTGAAAATGGCTCTATTACCATGGCCAAGTAGATTGCAGAAAGAATAGAAGAAAGGGAAAATGATCTAGATGCTTTCAAAAAATTTAGTCATTCTCCCACTGCAATTGACATTGAGGGAGTTATTCATCCACTTGTACAACTACTATTTCATTGTGAAGCAGGGGTCAGTTTACCTAATGCACTGCCTCATAAAGAAACTATTGATCTAAGTG
This sequence comes from Sequoia sempervirens, assembly GCA_007258455.2. Classification (NCBI taxonomy): domain Eukaryota; kingdom Viridiplantae; phylum Streptophyta; class Pinopsida; order Cupressales; family Cupressaceae; genus Sequoia; species Sequoia sempervirens. The sequence continues at coordinate 253,448,457 of VDFB02105785.1, read as the reverse complement.
GAGCACAGGAGAATTTTCATAGCATGGTGAAGCCATCTAAGGATGAATGGTTGCCTCTGAAGGTGGATCTTTCCAATCTCTGACTCCATTATCTAATGAAATGGTACTCTAGCCCGTAAACTAGAGAAATTTTGGGTTCTTCGTTCCTTAGGCAAAACGCCTCTGGTAGTCACCAAAAGATGTTAATAAATACTTAACTAGTTCCCTTTAGGTGTATTTTCCTCTATGCATCGGCCTGTGTATCGTAGATAATCAACTCAGCCTTTTATCTAAGTTTTTCTCTCCCACTCCACGTGTCTACTCTTTGCAACCCCTAGTTTTTGTATTCCTTTTGCATCCTAAGAAACCCCATTATGCTTCCACGTGTTGTGGTTGCGGGATATTTTTGATCATTTTTTCTTGCTGCCTCATTGGGCTCCACTCGAGTGCCACAAAGCCCTCATTACCAACAAGTTTGGTGGGCCCCACAATTGTTATATGTGGTTTACTCTTGTTACGTGTCTACTATTGGCAAAAATTTCAATGTAGAGATGAAGGAACAACCGTGGGAAGTGAAATGTTGCCACATGTCTCTTTTGCGCCAGTCTAGTGATTATTCCCTCCACTATTGGTTAAGTGCTCCACACATTCGACACATGTAGCCTTAGCACAATTCTTCAGTGACAAGAGAGAGAGGTTCGCATGGGCAGTTAAGGGTTTCCACGTTCCTTGTCGGTAGATCTCAAATTTAGGTGATGGACCAGATGAACCAAACACTACTATTGGCCACTATGTGTCATAGTCATTTGCTCAGAATGGTGACACTTGTCTGATTAAGCCTTTTCGGGACCACTTCCATCATTTTCAGAGGATGCACCTATGCCTGGAATGGTCGGATGCTTGGTTTCCAATCATTTATGTTGCAATGGCTTGGGGAATATTCTGATTTTAGCATCATTGTCAGGGGATTGCAAAATCTTTTCTATTACTGCTCTTCAAAGTAGTGGAGGTTTTTTCCTACTATATATACTTTTCTCTATTGTGACAAAAGGGTCCAGAATTTGGAGGAAACAATGGTTTTGGTTAAAGACGCTAGGCCTTTATTTCTATTTTATTTTATTGCAAAAAATTTGAGACTGTGTCAATTGTTCAGCCTTTTTATTCTTTCATGCTATTTGATCAAACTGTAAACTATGCTTTTATTGTGTGGACATTTCATTTGAGAACTTCTATATATGTTGAATGCAATTTTTCTGACCTAGACCATGTCTAATGACTCTTCTTGGTAGTAGGAATGTATGCAATATTATTTTATATCAATGAATGGATTGTCTATGTTGTAATCTTCAGTTTCTAATTTTTTGGAACACTACAAACACCAATCAGGCCCTTAGATCTATGATTTATCGTGCCTATCATTAAGTCTTGGTGCATCACCTTAGGTTAGACTTTATTTTATTATATCTATTTCATTTTCCCTTTTTGAACCCCCATTATAGAAGAAGCTGACTTCTCTAGAAACCTAGAGGTCACTCAGTTTAGCGCAAAAGGGTGCCCCATAAATTGAGTTTCCCATAAGACACTGTTACCTCATCAAATTTTGGCATCAAAAAATCTCAAATTTTCAATAGGAGTGAGGGATGTATCAATGGATGCACCGGGCATAGCTTCTTGCAAATCTTTTAGAGCATTTTCTACCAGTTTCATTCCCTTTTGATGCATTTCAAGAATCTCCTTTCTTCTAGATGCTTGCATAGCATCACCCAACACAACTTTATGTATAGGAGACATCTTTTCCACATCAACATATCCTTCAATCATAGGGAGTTTCAAAAGTTCCTGGGGAATAATTAGTTGAAATCTAATTTGCTTAGATAACAAACTTTTTAGTACATCACCACTAGAGGATAAGTCACTAGGATGCTTTAATGATTTTACAATCTATTTTTCTTCTTCATTTTTCCTGGAGGATTCCACGACCTTCATTTCTTCCTCTCTCTTTTCTTTTTATTTATCTTCCTCTACTATCTCTTCTTCTTCTTCCTCTTTCTTTTCATCCTTTTCACCTTCATCTTCATCTTTATCTTTATCTTTATCATTATCTTTTTCATTATTGTCCTCTTCCTTATTTCCATCCTTTTCATCTTTATTTTGTTCTTCCTTAGGATTGTCTTGTCCTTCTTCTTCACCATTTCCTTTATTTTCTTCATCATTACCTTTCTCATTTTTGCATTTTTCTCCTTTAGTATGCTCCGGTGGAGCATCATTATGCATCTTAGGCTCAAATTCTCCTTCATTTTACTCATTAACTTCATCAACAATATTAATTTCAACATCAAAATTATCAAGAATTTCTTCATTAGCTGTATCTAGAGAAACATTTTTGTTAGCATTTTTAGCAGCAGCATCATCACCAATTTTGAGCATACCATACTTTTTTGTTGTCTCCTAGATTACCTTTTCTATTTCCTTTCTTACTTTCTTTATCAATTTCTTATTCCTTGTCATCAACATATTCACTCTACTCTTCATCCAAAACATTTCAGCACATATCTTCTTCAAAGATTTCAGATCATTAGGGGTCAAGGAAGACCCAATCTTATTATATGTTGCATCTCTAATCTTTTCTTCAAAAACAATGGCTTCAGATCTCCTTTTCATCATATCATCCCACATTATTTCAGGAACATCTTTCCTTATGTCATCCCATTTTTCACCTCTAAGAAAATAGCGTATTGAATAATAGCTAAAAGTAGTATTTTCTTGTCTTATTTTCTAGCTTTATCATAGTGTTTAGTTGTGGGTTAAAGCATCTTCTCAAAAGTTAGCAAGGCATTAAGAGTTGTCTCAAGTTTATATCAGGGTCCAGAACTTATCAGAATATCTTGTTCATCTTTCTGGTCTGCAGAGGTCTCACCAACTACCTTGGTGTGCACATGTATACCAAAATCATGCTTTTCTTCATCTTCAGACGATGACACAATATGTACTCTTTTAGAACCAAAACCTTTTGTAGATGCACCTTCATTGGAGGGTAAACCTCCTCTTCTTCTTATTTTCTTGGTCATCAGTAACACTAAGATTCTTCTCTCTTGTTGCTTTCTCTTTCTTTCCTCTCTATGTAAGGGCTACCAGAGGAGTCTCTTTCCTCTTCCCAGATCTCGTAGTTGCTCTGGAGGAAATAGGACCTTTACCTTTAACAACCATACTAGGCTCAATCTTAGTTGCAGGGGCTGTAGAGGATTTTGTAGAGGTAGCTCTACTAGATCTTCTCAAACTAGATGATTCTACCTCCCTTTGTTCTCCCTTAACCCTACCAAGGGAAATCTCCTTGTCTATAAATCTAGCCTCCTTGAGCTTTTTCTCTACATTCTTCCTAATCTTAGGCTTTTGTTGTTCCAAGTGAACTTCCATAGATTTTTCTACATATGTCCCAATTTGAGGTTTGTTGAGGTCCTTTGGATTCTTTAGCAACATTTGCACATAACCTTCAACTTCTTTTTTGTTGTCTCATATCCAGGAGGCTGAATCTAGATAGTTCAAGGTTCTATAGCCTCAATCATGCATTCATCAGTGGAGACATGAAATATGATGTCATTCTTATACTTCACATTTTTTCTCAAAATTTTATCCCTTTCATTCATATTGCTTTTGAATACAACAAAGAATGTTGTTAGGGAATCCTTTTGAGTGTTCAAATTACCAATATTATGCATTTGATAAAAAAATTGATGTCCCATTAGTCTAGATGGGTTCCATAATACTTCTTCATTCTTCCTAGGGAGTCTTTTCATGAAATAAAATAGTAAACACACAATCAAAGAAAAAAATTTAAATGCATACTTTCTTTCCTTCGATGACTTCACATTCTCAAACAGTTGTAACTAAAGCAACTTGCACAAGTCATAATCAACACCATTCGTGACCATATCAAACCGAGTGTAGATAGTAGTAGCCAAAATAGAGTTCTCTCTATTTTTGAAATATATCTTATGACCTATCATGAGAGATGCATACTTCACTGTTGGATTAGTAATGGTTTTCATTACTAAAGCTCTTTTATCATATTTGGCTCCTATAAGTTCTTCTACAACCTAATTCTTTACATATTTCAGCACCAGAATTGTACCTTTGTCCCATAACCCAATAACATCCCTAATCACTTCCTTCATTATAAGATGCAACTGTTCAGTCCACAAAAAATTGTCATGGATTCTACTCAAAATTGACTTCATGAATTTGTCATCATAACTAAAATTAGGGAAATTGTTCCAGATGTCCAACTTTTTATCAACCACATTTGAATACTCAGATTTTACCCTGAAGTCATCTCCAGTAAGTTCATCTCACAAGATGTCAATTAGCTTTGAATGATTGTATTCTTCAAATTTTACCCAAATCATCATCCTAGTATCCTTAGTCAACATTACACCATATGGGATTGACAAAAATGCGCCCATGGGATCATCTTCAAAAAAATTTGAAGAGTACTTTCTGTAAGAGGGTCTCAACCTTTCTGAAACTTTAAATACCATAGGAGTAGCCATAATTCCAATTTCAAATTCAAACAGCTGAAAAGAACACAACTGCACGAAAGATTAAAGTACCTTTTTCTTCACGAAGAATCCAAAACTAAGGTTTGCACTACTTGCACTCCAAATCTCTCTAAGAATGCTCCAAAAGTTCTTCAATTCTTCCAAAATCTTGAATGATCAAAATACCTTAAACATTTCTTTATAAAATATTGATCTTCCCTAATTTGCATTAAATGTGACAAATTTCAAAATACTGCTAAAACATTTTTCTTAACACAAAAAACCCTAATTCGGTCTGCAAATAATTATGTCAATATATTTTCTTCTGGTTCCTTTTCCAAAGCCTCTGATAACTCATTCTTTTCATTTCACCCTTGTGCCAGCTTCTAACATGACATTTATCCAGGGGGTATTTGAGATTTTCTGATAATGCCCCCCCTACAACCTTGCTAGGTCTAGTCTTCAGAGAAAATGCCTATACCGGATGAGGGCATAGACACTTTAGCAATCTCTAGTTCTTCTTTCTTCTTCACAAAATTTTTCATCTCTTTCTTCATTTCATCCTTTTCAACCTTCTTCATAGGTTCATTCCCTCCCGTAGGATTGATCTTCTTACTTTTCTTGCTTTTGCAGATTCTTGAAACATGTCCTGGTTTGTTGTAGTTAAAGAAAACAATATTTCTATGATTGGATTGACTTCCGCTGACTCTTGTTCTACACTGATTATCTTTATGTCCATACTTGTTGCAAGTATAACAATAGCCATTTAAGGATTGGTTCACTCTTCCATAAAATTGATTCATCATTGAAGTTTTGCATTCACTTGTCGTATGTCCAAATTTTTTGCATGCAAAACATTGACTAGAAAAAGGACCAAGGAATTGATTCATCCTACTTCTACATTCAGTTGCCTTGTGACTAAATTTATTGCATAAAAAACAAGTGCCATTAAAAGAAGGGTACCTTTGTGCATTGGGTTGTCTCACTGGAGGTATCCTAGTAGAGTTCTTTGAGTTTCCTTTTTGCTTTCCTTCATTTTGAGTCTTCTGATTATTCACAATCTTAGAGCCTTCACCAGTATCATTTCCTAGACCACTTTTATCTTTACTCAATTTATGTCCTATAGTTAATTCATCAAGCCTATTCGAGCTAGTTTTGAAATTGTTTTCATAGAGTTTCACCTTCTCCAGATCCACTTTCAGATTCACAATTCCTTATTCAAGCTTACTGCAATCTTTAGGCTTGCTTTGTACCAATTTGTTTAGACATTCTTCAATCCTTTTCTTCTCCTCAACTTGTAATTTTAAACCAGTAATATCTTCATTTTCCTTCTTCAACTGATTAGTTACTTCCTTATGCTTGTCTTTGAGCTTTTTCAATTGCTCCTTAAGTTTTTGGACACATTCATTTGCTTCTTGAAGATTCTCTTTCAGATCTCTATTTTCTCTTTCAATTTTATCAAGATCCTCAAGAGCAGTTTGAAGCTCTCCTTTATCATCCATTTCTTTCATCTTTAGGATCTCCCTCAAGCTATTAGGCTTAACTGGAGGAACCGGGCTCTGATACCAATTGTTGAAAGTCCAAGATACTAAGAGGGTGGGGGGTGAATTAGTATCTTCCTAAATTTTTTGATAAGATACAATCCAACTATTCCAATGCATACAATAACAAAGATAAATAAGAGCATTAACAAAGCATGAAAACACAACACACATGAACACCAAAATTTTTACGTGGAAAACCCAAAATGGGAAAAACCACAGTGAGTGTTAGCTCACAATATAGTATAACCGGTTATAAAATATTACAAAAATGGGTGGCTCACTACCATGATTCATTGTCTAGAAACAAAGGCTCACTACCTACAAAATTACAACAATGGAATGGATTTCAGCCATAAAATTAACTAACAGAGTACACCTAATGAATGCAAATTCAGTTACAAAATAAAGCTCAATAAATGGACTTGGCACACTTCATCATGTTCACAATACTTCACATTATCACATCACTTCTTCAAAAAATATCCATTATATATACCTAATCTCTTCACAAGCATCAATTAGGTCGGTCTAATTAGATGCACTTTCTCATTTACCAAAAATACCAACTGTCGGCCTCAAACTTTTAAAAAGATAACCCACATGCTTCAACAAGTCAACATAGACCTAAAATAGGTCTCACATGTGTCCGCGTAGAAAAATTTAATTTACACAATACATCCATCAAGTCGGCCAGAGATGGACCAAAAAACATAACTGCAAAACACCAACATGACACCATACAAAAAAATGGATATGTGAGATCTTTTATGTACATGCTTTCAACACCTACAAACCATTTCCCAAAATCGCAAGAAATAGTGAATACTGGAAAACAAATGTGGACCAAAATAATGGAGGATTTAATCAAAATACTAGTTCTAATATTGGACTAGAATGCCAGAGTAAATTTAGTCTTGATCTTGTAGTTGCAACTCATATATCATGGTGACATCAATGACAACAAAAGGTAACAAAATGAGATGTTCTTCTTTATTTTTCCAACAGGGATCAAATGAAGGAAACATTCCTATAGAAGTTGAAGCTTCCTATCAGCCCCTCTGAGTTATACCAGCAGTTCATGTTCGTCAGGAGGAAAGTTAATGAGCCCATTAGCTCCTTCAATTACTAATTCCATAGTGCTTACATGAAGTTGTTGCCACCCTATATGTTTGATGATGCCTCAACTAGGTTGGTCTATTACGTAGCCTTGTATAATCTCACATCCACACTGGTGAAAAAGGATGTGCTCGCCACCTACTAGGTTGGTGGATGCATACGTAGAAGCAGTCACCGCAAGCACGGACTTGAGGTAGCATATTACAGGTTCATTTCCTTCATTGGGACCGGCTGCTCGTCCAACTCAAATACAAGGGCTTACCCATGCCTTGCCCAATCAAGCACCCATGCTAAATCAAGTTCCTCAATTTCCAATAGTCCTGCATCTAGGGAAACCCTTGACCAAGCACTTGTCATGCCTCACTACTTGTAGTCATCACAACAATAGGCATACATTCCACAACCTCAAGTTCCCTCATACCTACAAGGCTCTGAATTCCCACCTGAATAGTAGAACCAAACCACAACATAACTGATCTTCCTTTAGAATTCAGTACCACAGCAGAGGAACATAGAGAATGATCAGATTGATGAATTGACCAAATTGGTAAAGAAGTTGTCTACTGAGATGGCACATCTAAGGAACCAAAACAACCAATTGCAAGCCTCTCAAAGGAGCATTCAAGCCAATCTCAATTGAGACAACTATGATTTAGGTGCATTTGCTAGAAAAAATTACTAAAGAGGAAAAATTTTGGCTAGCTCTTTGAACAGAGGCCTTTGCAAAGGAAAAATTGAATGTGGAACACAAGGCCAAATAATGGGGGCATCCCTACACCACTCGATCAGCTAGCAAGCACGGATAATTCTACAAGAAAATTTTATCTGGACGAGGTGACCCTATCCGGATGGTGTTGGATCCACATGATGAAAAAGAATTTTGAATTGGATTGCTTGAAGTTTCAAACTACAACAAAAAAATTTCAAGTAGAATCACAGAATGCAGTTGATGGTTTGGGTTTTCAAGACTTAGTTCCTTCAAATCCATATGATTCTTCAATGTTGGTGGTCAACTGGACTCCTTTCCCAAAAGGTGAAAGTAACTCACCCGTGAAGGAGGCTTCCCCCAAAGGTGAAGAGGAAAAAGAGGTAAGTAATGATGATACTTTACCTCAACTCTTTGACTCAGTAGATAATTTCCTAGTAGATGAGGAAGAACCTCATGAGGATGAGGTCCATATGTTCCACCAAATGGAAACTCCCTACAACCTAAGGAATAGACAAGTTGGAGGCCCTTTCACGACTTCTACTCCTCCCAACAAATTTAATACTCCTCCTGATCCTAATGCCAACAACAATCCAACTTACCCCCATGTGCCTACCCAATACTTTAACAAAAATAGGCAGCCAAATCAAACTCAAGATTAGCCCACTAGCTCTTCCCAAAGTAGATTTTCTGAAGTAGAGGTTGAACAAATGAGAGAGTATGTAGCTGAGGAATTGAAGAAGGTCAAAGTTGGTCTTTCATCCTTTGAGTTATTAAAGGTACCTACTATCTAAAATTCCATTTTTAGGTCACTAAACAAAACCTCCCCATCAAAGCCAGCCCAAGAGATACCCACCAAGAGGGTTTCCTTCGACACTTTTGGTAGTGAGCCTATAATTAGAGAAATATTGGGAAAGAAGCCCGATCAGTCCCCAAACCAACAAGTTAGTAAAAATTAGTCAAAAAACAAAGCTCCTACCAAGGATTCAAGTCAAGTAAAAACTAAGGATAAAACCAATGATAAAGACAAAGCTCAAGTAGCTCAGGCCTATGTCTTAGTGGGGTTGTTTCAAGGGAATTTGGAGACCCCTCCCTTCTTAATGACTATTCAGATATTCAACAAGAACCTACACAACTTCCTATTAGACTCGAGAGCTTTGGATAATGTCATGCCCTTCGTAGTGTGCCAAACACTGGGAATAACTCTAACTCCCTCTTGATGAAAAGTGACTCAACTAGACAAGACGAAAGTGAACATAGTCAAAGAAATTAACAAAATACCAATGCAGATTGCTACTAAATCAAGGGTGTAGTAGGTGATTGACATTCAAGTTGTAGATATCCCTGATACATATGGCATTATACTAGGATGAAACTTCATACGAGCTTTGAATGGCTATGCTACAATAGACTATTCACATTTGTGGTTGCCTTGGAAGGGACTACCAAACCAAATATGCATTCAGAGAGAGCCTCAAATGAAGTTCATGATCACATAGTATAATACAAATGAGGTGTTGTTTACAAAAGTGGGGTTAGGGAATTATTATCTTGTGTCTTCCCAATATGAAGAGGAGTTCCAAGAAGAAGAAGTGGCCGAAGAGGTACTACTTGTATTATGCAGTTCTCCCACCAACTTAACCCACATCCCTAATAGTACAAAGGTGCTAGTCAAATCCAAAGATGAAGAATCTAATGAAGTTGGTAACATTGGATTGTTGGATGGATTCCAAGAATTTATGCAAAAATGTGTATAGGATTAGCTTAATTTGGGAATCCGGATGGATTTTTAGGAGCTATTACTACCAAGTTGGTGTATGGTGCACAATGCAGCCCATTAAAAATTTGAATGCTACCTATGTCAGACCACCGTCAAGCATATCAAAGGACAATTCATCCCAAAAGAGAATCCTCAAGAAGAATAGCCAGATCAAGCCCAGGATGAACCCATGCAGCCACTCAAGGATTTTGAAATAGATACACTACCAAGAAAGGAAGCATGTTCAATTAGCTCCATAGTGAAAGACTCTTCTAAGTTTCTGACATTACACTTCAATTTGTCCAAATCTAAGTAAGGAGTAGGAGCCGAATTTGAGCTCATCAGCCCTACGGGTAAGATGTATTTTGTTTCCCATAGACTCCAATTTTATTGTATGAATAATGTAGCAGAATATGAAGCATTAGTTCATGGACTTTTGATGGCATTAAGAAAGAAAGTAAAAATGCTACAAGTGTTTGGTGATTATGAGCTGGTCATGAAACAAGTTAGGAAACTATACTCATGTAGTGATAGAAGATTAGAAAACTATAGAAACAGGGTATGGGATCTTATAGAGAGATTAGAGGCATTCAATATTCAATTAATTCCCTGCAATAAGAATCAAACTTACTATGTATTAGCCTAAGTAGCTAGCACCCTTCAGCCCCTATCTTTAACAGGCCTAAAGAAGTTCACTATAGAGCTCATCTCTACCCCTTCAGTGCCTAACAATGTCACCAACTTTCAAGTTTTCATTGATGATAAGCACATCCTTGACTTCATCAGAAGTTCCAATGTATTCGCAACTCAAATCATTGACAAAGTAGAGCCCGAGGAGGTTGAACTGGATATAGAAGGGGTCATTAACCTCAAAACCAACACAATACCATGAGGTATGGATCATTTGGAGAGATTATTCGACTTGGATCAAATTAGGGATTAGGATCAGTAGACTAAGAAGGAGTCAATAGATAATAAATGTGATGCTCCCAACTTGGTTACTACTTGATGATGTTTTCTACATAGCAACAACTCAAACAAAATATAATATCCTATCTCACTTGAAAGGTAAATCTCTATCAACAAGCCTCAAGAGATAACCCCAAGGTCTCTAATGTTAGGTCTTGACAATGCATAAACAACTTAGTGATAATGTGAAAATGCTGGTAATCACAATGGGACCTTACTACAAGTAAAATACTGAATCTCAATTTATCAGATCTAACAATAAGATGATACTTCAATCATAAATTTAACCCAGTAATCAAAGAAATAACAAAAGATAATGGTTTCAAAGAGATTTCTAAACTTAATACTAAACCTAAGATTAACAATGCAGATGACCAACACTCAAAATGGACCAATCCCTTAAAAATGATCTCTACTTGACCCAGATAAATCTGAAATCTTATAGAAATAGTGCAATCTTCTAAGGTGTTAATATTTTCAAATCATGAACATTCATTCAAAAAACCCTATCGCAATTGAAATGAATAAATCCTCACAATTGAACTAAGCACAATGAATATAAAATTCCAAGCTAACTTTGCAAAGCAACTAACAATTAGTTGGTTGCGAAAAGTATGGACCAGGGATTGCTGTAACACTTCAAATATCAAACCATAAACATTATTAAATCAAATCTAATCTAAATATTAACCTCCTTAAAGAAATTCTAAAGATAGAACGATAAGAACCATGCAAGATAAGAAAAAAACAAGTATGGCACCAAATCACAATGTCATTACTTGCATCAAATTATCCACTATAGCAACAATTCCAGCTTTTTGTTACAATATTTTCTTGAGAACAACAACTTTCTAACACCTACTCTACTTAATTCACTCTAACTAGCTCTCTATTTGTCTATATCTAGAACTTCTTAACCCTTACAAATGAGGAAAAATGCCAAATTTGTAGAACCCCCAAAACATTTCGGCCTAGATAATATTTTACAATAATAATTAGGCACCACAAGTCGGCCAAGAGAAATTCAAAATAAAATAAAATATGCATTAAATGCATGAACTTCATCCAGGTCGGCCTGGGATATCCAATGTAGCTCGGACCAATGCATGGAAAAATAATAGGGAAGCACAAATCTTGATGTAGCCAATCATTAACTGCCTTTCCCTTTGTCCTTATTTCGATCCATCATTTCATGAACCTTCAAAAGTACCCTATCCAAGTTGGCCATAGGTGGCAAAGGAAAAACCCTAAGTCACCTTTCAATTGATGCAATTTCCTCCCTTGACTGTTTTACTGACTTATCCCAATCAACCCTATAGGTTAGGTATTTATCAATGACAACAATGTATGTGGCCACATCATCCAACTGGTGCTCAAAAATGGAATCATCATTAATTGGGACATAAAAATCATGCCACCACTTCCTCAACTCTTCCAAACTCAGATATTTGTGAGCAATCTTCCTTCTCCTTGTCATAATCTCAAAAAAGGCAATGGAGCCATTGTACACACTAGCTAGGGTATCATCAATCTTCCTCCTCTATTTGTAAATCTTTTTCAAAAAATTCTACCTAATCTTTAATGTTTCAAACCACTCCCAAGGTTCAGCAGCTCTGGAGGAAGGAAGAATTTTATCACTTACTAGCTTTTCCCTGGTATACTCCATTATAGTTTTGGTTTTCTGTAGCAAAAGATCTGTATCTTCCCTATCTTGTGCCAACACCGCCTTCAACCAATCAATTGCCCTGATAGCATCCTTTCCAGTCAAAAAAATATCCTTGATAGCCTCATTACCCTTGGTTTGTACCCGTTGCAACCAATTTGTAGTAGAAAAAGTGGAAGCCTTCATCTTTTTAAGCTCGATAATGGTCTCCTAAGGTGAAGGCTTTGCAGTAGAAATCAAGGGGTTAAAAGATTATAGGGGCTTCATCAAATCTTCCAAGCATTTCCTAAGATTCTCATTTTCTTTCTTTAGCTCCTGCTTGGTCTTTATTTCCTTTCTCAATCTGCCCAAGATGACTGCAGTAGACCCCTCATAGTCCTCAATATCCTGCTCAACGGATGTAGGCCCTAGATTGAAAGTTTGAACATTGTAATCCTTTCCAGCCACATCATCTCTATTTTTATCTGAAGCAGGGGTGGCAATGTGAACAACTTTGTTATGAGATTCATCCCTTTCAATACTTGAAATCACCCTAGCCTTCTTTTTCCCTTTATTTTTTCCAATTTTGGCTAGTAGTGCATCCCATTTTGGCAGACTATCTTCCACAACAACATGTTTCCTCCTTATCTCCTTGTCCAACCAACCAGGGATAGTGGATTCCAATTGCACCTCAGCCTATTTTTCCTCTTCTTTTTGACCTTTAGGTGCTTCCTCACTCAAATTATGTTTCTCAGGAGTCTCATCTATCTTGCTTTCCATCTCTTTAGCATGTTCTTACTCTTGTATAGGTGATGGATCCTTCATTGTTTCCTCTTCTTTTGGAGGTGATTTAACCTCTTTGTTTCCAATAGGTGACTCCACATAAGCCACCAAAGGAGACTATATTACCTTATCAATTTATGCCTCTGCACTATAAAGGTCACCTTCATGAAATTCTTCTCCTTCAGTATCTGGATGATCCTCAACATTTTCTAACTCACCTGGTTTGCCTTGAGCTTCATGAGCGGAAGACACATCATCATGCTACTCCTCATGAGAAACCACTAGAGGGAGATCTGCCTAAGGCACACTATCCTTAGGAGAAGGAGTCCTAGAGCTCCTTGTATACACCTTGGACTTGTCATTTGAACTTTCAACATTTACCACTAGTGGGGTAACTTCTTCCCCTCCTACCTTGGAGCTTTCCTTCTCTGACAATTTTATGATTCTCCTCCTTTTAGGTATAGGATCATTAGCCTCAGGATTCTTCCCTTTAGTCTCTTTCTGCTCAGACTTCCTAGTCCTTGTCCTCTTCTTGGCCTTTGGCTTTCTCTATTTTTCTACTTCATGGGCTTCTATTTCTTGAACACCTTTTATCTTGATTTTGAAAGGAGAATCCAACTTACCCTTTCCCTTAGGCTCCTGCTCGGTAGATTCTTTAGAGGTGGGCTGAGGATCCAAATCTTCCATTAGGGCATAGGTGCACTATACACCATCATTTTCCAACTCACATAGCTTATGCTTTAGCCACATCCTAGTAAATTTGATAACTGGATCCACTAATTGTTTTAATTATGTCTTTTTCTCTTCCAACCAATCCACATCACCAATTGGTCTGTCTTTTATGGCCTCATAAGCATGATCCAAGATCAAGTTTCCATCATCGTCAAGTTGATCTGGGATTGCCTTCATATTGTATAGTCTAACTAATTCAACTGGAAGGTGAGAAAAATTCTTCTTTCTAACATCAAATTCATCACTGTAGTTGGCCCAGTAGTCCTCCAAATCTACCTTATGGATATACTCTCTGTTGGCCTTGCTTTGGGCTTCTCCCGTCATATCAAACCTGGATCTCTTGGAGTGGAAAGACAACCCAAGAGTACTCATTTCTTCTTCTAAAGCTTGGGCAGAACCAATGGAAGGACAAGCCTCTCTAGTACCAATCCTCAAGAGGAAGTCTCCACCAAATCCACTCTTATGCTTGTCTATCTTGATAATGGCATCAATGTCATAGATTTGCCTAGTGACCTCCAATAGTAGAATGTGATCAGTAGGGTATCTTCGAAGTCATTACAGATCTCTCTAGCAGCCATCAATCCAAATGCAGGAGAAAGTTGGGAACTAAATAAACCATGACCCATATTTCTTGATGAGTTCTTTTGCTTGATCTGAAATCCTGACATGCTTTTCACCTTGAAGCTATCTAGTGATATGCATAGTGAATGCATCATTCACCCTCCTATAGCTCAAGCTTCCTAGATACAACTAAGGGTAAACCTCGTAGATAATATCCTATCCAAAGGTTCCCCTTGTACTCAATCCTTTGTAGGGGTGAAATCTTGCAAGCGTGTAGACCAAATATGAAGTCATTGTGAAGGTCTTTGTTTGCAACACATTGGACAACTATTCGTGAATTACTTCACTAATGACCCCTACCCAATGGTAGTTAATATTCTCTTGCTCCATCCTCACAATCACATGGCACATCCAATTCTCAAACATGCTAGCATTCTTCAATCCAACCACCCTGTTGAGAAGGGTGATGGCATCATAATACTCCTTCTTGAAATTTGCTCTAAATAATTGTTTAGGCAACTTGGAGTAGTGTGACTTGGGCTTCTCTAGCCAGGAATTGATAAACTATTGTGACTTCATATTTTGTTCATCGTAGAACTCCTAAGCTGCCTTCATGTTGAATCCCACTAGATGAGACCTGTCTGGCATATCAAAAGTTTGAGCAATGGAAACACGGTTGAGATTTGCTACCACTCTCCCTTGAGGACCAATTATTATTTGTGTGTCCTGATCATAGTGTCTGGCACACTTGATGACCAGCTCATAACATTGCACTATAGAAGGGAAACCAGCAACATGTGACAATCCTGATTCCATCATCCTTCTAGCCACCAAAGGAGAATCCTCTGCTGCCATTCTTCCTTTAAATTTCTCATAGTCCCAAAGGCCAACATTTGTATCAGTCACCTCTGACCAGATCGATGTAATATTACTCTCAGGGATCTTGCTCTTAATGTCCATCTTAATCTTTTTTGCGTCAGACATTGAAGACCCAGCTGCTGCATTACTAGATTCAACCTACACTCAACATGGAAATCATAATAAAAACCATAGGAAAGGGAAGGTTAATCCATAAAAACACTGTTAGAATAAGCCTCATACAATCAAGGTTTTATTAAAACTTATATAAAATGCTCTTGATAAACATTGGGTTTCAAAACCATCTGGGGAATCTGAGCTAGGGGGAATTTTAGGAAATTAAGTGCCAGACGGTTTCCAACAGAATAATCAATAAAACACCTACTAACAATTAAATCTGATCATTTTCAATCAACAACCCACATAGGAGATTACAAGATAGCATGAATAAAACATAAAATGCATCATAAATCATTAATAAATTATGCTATTCCATACTTCCTTACATTTCACCAAATTTTGGGAAAATCTACCAGAGATGGATTTCTACGAAGGCAGAGACACTTTGCAAATCTGAAAAAAACATGAAACCAAGAACTTCAGGAAAATCCAGACTCAACAGAAATCTGAAGATAAGGTAAAATTCCAAAAGCAATGTAGATTTTGGGAACTCAAAGGAAATCGGGAAAAACCAAGGAGATTGAGAAAATCCGCCAGAGGTGGATTGTCCCGAGGGAACAAAAAATCCTGGATTGAGGCTAAAAATTGGATATCGGCGTTAAATGATGATTACACTTAGAACACTAGATCGATCATGAATTTCAAGGATTTAAGCTTAGGGAAAGTTTGATATGGGCTTTATATGGATTCCCTTTGCATTCTAAGCCAATTCGAGAACATACTAAAGATAAATGGCAATGCCTTAAGTTAAACCCCACAGATCCACCATTAAAGCACATAGGAGCTCAAAATTAAATATTTCGATTTCCAAAGCCTTACTATGGAAAACTCATGATGTCTTGGGCATGACCCCCCTCAATGCAAAGGAATAGACGAGCTCAGGGCTCATTTGGAAGACCATAAATCAAACAATGCTACGCAACCCCAGTTGCAAAAATGTTCAAATAATGCAGTGAATCAAACCCAAATAAGCTTTATAACTTCAAAGTGATATATACAATTATCAACTAGGAGCAAGGCAATTGAAAACATATGATTGTGAATCAAAAATTGATCTCAGAAACAACAAATGCGAAGTTCAATGGCGTCCACAAAGAATAGTGACAAGAAAGCACCAAAGTAATCACCAGCAAATTCACAATTCACAAACTCAAAGCCTCAAATCCAAATCCAACACTCACAACAATGCACTCCTCAGCTCAAATGACAACAAGCAATAAGCATAATAGTATAATAATCTTCTGAAATCACTTAAATACATTGCTTTCCAAAGGTACAAACGACATTAAATGCAACTGACAAGACAGTCAGAGAACTCAGAAACCCGACAATAGGATAGAATCTGAAAAAATTTGGCCCATGCGGAAATCCACAAAGACCAAAAATCTTTGAACGACAGTGCTCAGCCAGAGTTCGAACAGAATTCGGGAACATCCGGACAAAGTGGAAAGTCCCAAACTTCAACAAAAACCCAAACTTAACTCAAAACCAAAGATCTTCAATGAATAAGTTATGGGAGAAACTTAGGCAATCAAAATAAATATTTTAGCACATGCCAAAGTAAGATAAAAACTCAAAAAAAAAGGGCCAAGAAACTAAAACCAAAGCGAAAGAGGGTCCCTTCTTTTAGCGGGGTGTGTGTGTGAAAATTGCACAACAAATGGCAACTTCTGCTGGGAAAATACTCTAGAGAATTTGACGACGAACATGAATTGAGAACCCAAAATCTCTAGTTTCAATCTCCCCATCAAACAAACCAGTCAGAATGCAAAGATTTAAAGAATCAAAACCAAAGGATAGACCAAACCTTTCATAAACTAAAAATCCAAGTGTGTGCATATGAGTTCATTTCCCCCCTTAAGCTATTGCAAAAACCAAGCTCAATCAAGTCAGGCAACGTAAGGATTCTAACTTCAAAAGCAACCTGGATAGAGCCTCACTACCAGTCAGGCATCTATAGCCCTGATGAGGTTATCATTGTGACTCTCCTAAACATAGCTATATTGCCAGCCAGGCATTTATAGCCCCGATAGAGATATTCAGATACCCCTGATAAGTTCAATTCATTCTTTTGATTTTCAATATTTCACTTTTCTTTCTTTTGATATTCTTTTGATAAGTTGAATTCATTATTTTGATTTTCAATATTTCAACCTGTGAACAATGAAGTTCACACTCAGGGCTGAGAACCATAGTGGAACTGAAGCAAAAATAGGATTTTTCACCTGACAAAACTTCATAAGGATTCCTATAGTAACATCAGGATTCTTAAGATATATGAGAGATATAAGATTTCAGAATACTTCAAATTCAAATCAAAACCAGTGACCTAACATCAATAAATCAAACATGGAGAATGTTGGCAATAGAAAAGACGTCAACCATGCTTTCAAGATAAAAGACTAAAGTCCCCCAATGAAATACTTAGAACAATTCTAGATAATGATATATTTTCCATGCAGGTGCAACACACCCAGGCGAAAATAGAGAAACCTCCAAAGCAAGAGCAAATCAAGAAAAACAAAACAAAACAAAAGCAAACCTACACTAACCAAAACAAACAAAATCAAAGAAAAAAGGGAAACTTAATCTAACTATGTACAAAACAAGAGCTGAAATAGCTCAAGACTAGAAATAATGTTTTAGATATTTCCCATTGTCAGGCAGTGGGATATCCTCCCCAGTGAGAGTTTTCAAACGGAAAGCATTATCTCCCAGAATTTCTAAAATATGGTAAGGACCAAGCCAAAGTTTATCAAATTTTCTATGCTCCCCCTTACGGTCATGGGCTTTATCCCAGTAAAGAACCAATTTAGAAATCCTAAAAGCTTTAACCTTGGCTCTTTTATCAAACCATCTCTTGATAACCCCCTGATGTTTAGCAAAGTTTTCAAGGGCTTCGTCTCTCTTTTCCTCAAGGTGCAATAATTCAGTAAGTCTGGCCTCATGTTTATCTCCCTCATCATAATATTCATTAATGAACTATAAGGTGGGGATCTTTAACTGAATGGGAAACACAAGCTCTAATCCATAAACCAGGTGATAAAGTGATATTCCTATGGAAGTCATATGTCTGGTGCGATCTACCCAAAGAGCAACTCTAAGTTGGGTATACCAATCCTTGGGATTTCTTTCTAACAGTTTGCAGATAACAGGCAGGAGATTTTTGTTGGATGACTTAGCTAACCCATTACCCTGAGGGTAATATTTGGATGCAAACTTAATGATAATTCCATGATCAAAAGCCCAATTAGAAAATTTCAATGATGAAAATGTAGGACCATTATCACAAACCACATACATAGGACATCCAAAATGATTAATGATACCTGATTTGATGAAGTTAATAACTACCTCTAAAGTACATTGCTTGCAAGTGAGGGCCTTAGTCCATCTTGTAAAATAATCAGTGACAGTAAGGATATACATATGTCCTTCAGAGGAAGGTGGATTGATGGGACCGATGAAGTCCATTCCCCATTGTGCAAAAGGTTTTACCTAGAAGACCAGTTGGAGTGGGAGTGTTGCATACTTCTCTCTGGTCACTGTAGTCTAACACACATGAAAATTTTGGATGTGGTTGTGTGTATCCTTAAATAGTGTAGGCCAATAGTAACCAACTCTCAGAATCTAGTTTTCTATAGAAGGGGCTGATCCATGGCCTGTACTATATCTGTCATGGAATTCCAACATCACTCTTTTAGACTCTGCCTTTCCTAGGCACCTCAAATAAACACCTTCATGATTTTTCTTATGTAGGACAGCTCCTTTCAACATGAAACTATCACTCTTTAAGCACAATACCTTTCTTTGTACTGAATTAAGATGATCAGGGAATCTCTGAGTCAGGAGGTAATGAACAATATCATCATACCACTCTCCATGAGAAACATCCTCCAAATTATAACTCTAAGCTATAAGATCAAGGCCTGTTTCTGCCATTGTCTGTGTAAGCCCTTTCCCTCTTACCAGCTTCATGGGTTGAATTTCCATATCATACTCTTGTAACATAGTTACCCACTTGGCTCTGCATTCCCTTAGCTCATTCTGCATCAATAACAACTTAACTGTAGTATCAGGAACTATTGCAAAGATTTTGTTTCTGAGGATATAATGCTTAAATTTCTTTACAACCCTGACTAAGGCATAAGCTTGCTTTTCCACACTTGGATATCTCAACTCTGCATCCTTCAATGGTGCACTCATGAATTCTATGGGATGCTCATTCCCTTGATCCGACTTTTGAGTTAACATAGTAGCATAGGAATGATCAGAAGCAAATTAATATATATAGAATGGTTTAGCATAGTTTGGACTTACCAAAACAGGAGCTTCAGCAATAGCCCTCTTTATCTTTGCAAATGCTTCTTTTGCTTCCACATTCCATTCAACCTTGGCCTCCGAATTCAACATTGCATTCAGTGGTTTAACTATTTCTGCGAATCTAGTGATGAACTTCCTCATGAAGTTGATCTTACCAAAGAATGATTTCATTTCTTTCTTACTAGCAGGAGGTGGGATCTTAAGAATGGCCTCCTACTTCAACATTACATTAAGTGGTTTAACTATTTGTGAAAATCCAGTGATGAACTTCCTCATGAAGTTGATCTTACCAAAGAATGATTTCATTTCTTTCTTACTAGCAGGCGGTGGGATCTTAAGAATGGCCTTTATGCGCTCTGGATCAATTGCAATTCCTTTCTCAGAGAGAACATGCCCTAAAAATTTACCTTCTGTAACTCCAAAGATGCATTTCTTTGGATTGAGTGATATATCAAACTCTCTAAATTTTTGAAAAACTTTGCACAAATATGAGATATGATCAGCTCTCTTCTTGGAAAAGACTGTTAGATCATCCATATAAATGATTATGCACATACCAATTATGTCTTTAAATGCAATGTCCATGGCTCTTTGGAATGTGGCTCCAACATTAATTAAACGAAAAGGCATCCTCCTATAGGAAAAAATGTCCCACTTGGTGGTGAAAGCAATCTTGTGCCTGTCCTCATACTGCACCATGACTTGGTTGTATCCTAAATAACCATCCAAGAAAGACATCATCTGAGATCTGTTGACAATTTGGAGCACTTCATCTAGTGAGGGTACTGGATAATTTTCTTTTTTTGATGCTCTATTTAGATTTTTGAAATCCACACATAGCCTGATTTCACCATTTTTATTTCATACTGGAACTAGGTTTTTAACCCAAGTAGAGTGTCTGACTAGAAATATTATTCTTGCAAACAATCGTTTCTACACTTCCTTCTGTATTATGGGTTCCATTAAAGCATTGATGGGCCTTTGCCTCTGTCTAAAAGGCTTTACTCCTAGATTGAGAGGGATAGTATGGGTTATGATTGATGTATCATAAGTCTTTAAGTCTTCATAACTCCAGGCTATCACATCTGGATATCTATGTAGTGCATCGATGATACCTTTCCTTTCTTTAGGAGTGCATACTTTACCAATAAAGATATTTTTGACATTCTCCTAAGATCCCATATTACATTTGTCACATTGTCTACTAATAGACTCTTTCCTGGTATCCTGTTCTTGATCTCTGACCTTGTCCAGGTCAAAGATCCTCTCTAATTGCAAGATTCCCCTAGGAATTGTGTTGGTCTTCAGAATAATTACCCCTTCCAAGTCCATCTAAACTTCTTGAAGTTCAGTTTCATCAATAATTTGAGAAGCAAAGATATTTGTACTAGTAATAAAATCTAAGATATGCTTGTCATCTTCAAATACCTGGAAGTTGGTGATATTATCAGGTACTGAGGGTACTGGGGTCAGCTCCACAATAAACTTCTTTAGTCCGGAAAGAGATAGAGGTTGCAAGGTACTAGCCGCCTGAGCAAGAGAATCAACTATCTGGTTCTTATTTCATGGAATCAATTGAATGTTGAAGGCATCAAATCCTTCAATGAGGTCCCACACTCTGTCTCTATAGTTGGTCATTCTACTGTCATGACAAGAATATTGTCTCCTAACTTGCTTGACTACTAACTTCGAATCTCCAAAAAATTGCAAGATCTTAACTTTTTTCTTCAATGCCATTAACAGTCCATGTACCAAAGCTTCATATTCTTCTACATTATTCATACATAGGAATTGAAGTCTCTAAGCAGAAAAAAATGTCTTACCTCTTGGGCTAATTAGCTCGAAACCTACCCCAGCTCCATTCTTTGATTTGGACCCATCGAATCTTAAAGTCTAACAACTAGTAACTGCAAACTTTCCTATTTTTTCACTTGCACTGTTGATGTTGGATGGTTTTTCAAAAGGCATTACTCTTTTCCCTTTGGGATCTTCTTGGACATTTCTGATATCAATTTTGGTTGCAGGAGTGGGGTTGATACATTTTTGTATTTGTTCCACTGCAGCCTGGCATAAGCAATAGTCTAATTCTAAATGAGAGGCATTATTTACCCTGCACCAATTGGGAAAAAGTAGTTCTCCAAATTTCATCCTTCTTCCCAACTGAACTTGATCTTGAATACACTTCTGAATGAACTCTTAAAAATTATCTAGCAAACCAAGTTGACTATCTTCCACATCATTATCATTTTCATCTGGTTCGATCAGGACTTCAGTACTACTATATTCTGCTGTAATCATGAGGAGCAACAAGCATATAGTTACCCATACTTACTTATGATATTCCTCCATATCAGAAATTCCTCCATATTTGGCTCTTCAAGAGGAGCAACAAGCATATAATTACCCATACTTACTTCTGATACCAGAATTTTAGTAGAAGTTTTTCGATATTTTGTAATCATGTACTTCATTCTAGGTTCTCTTTCAATTCTAATCTGATTTGGCACTCCCTTCCAGGGAAGCCACATATGGGAGTGGTCAGTCAAAAAATACCCATTCAAGGCCTTGGTAAATTCTCTTCCCAAGATTAGGCCATAAGCATCAGGTATGTCAGCCACCTGTACATTGATAACCTGTTGAATCCTAGGATCAGAAGTAATCTGAATATGAATCATATTTAATTCTCCTACAACATTGACTTCAATCCTATCCAATTGTTTGACTTTCTTTTGTGAGTTAGTAGGGGTAATACCCATAGCTCTACATGCACTAAAAGACATAACATTGGTTGAGGCACCAAAATCCAGCAAACAATTATGCAAATTCTTATCGAATATTCAAACATAAATCAAGAATGGAGGTGTGTCTGTTTTCCCTTGAAACAGAGTTAAGGGAGTATCTACTTGAGCAACTTGAGATTTGTCCTTTTCTTTCCCAGTATATCCAGGGAGCATATGGACTTGATTGTGAGTCAAATTATGTATTCCTACTAATTGAGAACTAGATGCTCTATTGACACTCTTGCTAACTGATTTATCTTGTGACATGGAATTTACATTATAAGATCCTGCATTCCTAATGGTTGGAACTCTTAATAACTCAAATGAAGATAGACTTACCTTTAATTTTTTGAGTTCTTCAGCAACATACAAGGCCAATTGTTCCTCACTCAAATCAGCAGAGGTATCCCTTGGATATTTGATCACCCTGTCTTTGTTTACGTCAGCATTTCTCCCTTTTGGCATATCAGCGTGTCCTGGATCTTGAGATAAATATTGCTTGGACACCTAAGGCAGTGATGGATTATTGCTAGCATTAGGGTCTGAAGGTGTATTAAAATTGTTTGGTGGAATGGAAGTAGTGAAGGGGCCTCCAGCCTATGGGCGTCTATGTGGTAATTCCCTCAAGTCATACTTCTTGACAGGTCTCTGGAAGGTCTTCACCTCTTCAACATAAGCCTCCTCTTCATTTCTGGGACCATTAGTATTCACTAAATTCTCATCAAATAACTGTGTCTTTTCATCTCCATTGCATACCTGGTCTACTTCCTCATCCAACTGGTCAGATTCCTCTTCAGGTACATTCTCCTTACTTTGTGGAAAAGGAGCATGATTCAACACCAACACCGGTGAATCATAAGGATTGGATGGTACTATTTCTTGACTCCCTGCATTGTTCTCTACTTCGTACTGAAAGATAGAAGCTGTTGTTTGAAACTCTTGACAATCTAACTCAAAATGTTGACTCATTTTATGGAGCCTACACCATCCTGATAAAGCAACCTCAGCTAGATATACATTGCTAGGAGGCTTCTCTTGATAAACTGGCTGATTGATAGACTGATTAACAGGTTGATTAACTAGTTGATCCAGTGGAGTGGGGACTTCTCCATTGTTTGGACCTGTGTTCCAAGTCTTGTTCTATTCTGATGGATGCCTCCTATCGAATCCTGGTCCACCACCTTGCCCAAAGTTCTGACTTGAGGATTTCCCTTTATCATAGTTCTATCTTCTGTCATTATTATACCCTCTATCATTATTAAATCCCCTGTCATTGTTGTAACCTCTATTCTGGTTATATCCTCTTTCTTTATTATACCCTCTGTCATGATGTTGCCCTCTATAAAAGTGTTGTCCTTGTGGATTCTCTCTATTTTGATTGGACTGCATATTTCTCTGAGCAACTTGCAACTAACTATTTTGGTTCCTCAAGTAAGTCACCTCCATATTTAGCTTCTTTATTTGTTCGGACAATTTATCCAGTCTCTCATTGTTAGGATTACTATATGGAGGTTGATTCACATTATTTTGGGAATACCCTACTATAACATTGGCATTTAGTGACTGGTTCAAGACTTTAGAATTTTGCAGGTATGAAGGATAACTAGCCTGAGGCTGGATATGCAGAGGTTGATTCAAATTTTGCTGAGAGTAACTAATTGTGGATGAGACTTGTCCCACAGGAGGTCCTAGGTGAGGGACCAGAGGCAACTGAGGTACTAGATTCATGATTGGAGTATGGTTTGCCAGAGCCTGGTTGAGAGTTGGAAATTGTCTAGGGTGAGCAACGGGTCCTAATGAGGGTAGAGGCCCAGATAGATGTTACCTTAGATTAGTGATAATTTTCACAACCTCTACATATGCATCAAGTAGACTAGTAGGAAGATTATTACTCCACTTCATAAAGGTAGTTGTCAAACTATCAAGTCCCTCATAATAAACTTCTAGAGCAGTGGGTTCATCAACAACATAAGGGGCTTGTAGTCTAGTATAAGCACGATGAAACCTATTGTTGAAAGATCCTATAGGCTCATTGACATCCCTTTTGAAATTAGTGAACTAGTGGTAGAGCTCATTGGAACTAATTGGGATTCAAAACTTTTGCAAAAAAATAGCCTCTAGCTTAGTCCAATGCTCAATAGACCTAGCGAGCAAATGGTTGTACCAATAGAATGCATCTTCCCCTAGTGAATAAGGAAATAATCTACAAGCTACATCCTCATGGTTTATCCCTCTATCCTTAAGGCCAGTCTGAAAGATCCTGATGTGTTCCTCAGTGGTCCTATTTGGATCATTAACATGGAATTTTGAACAAAATTGTTCAAGATTTTTTGGCATAACATTGTAAATGGAAAAACTTAATGGAGATGGGTTGGTTGCTAGGAAATCCATTGGTGGAGGTGGGGGTGGTAATGGCTGATTTATGACTTGTTGAGGTTGTGGACTGAGAATTTCCTAAGACTTAGATGAACCTGATGAAGATGGGGATAATGGAGATGTGGCAGGTGGATGGGATGATGATGATTCTCCCCTTCTGTCGGTCCTTCTAGACCTAGTGGGGTCTAATAATTCCTGAAATTCCTCCTCTCCTGGAGTAGATCTTGTTCTTCTTCTAAACCTTTCAGGAGAGATGGCGTTTAAAAATTGATCTAGCTTGCTTATTTAGGCCCTCCTTCTAGCGCCAATCTGTTGATGTTTTCTGCACAACAACTCAGACAAAATATAATATCCTCTCACTTGAAAGGTAAATCTCTATTAGTAAGCCTCAAGAGATAACCCCAAGGTCTCTAATGTCAAGTCTTGACAATGCATAAACAACTCAGTAATAATGTGAAAATGTTGGTAATCACAATGGACCTTACTACAAGAAAATTACTGAATCTCAATTTATCAGTGTATCAATGGATTTATTTTGAGGATTAGAGTGTGAGATAAACTAACACATAAAGCATGTAATCCAAAGATCCTATCAAGAACAATGAAAACAAGTACAATTATACCTTTGATTCGCATGAGTTTCCATGATTCACCTTGATAGTACCTTCTTGCTTGCTGGATGATGTGTTGCCCTCAGATTTGATGAGCGAGCAATCTGCAAACAAATGTCTCTGTCCTACACCAAGCTTTGAAGGATTTGCACAAATGCCTAATGACTATGCCTAAATGACTATGATAAAAATGATTCTAAAATACCAAATTAATCTAAGTATTAATATGCCAAAATATTGTAATCTATGTGCGTAATCTAGAAATGAGAGCAAAATAGTATTTTATAGAAAATGTCATTTTGAATGGACGAACAAGATTGATTTTTGACAAAGACCTAAAATCAGCAGACAAGATTTAATTTGACAATCCCTAATTAGGGTTAGGGAAAAATCCTTAAGTGAGTGGTCAAGATGTCATCTAAGAGAATCGAATCGACGATGGAGAATAAATGAGATAAATTAATTAGAAAATAAAGATTTTCAAAAATCAAGAAGATAAAGACTGCCTGATTTGTGAGATTCAAAAAATCAAGAAGATAAGAGTTGGACTGAAGATCAGATTTGGAAAATCAAGAATCTGCCCTATTTTGAATTAAATTAATTCAAAATAATGATTTTGTGAGACATTAAATAATCTTTTTCAAATTATTTACCAAAATGGACTGACAGTTAAGAAAGTGATGACATTTTAAATAATTTCATTTATTGAAAATGAGAGGAATATTAAATTTGACAATTAAATAATTAAAGATAATTATTTAATTTAGCAGATAAGATTAATTAATTAAATAATTTAATCAATTCATTTAATTATGACAGTTAGTGACATTAAATAAATAAATGTAATTCATTTATTTAATAATCAGGAAGAATTAATGAATAAGGATAATTAAACAAATTTATAAATTTATTTAATTATAGGGGAACTTAGAGAATTAGTGACGTATTTAATAAATAAATATAATTTATTATTTAATAATCATGAAGAATAAAAGGACATGAATTAATTAAATAATTATGAATTATTTAATCAATAGTTGAATGTGGACCAAGGACATAATTAAATGTCATAATTATGCTAGGGCGAAAGTGGTAAAAAAAGAAGCTTGCAGGCCTAGGTCATTTTTAAGTGTCTACATTTTGCCCCTATTTGTCATAATGTAGCATGCCACATTGTGATTAAGAAAATAAGTCAAAAATATGCCCCAATGCAAAATAAGATGAGGAAGAATGATGAGGAGGGTTACGGTATACCCCCTCGAGAGGACAGATGAGTTCCAAGAACATGGGTGTGCTCTCAAAATTAATGAGAAGACTAGAATATGAAGAGACAAAGAAATGTTAGTGCAAAAGATGTGGATGGTGGTATGGATGCAATGCCTATATGAAATGGGTGAGAGAAGATGACAAGACTAAAGAAGATGCATGTTAGTTCCTAGACCAAATCCTTCAAAAAATTTCCATAGGACTTTAATATTTATTGCTTTTAATCATCATTGGGCGGTAAAATGACACAAATGTACAACAAACACCATGATATGACGTAGACCAAGGTGTGCAAGGTCATCCACTTGAAAAACATACAGTCACAGATAAGGAATGTCCTAACTCATACTAAGGGTGAAGTTGCCCCAGTCTTTTTGTCAAGACAATCCACAGACAGTGGTCAAAGAAAATAAAATAGGCCAGGAGACGTCATCGCACCTCTAAATCCTTCATGGGACATCTTTGAGGTAGCTAGTAACATGACCAAAAAGACAAGATAGTAAAAATATAAGACAAAATAGCCAAGATAGTCAAAATATAAGACAAGATAGATTAGAAAAATTAACAGTCATTTAATTTTGTTTTCCAATGTTTGTTTGCCAAAGATTGAATTCTTTCCGGTTTGATAGTTTTGACAGTTTAAGAGTTTTTCTAATTTGACGGTATTGACATTGTGACGGGGCCCATTATCATGAAGGACACATCCTAAAAAAGGTAAAGGACATTTTGATGAGGTCCAACTCCAAGAAGGACACATCTTGAAGAGGACCAAAGAGTGATGAGATTGACATTGTTTTGACTAATATGCTTTGGCAAGTTGACTGATGTTGACTATATGATTGATTGGACTATGCTATCTGATTTTGACCAATTTTGACATTGACGTTTCAAATGACTGTCTTGTGTCTGAGTTTGACTATGTCTGACTTATTTGACCAATGTGACAATTGTGACAAATGCCATGATTTTATGTGGACCAACCTAAAAGGACTAACCTAATGTCTTGGGGACTCATCGACTGATGGCCTTGCCTACGTAGCAAATGCGTAGAGACAATGTAGTTCGACTATGACATGGACTGACATGATGGAATTTGACTCCATGTGACTAACTTTGACATTGATTTGGATGTTTTTGTGTTTTTCTTCAGAACATTTTATGATTTTTAGGTCTTTCTTCAGGACATTTTATGATGTTTTTGATCTTTCTTCAAGACATTTTATGATTTTTTTTTGTCTTTTTGTCATTTTATGATTTTTTTGGATTTTGACGTTTAAGAGGATCGTGACAAATGCATATGACTGATTATTACACATGAGAATCCAAGGAAAAACATGATTGTGCCCCTAGTTAAGCTGAATACCAATTCACAGATGATGACAATGTTTTTTGACATGGGAAGGACGCATCCCAAAAAAACGTGAGGATGATGATGAAAGTATGGAGGTCTACAGCCGGGCTAGGAATGCAGTCACATAAAATTTTGGATAATGTGCTTGTATGAATTAGACTCGTTGCATTTGGAATGACTTGGTTAGGACTAGAAGGGATGATGGAGTATCCTTAGACCATTTTGACAAGGGAAAACCAAGATAGGTGATAGGCATGAAAGGATAAGAGGTGGCCTTGTAAAGATGGGAGACATGAGACTAAGGGAATTGTCATATGATTTGCAAGGACTATGTCGTATAAGGAAAATAAGACTATGATGTCAATGACATGATGTTTCACGAATCGTGTATGACTGAAGGATAGACATGTCAAGAGTTTTCCCAAAACATGATTTATGTGTGCCAGTTTTATGTCAAGACCGAGGTAAGTGGAAAATGTATGAAAATGATATGAATGAAATGGTCGAATGCCAATGTCAAGAGGAAGGTCTAGGAGATGAGATGACTTGCCCACAAGTATAAAATTCCACATAGATGATTTATTTTACACATGATGCCTGTTTGTCAGGTTTTCATCATGGTACTTATCTAAGGTGCCTGTTTGCTAGGTTTTCACCATTGGATGAAATTTTTCTCTTTACTATTTTCTTGACTTTTTGATTTTTTTGGTGTCACCAAGACGCCTATTTGCTAGATTTTCATCAAGGTGACAATTTTTTGATTTTTTGATTTTTGATTTTTTTTTGTATTTTTGATATTGTGGATAGTTTGGATGCTTTAGATTACCACTGACTGTTCTGAATCCACTGATGGTGTCGATGTAGAGACTGGTGCCATGATATGCCAATAATGACCTTGCTGAAGGAGTTGTCTTGTTAGGATCGTAGCACTTGTATACAACTGATTGATGTCATTGTGATTCTTTTTGATACTAGAGTTGGCCTTATCAAAATATGCACATCGCAATAGAGTGCCATGAGAGTCTCTGTGGTAAATAGTTGTTGCCATGATGTGACAAATTTGTGATGTGGGAGTTTTGGACTTTAGTTGAGATGTAGGATTATGATAGATGATGGTAGATGTGGAAAGGTTGTTTGGACATTTGGATGAATGGATTTTTATTTTCCAAACTTGGGATGGTGGGTGACGGATTTTGGAGGGATGGTGTTTGGAACTAAAATTTTTAGATGCCTTGTTTGATGACCATTTTGAAAGAGGTGGACATTTGTTGTATGTGGGAGTCCTCTTGTCTTGTGGCTCCACATTGTGATTGAATTTTGTATTTGACTTGGTGTCTTTGTTTGATCCATTTTAATTTCATTTGCCCACTTGTCATTTTGTTTGATTCAATGGCCTTTGACATTTGATTTTTATTTTTTGACTCATAAGAATTTTTTTTGTTGGTCCCAAAGGGGAGGCTGATTCATGATAGAATGACAGTTTATGGTGTGGGTGGACAGGGTGTTTCCAACAATCTTATGACAAGGATTTCTCATGGATTCCATTTTGACGTTTGTATCTGACAAGGTTTCCCCCAGTATCGAGGAGGTACCACTGACATCATTTGATTTGCTATCTGAGGAATAACCAAGACCTTGATGTCTATAATTTGCTTGAAGTTATATTGGTTCTAGAATGCCTTGCTCGTGTATGCCTAGTCCTTTGCCTTGATATTGCATGCTTTGAAAGATTCTGTTTGTGATGGGGTATTTGTTGTTTTGAAAGCAAGATGCTAACCCATCATTAGGTATGTAGATACTATCACTTGTAATATTTTCATCTACAAGAAAACCTACTTTGATAAAGATAGATGACCCTAGTTGATAAAGTGTCTTAGCTTCATTGTCATGTTGGACATATTCCTGACTTATATCTTTGGTCTGATCATTTGACATGTCAGATTCAGATGAATCTATTGGTGCTTCCAAGGCAATGTCGAAGCCATCATTATGTTTAGTGTCATAGAGTCCCATGATTTTAGATATAACTTGATCATATGCAAGCATGTCCCTAGTGGAAGATAATTGTTTTGGAGAAATATTATCTATGTGTCCCATGGAGGCAAGTGTCTCATCGTGGGAAGTGTCAATAGTCAAGGCTTGTATAGGGTTGGCAAGTGTTTGATCATGAATGGCATACAGATCAAGGAGTGGATCATTTTGGACTTCTTGGTCAACAATAAGGTCTTGGTCAAAGATGGGGTTGTCATAGATGATATAATCAGAAATTGAATTTTTGTTAAGGATAGGTGTGTTGTGGATGTCATGATTATTTTGAAGGACATCTTGAATGGAGTTTAAGATAGGGTCATGGGATGGATTACCTTGTTCTTGACATGAGGGTGACATTATAAGGTCATGCTTTGGGCTTTCATTTTGACATGTATCCTCAAGTTTATTAAATGAGATTTGACTTTGGACTATGATAGAATTTTCATGACTAGATGTGGCTTGTGAGGGGGTGACTTGAAAATGATTAATGGATGAAGGACTAGGATAGGACATGGAGACTTGGGCTGGACTAGTATGTGAAGGACTAGGATGACATGGGTACTTGCATTGGACTAGTATGTGAGGGACTAGGGTATGAAGTGGAGTCTTGGACTAGATTAGGATGTGATAGCATAGGATGTGACATGGGGACTTCGACCGAATATGCCATGGATTCTTGGACTGGATTGATATGGTATGATGTGGGGACTTGGCACGAGTTGATAGATGGTTGATAGGGTATGTAGACATTGACAAGATTGATAGGTGAAGGACTAGCATATGATGTGGAGACTTGGAATGGACTAGTGGACAGTTGGTTTCCCTTGTCAAGGTTAGGATAAGGGTGAGTAATGGATGTTTGTTGTGGACTAATGTCATGAATGGTATTAAGTGAATTTTGGTAGTGAGGGTAGATGGACAAAGGAATAGGACTCATGGATTGTTGGTATGAAAGAAATTGATTGTCAGTTTGGAGGAATTGTCTTCTAATGTCTAAGGCTTGTTGGTATTGACCTCTACAGACTAGTTGGTATTCAACTTTACTAGCAAGCCTATCAATATGTTGGTGAAGGGAGGACAAGGTGGTGGATGTCATGATGTTAAATGCAAAGTGATAATGACATTTGTCCAAGGGAAATGACTAATGTAAGGTGATAAAATTGTCAAGAAAGGATGCCAAATTCCAAGATGACCAATGCCAAGTCTAGATGCCAAATGAGGACTATGATGGACAATGCAAAGTCTAAGTTCAAAATGAGGACTGAGACTATTTTTTGATGTTTTGTTAAAAATTTTGAGTTTTCTAAGGTCAATTGTTTTTTTCCATATTTGTGAATGTTGTGTATATTGTTTGAATAATCCAACAAGCACTTGACAAGAACAATGTTTTGAATGTAACCAATCGCACATCAGATAAGTACAATCCTAAGTTAGGCCATGACAATATTCACTAGATTCCACATAGGTTTCCCCAACCGCATATCTGTAGTGTGTGAATTCAGAAGCTTGGCTACATAGGCTCCCCCTTACAATGCACTCTCTTCTCAGGCCAACCAAGCTTCCAACCCCCATGAAACTCCCATGGCAAGTTGATCACCTCTACTACAAATTGTGAAAGTGTGGATGCCTTCACACCGACCGGTGCTGCGCTAGCAAATAGAAGGTTTTTGGCTTACTACACAAAAGTTTTTAGTTTGGTACCCCTGTTTGATTGGCCATACATGGGGCAAGAGATTAATCACCAATAAGGTGGCACTCTAGCCTAAAGAGGTTAAGCTCAACAGGGTTTAAGGGAGTACAACTCTGTCCGTATGACACATCCACACTCACAATCTTATGTTTTCCCTTAAGATTTACATTTATATACCGGTTGAGGGTAGCTTGGCTTTAGCTTTGTTGCTGGTTTGAGTCATATTGGGGTGATGAAATCCCCAGGCAGGCCCAATTTCTAGAGTTGGTAACTGTTTCTCTTACACCCAAGATCGCTCGAAAGTGCAAGGGGAGAGGATACTCCGATATACTAAATCGTTAGGTAAAAACAGATAAAAATGGGTCTAGTTTTTTGATCACCAAGTTTTCACAAGGTAAGAGCATACTCACCTACCACTTTGCAAACACATTCAAACATGATCAAATAGAGGTTCATTTTAATTGCACCAAAATAAAATGTGTGTTACACTACTAAAAATGCAGGCACATTGTTTTGATGTTTAGTCTTTGACGGTCAAACCTACAAGACAATCTGTTAGTAGTTTTAATGTTTTTTTTAACCCATGAAAAGTAACTGCCAACAAGCTACAAATCCAGATTAGTAACCAAAAATAAAAAAATTTAATGACAGCAGCAAATTAAAACAACTATATCTTTCTCAAAACTTAACAAAATTTTAAAGCGTGGATATCTATGGAAAGCTAAGATATAAACCTTCAAAACCTAGAAAATGTTTTACAAAATCCTACAAAACAAAAGTGTTATAAACAAAAGAAGACTCGGGTTTTAATAGCTAAAACTTAAAAAACTGCAATCACTAAAATCGCCATAACTTCCTCAAATCTTAAAAAAAATTGAAACCGTTTGAAGTTTTGGAAAGATGAGATTGAGATCTACAAAACTCAAAAAATATTTTAAATGATTATATTCGCCCATTTTTCTGTGCTCAAAAGATGGTGACGAGATTTCATATGACTTCTTGGCTGTAACCTGCAAAACAGTGAAAACAAACAAGAAAACACAATTTTTTCTACAAAATGTCGGGTTCACCAAATGTATCAATGGATTTATTTTGAGGATTAGAGTGTGAGATAAACTAACACATAAAGCATGTAATCCAAAGATCCTATCAAGAACAATGAAAACAAGTACAATTATACCTTTGATTTGCATGAGTTTCCATGATTCACCTTGATAGTACTTTCTTCCTTGCTGGTTGACGTGTTGCCCTCAGATTTGACAAGTGAGCAATCTGCAAACAAATGTCTATGTCCTACACCAAGCTTTGAGGGATTTGCACAAATGCCTAATGCCTATGCCTAAATGACTATGATAAAAATGACTCTAAAATGCCAAATTAATCTAAGTATTAATATGCTAGAATATTGTAATCTATGTGCGTAATCTAGAAATGAGAGAAAAATAGCATTTTATAGAAAATGCCATTTTGAATGGACGGACGAGATTGATTTTTGACAAAGACCTAAAATTAGCGGACAAGATTTAATTTGACAATCCCTAATTAGCATTAGGGAAAAATCCTTAAGTGAGCAGTCAAGATGTCATCTGAGAGAATCAAATTGGCGGTGGAGAATAAATGAGATAAATTAATTAGAAAATAAAGATTTTCGAAAATCAAGGAGATAAAGACTGTCTAATTTGTGAGATTCGAAAAATTAAGAAGATGAGAGTTGGATTGAAGATCAGATTTGGAAAATCAAGAATTTGCCTGATTACTTGATTTTTGGAAGATTAGTTACTATTTTGAATTAAATTAATTCAAAATAATGATTTTGTGAGACAATAAATAATCTTTTTCAAATTATTTAAAAAATGGACTGACAGTTAAGAAAGTGATGACATTTTAAATAATTTCATTTATTTAAAATGAGAGGAATATTAATTTTGACAATTAAATAATTAAAGATAATTATTTAATTTAGCAGATAAGATTAATTAATTAAATAAATTAATCAATTCATTTAATTATGACAGTTAGTGACATATTAAATAAATAAATGTAATTCATTTATTTAATAATCAGGAAGAATTAATGAATCAGGATAATTAAACAAATTTATAAATTTATTTAATTATAGGGAAACTTAGAGAATTAGTGACGTATTTAATAAATAAATAGAATTTATTTATTTAATAATCATGAAAAATAAAAGGACATGAATTAATTAAATAATTATGAATTATTTAATCAATAGTCAAATGTGGACCAAGGACATAATTAAATGTCATAATTATGCTAAGGTGAAAGCGGTAAAAAATGAAGCTTGCAGACCTAAGTCATTTTTAAGTGTCTACAATCAGATCTAACAATAAGATGATACTTCAATCCTAAATTTAACCCAGTAATCAAAGAAATAACAAAAGATAGGGGTTTCAAAGAGATTTCTAAACTTAATACTAAACCTAAGATTAACAATGCAGATGACCAACACTCGAATTGGACAAATCACTTAAAACTGATCTCTACTTGACCCAAATAAATCTGCAATCTTATAGAAATAGTGCAATCTTCTAAAGTGTTAAGATTTTAAATCATGAACATTCATTCAAAAAACCCTATCACAATTGAAATGAATAAATCCTCACAATTGAACTAAGCACAATGAATATAAAAGTCCAGACTAACTTTGCAAGGCAACTAACAATCAGTTGGTTGTGAAAAGTATGGACTAGGGATTGCTGCAACACTTCAAATATCAAACCATAAACATTATTTAATCAAATCTAATCTAAATATTAACCTCCTCAAAGCAATTCTAAAGATAGAATGACAAGAACCATGCAAGATAAGAAAAACACAAGTATGGCACCAAATCACAATGTCATTACTTGCATCAAATTATCCACTGTAGCAACAATTACAGCTTTCTGTTACAATATTTACTTGAGAACAACTACTTGCTAACACCTGCTCTACTTAATTCGCTCTAACTAGCTCTCTATTTGTCTATATCTAAAACTTCTTAACCCTTACAAATGAGGCAAAATGCCAAATTTATAGAACCCCCAAAACATGTCAGCCTAGATAAGATTTTACAATAATAATTAGGCACCACAAGTCAGCCAAGAGAAATTCAAAATAAAATAAAATATGCATTAAATGCCTGAACTTCATCCAGGTCGGCCTGGGATCTCCAATGTAGCTCGGACCAATGCATGGAAAAATAATAGGGAAGCACAAATCTTGATGTAGCCAATCATTAACTACCTTCCCCTTTGTTCTTATTTTGATCTAGCATTTCATGAACCTTCAAAAGCACCCTATCCAAGTTGGCCACGGGTGGTAAAGGAAAAACCCTAAGTCACCTTTCAATTGATGCAATTCCTCCCTTGATTGTTTTACCGACTTATCCCAATCAACCCTATAGGTTAGGTATTTATCAATGACAACAATGTATGTGGCCGCATCATCCAACTGGTGCTCATAAATTGAATCACCATTAATTGGGACATAAACATCATCCCCACCACTTCCGCAACTGTTCCAAAATCATATATTTGGGAGAAATCTTCCTTCTCCCTATCATAATCTCAAAAAAGGAAATGGAGCCATTGTACACACCAACTAGGGTATAATCAATCTGCCTCCTCTATTTGTAAATCTTTTTCAAAACCTTCTGCCTAATCTGTAATGCTTCAAACCACTCCCAAGGTTCAGCAACTCTGGAGGAAGGAAGAATTTTATCACTTACTAGCTTTTCCCTAGTGTACTCCATGATAGTTCTAGTTTTCTACAACAAAATATCTATATCTTCCCTATCCTATGCCAACACCGCCTTCAACCAATCAGTTGCACTGATAGCATCCTTTCCAGTCAACAAAAACTCCTTGATAGCCTCAGTACCCTTGGTTAGCACCCCTTGCAACCAATTCATAGTAGCAAGAGTGGAATCCTTCATCTTTTCAAGCTCGGTAATGGTCTCCTGAGGTAAAGGATTTGCAACAGAAACCGAGGGGTTAAAATATTGCAAGGGCTTCATCAAATCTTCCAAGCATTTCCTAAGATTCTCATTTTCTTTCTTTAGCTCCTGCTTGGTCTTTATTTCCTTTCTCAATCTGCCCAAGATGACTGCACTAGACCCCTCATAATCCTCAATATCTTACTCAATGAATGTAGGCCCTAGATTGAAAGTCTGAATATTGTAATCCTTTTCAGCCACATCATCTATGTTTTTATCTGAAGCAGGGGTGGCAATGTGAACAACTCTATTATAAGCTTCATCCCTTTGAATCCTTGAAATCACCCTAGCCTTCTTTTTACCTTTATCTTTTCCAATTTTGGCTAGTAGTGCAACCCAATTCGGCAGACTATCTTCCACAACAACTTGTTTCCTCCTTATCTCCTTGTCCAACCAACTAGGGACAGTGGATTCCAATTGCACCTCAGCCTAATTTTCCTCTTCTTGTTGACCTTTAGGTGCTTCCTCACTCAAATTATGTTTCTCAGGAGTCTCATTTGTCTTGCTTTCCTTCTCTTCAGCATGTTCTTCCTCTTGTATAGGTGATGGATCCTTCACTGTTTTCTCTTCTTTTGGAGGTGATTTAACCTCTTTGGTGCCAATAGGTGACTCTGCATAAGCCACCAAAGGAGACTGTATTACCTTATCAATTTCCGCCTCTACACTATAAAGGTCACCTTCATGAAATTCTTCTCCTTCAGTATTTGGATGATCCTGAACATTTTCTAACTCGCCTGGTTTGCCTTGAGCTTCATGAGCAGAAGGCACATCATCATGCTAATCCTCATGAGAAACCACTAGAGGGAGATCTACCTTAGACACACTATCCTTACGAGGAGTCCTAGACCTCCTTGTATACACTTTGGCCTTCTCCTCTGAACTTTCAACATTTACCACTGGTGGGGTAACTTCTTCCCCTCCCACCTTGGAGCTTGCCTTCTATGACAATTTTATGATTCTCCTCCTTTTGGGTACAGGATCATCAGCCTCAAGATTCTTCCCTTCAATCTCTTTCTGCTCAGACTTCCTAGTCCTTGTCCTCTTCTTGGCCTTTGGATTTCTCTATTTTTTTGCTTCCTGGGCTTATGTTTCTTGAACACCTTTTATCTTGATTTTGAAAGGAGAATCCAACTTACCCTTGCCCTTAGGATCCTGCTCGGTAGATTCTTCAGAGGTGGAGTGAGGATCCAAATCTCCCATTAATGCATAGGTGCACTATACACCATCATTTTCCAACTCCCATAGCTTATGCTTTAGCCACATCCTAGTAAATTTGATAACTGGATCCACCAATTGTTTTAATATTTTCTTTTCCTCTTCCAACAAATCCACATCACCAATTGGTCTATCTTTTATGGCCTCATAAGCATGATCCTGGATCAAGTTTCCATCATCATCAAGTTGGTATGGGATTGCCTTCACATTGTATAGTTAAACTGATTCAACTGGAAGGCGAGAAAAATTCTTCTTTCTAACCTCAAATTCATCACTGCAGTTGGCCTAGTAGTCCTCCAAATCTACCTTATGGCTATACTCTAGACTGGCCTTCTTTTGGGCTTCTCCTGTGATATCAAACCTTGATCTCTTGGAGTGGAAAGACAACCCAAGAGTACTCATTTCTTCTTCTGAAGCTTGGGAAAAACCAATGGAAGGACAAACCTCTCCAGTACCAACCCTCAGGGGGAAGTCTCCACCAAATCAAGTCTTATGATTGTCCATCTTGACAATGGCATCAAAGTTATAGATCTACCTAGTGATCTCCAACAGTATAATGTGATCGGTAGGGTATCTTGGAAGTCTGTATGGAGCTCTTTAGTAGCCATTAATCCAAATTTAGAAGAAAGTTGGGAACTGAATAAACCATGCCCCATATTTCTTGATGAGTTCTTTTGCTTGATCTGAAATCCAAACATGCTCTGCACCTTAAAGTAATCTAGTGATATGCATGGTGAATGCATCATTCACCCTCCTATAGCTCGAGATTCCTAGATGCAACTAAGGGTAAACCTCATAGATAATATCCTATCTAAAGGTGCCCCTTGTACTCAATCCTTTGTAGGGGTGGAATCTTGCAAGCACGTAGACCAAATATGAAGTCATTGTTAATGTCTTTTTTTGCAACACATTGGACAACTATTCATGAATTACTTCACTAATGACCCCTGCCCAATGGTAGTTAATTTTCTCTTACTCCATCCTCACAATCACATGGCACATCCAATTCTCAAACATGCCAGCATTATTCAATCTAACCACCCTGCTGAGAAGGGTGATGTCATCATAATACTCCTTGAACTTTGATCTGAATAACTATTTAGGCAACTTGGAGTAGTGTGACTTGGGATTCTCTAGCTAGGAATTGATAAACTATTGTGACTTCATAGTTTGTTCATCGTAGAAATCCTGAGCTGCCTTCATGTTGAATCCCACCAAATGAGACTGATTTGGCATATCAAAAGTTTGAGTAATGGAAACAAGGTTGAGATTTTCTACCACTCTCCCTTGAGGATCAATTATTCTCTGTGTGTCTTGATCATAGTGCCTGGCACACTTGAGGATAAACTCATAACACTACACCGTAGAAGGGAAACCAGCAACATGTGACAATCATGATTCCATCATCCTTCTAGCCACCAAAGGAGAATCCTCTGCTACCATTCTTCCTTTAAATTCCTCATAGTCCTAGAGGCCAACATTTGTATCAGTGACCTCTGACCAAATTGATGTAATCTTACTCTCAGGGATCTTGCTCTTAATGTCCATCTTAATCTTTTCTGCATTAGACATTGAAGACCCAGCTACTTCCTTGCTAGATTCAACCTGCACTCAACATGGAAATTAGAATAAAAACCATAGGAAAGGGAAGGTTAATCTGTAAAAACACTGTTAGAATAAGCCTCATACAATCAAGGTGTTATTAAAACTCATATGAAATGCTCTTGATAAACATCGGGTTTTAGAACCATCCGAGGAATCTGAGCCAGGGGAATTTTGGGAAATTTCGGGCCAGACAGATTCCAGTGGAATAATCATTGAAACACCTACTAACAATTAAATCTGATCATTTTCAATCAATAGACCACATAGGAGATTACAAGATAGCATGAATAAAACATAAAATGCATCATAAATCATTAATAAATCATGCTATTCCATACTTCCTTACATTTCACCAAATTTTGGGAAAATCTGCCAAAGATGGATTTCCGCGAAGGCAGAGACATTTTGCAAATCCAAAAAAAATAGGGAAGCAAGAACTTTGGGAAAATCTGGAGTCAATGGAAATCCAATGATAAGGTAAAATTCCGAAAGCAATTCAGATTCTGGGAACTTGAAGGAAATCAGGAAAACGATGAAGATCGGGAAAAACCAAGGAGATTGGGAAAATCCGCCAGAGGTGGATTGTCCCAAGGGAACGAAAAAATCTCGGATTGAGGATGAAAACTGGATATCAGCATTAAATCACGATTACACTCAGAACACTAGATCGATCATGAATTTCAAGGATTTAAGCTTAGGGAAAGTTTGATATGGGCTTTCTATGGATTCCCTTTGCATTTTAAGCCAATTCGAGAACATACTAAAGATAAATGGCGATGCCCTAAGTTAAACCCCATAGATTCGTCATTAAAGCACAGATGAGCTCAGAATTAAATATTTTGACTGCCAAAGCATTACTAGGGAAAAGTCATGACCTCTTGGGCATGATCCCCCTCAATGCAAAGGAATAGACGAGCTCGAGGTTCACTTGGAAGACCATAAATTAGACAATGCTATGCAACCCTAGTCACAAAAATGTTCAAATAACGTAACGAATCAAACTCAAATAAGCTTTATAACTTCAAAGCGCTATCTGCAATTATCAACTAGGAGCAAGGAAATTGAAAACATACCATTGTGAAGTGAAAATTGATCTCATAAATAGCAAATGTGAAGTTCAATGGCATCCACAAACAACAGCGACATGAAAGCACCAAAGAAATCACCAGCAAATTCTCAATTTGCAAACTCAATGCCTCAAATCCAAATCCAACACTCACAAGAATGCACTCCTTAGCTCAAATGATGGAAAGAAATAAGCATAATAGTATAATAATCATCTGAAATCACTTAAATACATCGCTTGCCAAAGGTACAGACGACATTAAATGCAATCGACAAGACAGTCAGAGAACCCGAAAACCCGACAATAGGACAAAATCCAAAAAAATATGGCCCATGCAGAAATCCACAAAGACAAAAAATCTCAGAAACGACAGTGCTCAGCTGGAGTTCGAACAGGATCTAAGAACATCCAAATGAAGTGGAAAGTCCCGAACTTCAGTGAAAACCCAAACTTAACTCAAAACCAATTATCTTCAATGAATAACTCAAGGGAGACACTTAGGCAATCAAAATAAACATTTTAGCACATGCCAAAGTAAGATAAAACCTCAAAAAGAAAGGGCCAAGAAACCAAAACCAAAGCGAAAGAGGGTCCCTACTTTCAGCAGGGCATGTGTGCAAAAAATGCACAACACTACTAAAGAGATTAAAAACGTGTTCATTGAAAAAGTATGCACATCAAAGGAGAAGAAAGGAATTGTATATGCCCTACATATCTCTCATGACATGATTTCTTGGAGCTATGAGGACTTGAAAACATATGATACTTCAATTATCACTCACACTATTTCCCTCAAGCTAGATGTAAGACCTTTATGGCAGTGTCAGCGCTTGATCAATGCATTGTTGGAACCAATTATCTACAAAGAGGTTCAAAAGATACTATCATCTAGAATTATCTTCCTAGTTAGGCACTCCACATGGGTGGAAAATTTAGTTATAGTCAGAAAAAAGAATGGAGAGATCATATTATGCATGGATTTCAAAAATTGAAATAGAGATTCCGAGGACATTTATCCAGTGCCCTCACTAGATGAAGTGTTGAAAATAGTTTATGGAGCTCAGATGATGTCATTTCTAAATGAATACTCAGGATATAACTAGGTTATGATTCAGTATGAAGATAGGCATAAAATGAAATTTACCACAAAGTGGGGAATGTTTGCATACAAAAGAATGATGTTTGGATTGATCAACACCGACGCTACATTTTAGCGTGAAATGGAAATTTCCTTCAAGGACCTCATTGGAAAGTGCATCATCATATACATGGATAACCTCACCATGTTTTCAAAGAAAAGAGGAGACCATGTATCTGACTTGTGCAAGGTCTTTCAGAAATGTAGAGAGTTTGGCATATCACTGAACCCAAAGAAATGCATCTTCGGAGTGACTGAAGGCAAGCTACTTAGACATGTGATCCCAGAAAAGGGAATCTCAATTGAACCTGAGTGCATCCAATCCATATTAAAGATTCAACTCCAAGGAAATTTTTATGTGTTTTTCATGCACATCTCAACACAGGTAATGCATAGGTGCATCACCTCTCTTGAAAGGAAATCTTCTACAAAAATGTTGTAGAAAATCACCCCAAGGTCTCTAATGTTAGGTCTTGATAGTGCTTGGCATATCTTAGTTGTTCATGTTATTTGCTGGTAATCATAGAGAAAACTTATGGATGACTTACAAAGCATGGGAAGTTAGGTCTGCAAATGGAGTTCTTAGGATGCTGAAATTGTTGCTCAATTGTTGTAGGTTCAAAACAACAGTCTAGAACTCATAATTCAACTTTAGATTTGGCTTTACAATTTGAAATGAACCTTAGCTTAGGTTACTTATTAAAAGAAAGGGAAAAATGGCAGGGAAGGGAGGAAGTCACTAGACCTGAAACTACAAATGAACAGTGATCATGGAAGCTG
The DNA here is from genome assembly GCA_007258455.2 of Sequoia sempervirens. Classification (NCBI taxonomy): domain Eukaryota; kingdom Viridiplantae; phylum Streptophyta; class Pinopsida; order Cupressales; family Cupressaceae; genus Sequoia; species Sequoia sempervirens. The sequence goes on along the minus strand of VDFB02105785.1, from coordinate 253,406,861 downwards.
CTACAGTAGACAAACTCCCTAAACTGGGTTTTGCTTGGCCAAGAGGATCCTACAGTTACACAAAACCAATGAAATCTTCTAAGGACTCTAGGTTTTCAGATTACATACACACATCATGAACATGTAATTGAACTAAGTTGTAGCAATGAAGTGAATAAGCTCAAACTAGCTTTACAAAGTGATTTATCATTGACAAACCACAAAGAGCATGAGCTGGAAATTCATCAAATACTATAACAACAAACACCATCATCACTTCCACTCAAGAAACTTACAACTAAAATAATAGGGAAGTAGAAACATACATGCATAATGAAGAAACACAAGAGAAGCACCCATAAATCATGCAATGCAGCTCTTTATTACTGCAAAATGCCTCTACATCAGCTCTCCAAACATTTACAAATGAAGGGGGGACCTCTATTTATAGTTTTTCAAAGCCCAAATGAATGGCTAGGATTTGATTGCACTAGGGATTCACCTACCCCTCATTATATAGCAATTAAAAATACATTCCTTGTCATTTCTCTATTTTGTCCTATAGTGGCTAGTCACTTTAGCAATTTTGTCTTCTAGCTGATTGCCCTTTTGCTGTAGCTGAAACTATTCAAAAGCTACCTTTTACTTGATGTGTTTGCAACATCCCTTAATCCATCAAGTACACCTTGTTTTCATATTTGCATCATTGTTAAATGGATCAAATGATCTGATGAGATAGATCTTGATGGACTGTAATTGTTTGTTTGGAGGGAGGAAACAACCACTCCCTCCCACCACATTCAAGGCGACCCTTTGCAATTTTGTCACTGAATTCCTTGACATAGGCTTCCTTCTAATGCCAGCTCTATTGATGGGTGCTAGGGGGATAGGTGAGCATAAAATGAATGGTGAAAGGAGTAATGTGATTTTTCCTTATTCAACTTTCTCAATGGGCCTCCATGATGGACCTACGGTAGGTTTCTTGAATCTTGCATACATGATGTGTTGTAAGTGCTTGCATACAAAAATCAAGGAAAATATTAGTCAAATCGTGCAAACTCCATGTTAGATTCAACCATAAATCATTAAAAGATCATAATATTCATCATTGTTTCACATTTGGAGCTCATTTGGACCATAAAAATTAATGTGTGCTCAAGGGTGTGGGCGCCATAGGGTGGAAGGATAGTGGAAGATAGATGGAAGGTGGATGGTGGATGGTGGATGGAAGGTGGACAGTGGATCGAAGGTGGATGGTAGATGACAAATGGAAGACAAATAGTGGACGACGGACAGAAGGTGTAAGGAGGATAGTGGATGTTAGACAGAACATGGATGGAAGGCAGATGGCAGACAGAAGGCAGACGATGGATGGAGGATGGAATGTGGATGACAGACAAAAGGTGGAAAATGGATGATAGATGGAAGATGGACAATAGACAAAAGGAAGATGATGGATGGAAGGAAGATGGCGAATGGAAGGCGAACACCAAATGGAAGGAAGATAGTGGATGGCCATGGTGGGACGGTGGATGGAAGGCAAACGAAAGATGAAAGGTAGATGGAGGATGGAAGGTGGAAGGTAGATGACAGAAAAAAGGTAGATGGTGGACAAAAAGCAGATGGTGAACAACCACGGAGGGACAACGACCAAACAAGGAAGTTCTAAAATGACCATGGAGGGATGGCGGCCTGACAAGGAAGTTCTAAAACTTCACAAAACTTAGGAAATTATATATTTTTCAATCTTAGTGCATGGGAAAATGGGTACAAAGAGTGCCAAGACATACTTCCTTAAGATTTGACTCATTTTGAAAAATGCAAAAAATTGGAAGGGAGAAGCCAGAGGGTCGCCACCCTTTTGAAACGACAATGAGCACATGATGGCTTGAAAAGGAAGTTCTAATGATGACAGAGGGATGATAGCTTGACAAGGAAGTTCTGATGGTGACAGAGGGATGATGGTCTAACAAGGAAGCTTTGATAATGACAAAGGGATGGCATCCCAACAAGGAAGTTCCCAAACGGCCACAGAGGGATGACGACCTGAAAGGGAAGTTCTGAAACTTCACAAAACTTAGCAAATTTGAGATTTTTCAATTTTAGCACATGGGAAAGGGGGTAGAAAGAGTACCAAGACATACTTCCTTAAGATTTGACTCATTTTGAAAAATGCAAAAATGTGGAAGGGGGAAGCTGGAGAGTTGCCACACTTTAGAAATAGCAATGAGCACACGATGGCCCGACATGAAAGTTCTAACAATGACGAAGGGACAGCGGCCCAACAAGGAAGTTCCAATAGTGACAGAAGGATGGCAGCCCAACAAGGAAGTTCCGACGATGACGAAAGGATGGTTGCCTGACAAGGAAGTTCCCAAATGGCCATGGAGGGACGGTGGGTCAAAAGGGAATTTCTGCGATGTCTAAACACATGGAAAATTTGATCCAAACCCCTCTAGGTGTTGTGTAGTTTTGCACACACGCCCCACTTAGAGTAGGGACCCTCTTTTCGGGATGTCTTTTGACCTTTGGTTTTATTGGATTTGTCTTTTTGAGGTCTTGAGATGTTGGTCTTGCTGGCTTTGGTCTTGCCTTGAAGCTTGAATTGCTTAAAATTGGTTTTTAATGAAAATCCCGATTTTGACCTGAATCCAGGATTTTCCAGCTCAGGTGGATTTTTCAGGTCTTGGTTCATTGTCCATTTATTACTTAATTTTCTGAATCCGGGTTTCTGCTTGAATCCAGGATTTTCCAGCTCAGGCGGATTTTCCTGAATTGCAGTAAATTCTTCAACTTCGTTAAAGTCCTGGTTTCTGCCATATCCACAGAATTCGTGTTCATCCAGATTTTCTATGTGTTTTGGTTTTTTTCAAAATTTTGTCCTGGGCTAGGGTTTCTAGGTTTTTTTGACATGTCTTGTCACTCATTAATGCTTGAAGTACCTTTGCTCAGACACGAGTATGGATGGATTTAAGGTCTTTTGGGCACCATTTTGATTTCATTATTCCCTTGCTGCTTTGGCGTCTGAGTTCATTATTCATTCGAGCTTTGATTATCAATTTTGAGCTGCTTGTGTGAGGATTGGTTGAGCGCTGATCAAACTTTTCATTGCTAGGGCATACGGTTTTACAGTCACTTCTTCGAGTCTAACGTCACATCTGGGTCATTCCATGGTAAGTCGTTGTTGGCCCTTCCCACTGTTTGCATGATAATTGAATCTTTCTAAGTCGATTGGTAGCCATTTTTGGTCGGCCTTTGCTTAATTACAATTTTGTATATATCGAACTAGGGTTAGACTCAACTCCTCACTAGGATTTCATCACCCACACTATGCATGCCTTTGTTTTCCAATTGAATGGTGGATAGATCGGTATAGATGGGCGTTTTGGGCAGCACCTTGTCTTTTGGGTGTGAGATTCGCTATATTTTGTGAGGTTAGGGTTTTTGGTGTTTCGCTCAGAATTGCTAAGAATGGTTGATCTGTCATAATTTGTATATCTGGAATTTAGATTAAACCTGCCCCTGCCTTGAGAAGTTTCAGCGTCCCTTAACCTGATTTTTTTAAAGATAGTATTTCAAATCTCGAGCTTACCCTAGTTTTCATGGCGGAGGTCTAGTCGTCAAAATTAGGGCATCATTATTTCGCCAAAAAAATTAGTCATTTCAGAACATTCAAAATTTCAATTCATGAACATTTGAGATTTTTCTTATTGGCGTCAATTTTGGACCATTAGAATCCAAATAGGGAGGTTTGAAGTGATCATTTGATTCATTGCTCGAGTGGTAGTAATCGTCGGGTTTCCGAGGTGTCCGAAGAATTCCTGCGCACTCGGATTTTCCCGATATCTGTCAAGTCTGCAGAGCATGGAAAATTCCAGAGTATTTGAACCATCCGCGAAAATCCGACCTGTCCGGATTTTTCTGGTTTTCCTACCCGGTTTCATTCTTTTCGATTCTCGAAGCTAGGGCTAATGGGGTAAAGTGCTAAATGATGATTTCTTGTTGCTAATGGATGAATTTCATGGTAATATCATAACCTTTTGTCCATACTAACCATCTATTTGACTAGTGGTGTCTTGGCATCAGGAATCCGTTTGGGTCGGATTTCTCTGAATTCTGCCCTGACTGAATTTTCCCGGTTTACCTTATTTTCCCGGATGGCTTTATTTTTCTGGATTTTCAAAGATTGATGATTATTGATAGTTCTTGATTAATTTATGTGATTTTATGCTAACCCTCTGATTGGAATATGTATGATAATTGGGTGCTCATGATGTTCTTTGTTAATATAGGCTGAATGAAGCAAGGTTGCTGCGGGAAGGTCCAAAGGTGATACAGAGGGGTCTTCCATCATAGAGGTAGAAAGATTAAGGTTAGATACCAAGAGTCAACTGCTTGATAGCAAAGTATCTTCTGTGTGGTATGAGGTTTCTGACACCAATGTTGGAGCATGGAGATACGAGGAATTCAAAGAAAGAATAGCTCAGAAGGATTTGTCGGTCCTGAGACAATGAATGTTGAAGTCTGGACTAGTTCATGTGGCAGGGTTCCCTCCTACAATCCAGTGCTATGAGTTAATACTAGAGTGTGCCCGGAAATATGACTTTGACACACAGAGGGTTGTTAGCACCGAGGGGAGAGTCTTGGAAAATTTCAATCCCGTTTCTATTGCCCAAGCTTTTGACATGCCGAATTTTCCATCTGTGTGTGCCTTGAACATGGATCTAGCTAAAACCTACTATGAGAATGAGCCCACTAAAGCCCAACAAATGATTAATTCCTGGTTGGAGAAACCAAAGTCCCATTTTTCCAAACTACCTAAGCAATTACACATGGTTAAATTCAGGTCAGACATATATGATGCCATGACATTTTTGAGTAGAGCAGCAGGTTTGAAGAGTGCTGGGGTGTTGGAAAACTAGATGGTCCATGTGATTAGCAAGATTGAGCAGGGTACTAATTACCATTGGGCAGGACTTATCAGTGTCGTGATTGATAAGCAATTAAGAGATGTCCTAGAAACAAAGAAGTTCACCATGTCTTCCTATGTGATGTATGTGTTAGCTAGATTCTACCCATACAGGGGTTTGAATCCAAAGGGGACATTTGGACAAGATGTAATTTATGACATATACCTAGAATTGCACCTAGGACACCGGGATTACAGAAGGGAAAACAATGCTTTTACAATATATATCACTAGGTTGCTTCAAAATTCAGAGCCTGTGAGATTGTCAGATGGACCGAAGGAGTTGATAAAGAAATAGGGAGCTTGGTTCATTCAGTTTCCCACCTTCCCTTACATCAGGATTGACAGATTTCAAGCTGCTCCATATAGGTTACCTAGGTACCCTACTGACCATATTGTGTTATTGGAGGTTGTGAGGCAGATATGTGAATTTGATGCAATTGTCAAAAAGGAAAAGCATAAAACAGGTTTTGGTAGGGATTTCCCTTTCAGAATTGGTATAGCAGAGGTGTGCCCTTCCATCCAATTGGTGCATGTAGCAGGGGATGAATTGGCAGCTCATGGTTTCTCCTTCCACTCCAAGAGAACAAACTTTGATATCACCGGGGAAGCACAGAAGAAAGCCACTAAAGAATACCATCATAAGGATGACCTAGAAGACTACTGGGCAAATATAAAAGATGATTTTGAGGCAAGGAAGAAAAGGTACTCTAGGTTTCCAGTTGATGTGATTAGGCAATACAATGTCAGGTTGATCCCCGACCAGTTAGAAGATGATGGGAATTTGGTGCAAGACCATGCATATGAGTTCGTTAAGGACATATCAATTGGGGAGATAAACTGGAATGATGATGAAGTAACTGAGTTAGAAGACCTAATGGCCCCTGTCATGAGATTTACTACTTCATGGTTGAAGCATAAGGTTTGGGAATTGGAAAGTGAGAAGGTACCCTGTACCTTTAATTTAATGGGAAATCTCAATCCTATGTCCACTTCAGAAGAATTCAGGGAAGATGACCCCAAAGGGAAAACTAAAGGGAGCTCACCCTTCAAAATCAAAATCAGAGGTCCTCAAGAAGGTGAGCTAGAACCGAAAAGAAAACCAAAAGGAAAGAAAAGAAGCCAAGCTTTGAAAATAGGCAAGTCCTCTGAAGAGGAGAATTTGAAAAAGCAGAATAAGAAGATGCTCCTCCATAACCTAAGAAGACAAGGACAACTAGGGTTTCAAGGAGGAAAGGCCAAGAAACTTCCAAAGATGAGACTCTGGTTGTTGAAGTAGAAAGTTTAGGAGAAAAGACTAAAGTTTATTCGAGGAGATCAAGGACTCCATCTCCTAAGGAGACTATGCAAAAGATGAATCCTCTTCTAAAGGCACTAGTTGTGGAGCAACCTAAGCCTACTTCCCCTTCACCGAGTTTACCTGAGTAGACAACCCATCAAGAGCAAGAGACTAGTGGGGAGACAGAGCCATTCAAGGAATGAGAACTCTTTGGTGCGGAAGCTGAGCTTGAGGTTGAAGAGGTAGAAAGACACCCTTCTCCACTAGTGCAATATGAGGATTCTTCGAAGAGCAGTAAAGGTGATGGATCACCTGAGAAGGAAGATATCCCTATTAGAACCCCATTGCCTGTGCAGGAAGAGGAGCCTGAATTAGGCGATCAAAGTGAGCAATCTCCTAAGAAAGAAAAGGATGAAACACCAAAAAAACATGAAGAAGTGAAGACAAATGAAATCCGGATGGAGCCCGTTGTTCCGGATTGGTTGGAAAAGCAGATCACAAAGAAGAAACAAGTCGTTGAAGACACCCCTCTAGATTGGGATGAGATGTTAGCTAAGATTGGTAAAGGCAAGAAAAATAAGATGGCCAAGGTAGTTTCAAGGATAGAAAGGGATGAAGCAAATAACAGAGTTATCCATATTGCCACCCCTGCTACTGATAAAACTAAAGAAGAGGTCACTAGAAAGGATTAAAATGTGCAAACCATTAATCTTGGGCTAGCTTATATGGAATAGGACATTGAAGAATATGAAGGGTCTACTATAGTAATAATTGGGAGGCTAAGGAAAGAGACTCAATCCAAGCATGAACTTAGAAAGGAAAATGAGAGGCTCAAGAAGTGTCTAGAAGATGTAATGAAGCATCTGCAATCTCTCCACCCCTCTTCCTCTGCTACTCCTAGTTTCTTGCCCAAGGAAACTATTTTTGAGATTGAAAAGATGAAGGCTTCTATCCAGACTGCAATGGATTGGTTGAAGGATGTGCAAGTGAAAGGAAATAATGCAATAAAGGATGTCCTTTCAGTTGGAAAGGATGCAGTCAGAGCCAAAGACTTGTTGGAACATGTGCTATCTCAAGAAAAGGAGGATATCGATCTTCTATTGCAGAAATCCAAAGTGATCATGGAACATGGAAAAGATCAGTTGGCTGCAGATGAGATTCTTCCTTCCTCTAGACTTAATGAGCCTTGGGAATGGTTCGAAGCTTTGCAAATTCAGAAAAAGGCCATGAAGAAGATTTATAAATGAAAGAAGCTAATAGATGGTGACTTGACTGGAGTTTATGACAAATGTATTGGTTTCTTTGAGATTATGACTGGAAGGAGGAAAATGGCTCCCAAGTACCTTAGCCTGGAACAACTAAGGGAATGGTAGCATGATGTCTATGCCCTGGATTCTAAAAATGTCATAATAGGACACCAGCTGGATGGTGCAGCAACCTACTTGGTTGTGATGGATAAGTACTAAGCACACAAGGATGATTGGAATAAAACCGTTAAATAGTCAAAAGAGGAGATTGGCTCCATTGAATGTCGGCTTAGAATCTTGCCTTTGCCACCTGTTGTCGAGTTGAATAAATTGTTTTTGAAGGTTCAAGATCAGAATAAGGATAAGGGAGGTGGTAATTAATGCCCATTTTTAGATTTGTGCTTCCCTATTATTATAGGGCATATGTTGATCCGGGCTAAATTGGGGAATGTGTCTAGGCCGACCTTGATGATATATCGGCATTTAATGTGTGCCTTATTTTGAAATTCTTGAGGCCGACTTGTTTTGGTTAGTCTAATTTTGTAAATGTTTGGCTGGGCTAACATGTTCTATGAATTATCTATAAAAGGAATTCCTGCCTCATTGTAAGAAGGAATAAGAGGATAGAAGAGCAAGAGTTAGAGTTCGATATAGTTGAGTTAGAGTATTTTGCAGTATTTAGTTCTTGAAGAAAATATTGTAATAGAACAGTGGAGTTGTTGTAGCATTTTGATGACCTAATGCAATTGAAGACATTGTGGTTTTCCTGGTGAAATCTCTTGTGTTAGTTTATCTTGCATGGTTCCTGTTGTTTCATCTTTCAAATTGCTTGAAGATCTAGGATTTAGTGGTTAGAACTAAATTAGTTTGGTGGATGGTGTTGATGATTTTATATTTGGAATGTTTGTAGCAGTCTCTGGTCTATACTCCCAGTAACTATCTGATTGTAGTAGGTTGGTGAAGTCAACCTGGACCATATATCTACTTGTGCTTAAGTTTGATTGTGGATGACCATCTATACTTTGAAAATCCATATACCTTAGAAGATTGCCCCGTTCTTGTGATATTGCATTGTGGGTTAAACAAGAATTGGTTACTTGAGATTGGTCCATTCCAGATATGTATCATTTGCATTGTTCATTTTAAGAATAGTTTATATCTTATCATATCTTTGCACCTTTATCTTTTGCTATTTCTTTATCATCTGGTTAGATTTAGGATTTCAGATCATCATATTGTAAGATCTGATAAGTTAGAAAGACCTAGTTTGGTTGTAGTAAGGTCTGATTGTGATTACCAACATTTTCACATATTATTTGAGTTGTTTATGCATCGTCATGACCTGACACCCGAGAGACCTTGGAGTAATTTTTAGTAACTTGTTGTTCAAAATTACCTTTCAAGAGAGATAGAATATCGCATTCTGTTTGAGTTGTTGTTGTGTAGAAAACACCATCAATAGATTGGAACTAGAAGGAGGGCCTGAATGAGCACACTGGATTGCTTCTTAAATGCCATCTCTCCTAAGAGATATAAAAGAAGTACCAGATCCACCCCAGGAGAAGAAGATTTTTAGGAATTACAATTCCCCACTAGGAAAAGAAGAACTTGAGAAAGGGGAGAATCATCATCACCCATCCCTTCACCTGTATCCTTTACATCTTCACCTCTTGAAGTTGAGGCCATACCCATCCCTAAGACAATTCCCATTCAACAGCCCTAGCCCATCGTTAACTAACCACAACCACCTCCCCCTCTTTTGCCAATGGCCTTCCTTGCTAATAATCCATCTCCCTTATTTTTCCATGCCTACAATGTTATGCCCAAAAACCCTGAGCACTTCTGTTCAAAATTCCATGTTAATGACCCAAACAGGACTGTGGAAGAACACATAAGGATTTTCCAAACCTGTCTCAAAGACAGAGGGATTGTTCATGAGGATGTTTCCTGTAGGTTGTTTCCTTATTCACTAGGAGAAGAGGCCTTCTACTAGTACAATCACCTCCCTTCTGGTTCAATCCTTAACTGGAATGACATTGAGACTGCCTTTTTACAGAAGTTCAGAATACCCATTAGTGCTAATGAATTATATCTGCAATTCACCAAAGTAAAGAGAGAGGTTAATGAACCAATATCTAGTTTCAATAATAGGTTTCATCGTGCATACACCAGACTTCAATATCCTTATGTTTTAGATAATAATATAGCCCTAGGAGTCTATTATGAAGCCCTGGACAGCATTACAACAACCTTTCTGAAGTGGAGACCCAATCCTCTAGCTAACCTAACTGATGCCTATACAAAAGCTGTTAATCTTAGCAAAGATTTAAGACAACACTTGACTGGACCATTGCCTTCTTTAAGACCAATTGCACATCCCAATCAGGTTCAAGCAGTGAATCATTTTCTTGCTAATCATACTCCAATCATGAATCCATTACCTCAGTTACCTTTGGTACCCCACCCTGGTCCTCCCATAAGCCATGTCTCCCCCATGATGAATTTTTCCTAGCAGCAAGTTAACTAGCCTATGTATCAGTCGTAGCCAACTAGTTTCCCCGCCTATTTGCAGAATTCTGAAGTATTGCATCAGTTAATAGGATCTACCACAACACCTGTTCCTCCTCAGAGTAATCCGAGCCAAATTCCTTATAGGGATCCAAATAAGGAAATGATTGATGAAATGGCTGAACAGATAAAGAAGTTAAACCTAGAGGTGACCTTTTTGAGGAATCAAAATAGCTAATTACAAGTTGCCGAGAAGAGTATACAGTCCAATCAAAATAGAGAATTTCCACAAGGGCAGAATTTTGATAGAGGACAGCATAATGAAAAAGGATTCTATAAGGACAGGGGATACAATCAGGATAAGGGTTACAACAATGATAGAGGAATCAATAATGATAGGAGAAAGAATTTTGATAGAGGACAAGGTGGTGGACCAGGATTTGATAAGAGGCAATCACAAGGAAAGAGCAGGACATGGAATACAGGACCTAATAATGGAGGAGTCCCCACCCCATTGGATCAACCAGTTAATCAAATTGTCAACCAATCTGTAAATTAGCTAGTCAGTCAAGACAAGCCTCCTAGTGGTGTATATTTGGCTGAAGCATCCCTATCAAGATGGTGTAGGCTCCATAATACAAGCCATCATTCAGAGTTAGAATGTCCAGAATTCTAAACTGCCGCCTCCATTTTCCAATATGAGGTAGAAAATAATGCTAATGGACAGGAGATTGTTCCCTCCACACCTTATGACTCTCTTGTGTTAGTGTTAAATCACACTCCCTTCCCAGCAAGTAAGGAAAATATACTAGAAGAAGAATCTGATTCCCATAAAGACAAAACAGATCAAATCTATAATGGAGATGAGGTTGCTCGATTATTCAATGAAGAAGCAATGAATGATAATGGCCCCCTTGACCAGGACAAAGCTTATGTTGAAGAAGTATAGATGTTCTAGAGGTAGGGTAAAGGATATGATTTAAGAGATATGCCTCATAGACATCCACAGGCTGGGGGACCCTTCACTACCTCTATTCCCCCTAATAACTTTAATACCCCTCCAGATCCTAATGTTAGTAATAATCTGTCTTATCCACATGTTTCTAGGCAGTACCTTTCGAAGGAAAGACAAGCTCAAACTGACCTACAAAAGGAAAAGGCTATTCAGGAAAGCAAAGACAAGGTAGAGGAACTTCCTAGGGAAGTCTCCACTGATATGAGTGAGGAGAAAATGGCTTCGTATGTCACTGAGGAGTTCAAGAAATTAAAGGTAAATCTTTCTGCATTTGAGTTATTAAGGTTCCCTGCAATTAGGAAGGCAGTCTTAGGTACCTATGATCCACATCCAATGCCTTTGGATAAACCTTCTAGTGAGGATATCAGCAAGGTTTCTAGTTCTCAGCCTGTGAAGACACAAAACCAGGACCATGGTCGAACTAATTTCCCCCCTGGAGATAAAGGGAAGGAGAAGGACAAAACCCAAGTGGCTCAAGTAGATACTCAGCCAACTTTGTTTCAAGGGAAGACATAAACCCCACCATTTTTTATTTCTGTATGCATATTCGGTAAGAATCTACATAATTGTTTACTGGATTATGGTGCTTCCACCAATGTGATGCCATTTGGAGTTTGTAGAGCTTTATGGATTACACCTGCTGATTCTTAGAAGAAGGTAACTCAATTGGATAGAACTGAAGTAAATGTGGTGGAAGAATTAAACATGATTCACATGCAGATAGCTTCTGACCTAAGGATTCAATAGGTTATCAATATTCAAGTAGCTGATATCCCTGATGCGTATGGTTTGATTCTGGGAAGAGATTTTACTAAGGCCTTGAATGGATATGTGTCTACTGATCATTCTCCAAGGTGGATTCCCTGGAAAGGGGTGCCAAATCAGATCAAAATTGAGAGAGAACCAAGGATGAAATACATGATTATGAAATACCAAAATACTTCAACTGAAGTTCTAGTATCAGAAGTAGGCATGGGAAATTATATGTTGTCAACTCAGTATGAGGAGTCAGACTTAGAGGAGGTTTTGATGCTACATACGATGCCAATTGATGCAGAGATAGGATCCAGCCATGTTGCTATTTTGATAGAATTAGTTGAGGAAAAAGAAGAATCCGAAGATAATCTGATCAGTCTATTAGACAGTTTCTAGGAATTTATCAAACAGTGTGTTGAAAATCAAATTCATCTAGGAAAAAAGACAAACTTTGAAGAATTACTCTTACCTAATTGGTGTAGAGTTCATAATGCTTCCCATTTAGAATTAGAGTGTTGTTTATGCCAAACAGCAGTAGAACAAGCACATAGATGTCTAAATCCAACACTGACAAGGGTGTGAAGACCTCAGGAAGGATGTAAAAACAAGAAACTTATGTTGTCTGAGGAATCATCCAGCACTGATAAGCTTAAGGGTGTGATAAAGGGGACTACCCCTGCCGAATGTTGGACTCTCATATTTGATGGATCCAAATTCAGGCATGGAGTTGGGGCAGGGTTGAACTGATTAGTCCAAAAGGTAAGAACTTTTTTGCAGCCCATAGACTTCAAATTCATTGCACTAATAATGTAGCAGAGTATGAAGCATTAATTCATGGACTTCTTATAGCACCTAAGAAAAAGGTTAAAATTATGTAAGTTTTTGGTGATTCTGAGTTAGTAATTAAGCAAGTAAGGAAATAGTATTCATGCCACGATAGGAGAATGACTAATTATAGGCATAGAGTATGGGACCTCATTGAGGGATTTGATGCCTTCAATATTCAACTGATACCACGACCGAAGAATCAAACTGCAGATTCTCTGGCTTAGGCAGCAAGTACCCTGTAGCCCTTATCTTTGTCAGGTTTGAAGAAGTTCACTGTAGAATTGACTCCTGTGCCATCAGTTCTAGATAATGTTACTAACTTTTAGGTATTTGAAGATGACAAGAATATTTTGGATTTTATCACAAATACAGATGTTTTTGCTACCCAAATCATCGATGAAACAGAACCCCAGGAAGCAAAACTGGATTTGGAGGGAATAATAAATCTAAAATCTAATACTATTCCAAGGGGAATGGTACAGTTAGAGCAAATTTTTGATATGGACAAGATCAAAGATCAAGAACAAGGGTCAAAGAAAGAGTCTATCAATGGACAATGTGACATTCATAATTTGGGAACTGAGGATAGTGTTAAAAATATTTTCATTGGCAAAGTCTGCACTCTAGAAGAAAGACAAGGGACAATTGAAGCCTTGCACAGCTTTCCAGATATAGTAGTCTAGAGTTATGAGGATTTGAAGACCTATGATACATCAATCATAACTCATACTATACCCCTAAAGCCGGATGCCAAACCTTTCAGGCAGAGACAAAGACCTATCAACGCATTGTTGGAGCCACTTATATAGAAAGAAGTTTAGAAGTTACTATCTGCCAGAATTATATTTCCTATCAGGCATTCAACATGGGTAGCAAACCTGGTTCCTGTAAGGAAAAAGAATGGAGAAATTAGGCTTTGTGTTGATTTCAGGAATTTAAATAGATCGTCAGAAAAGGATAACTATCCAGTTCCTTCGTTGGATGAAGTACTTCAAGTGGTTAATGGATCTCAGATGATATCCTTTCTGGGCAGTTATTCGAGGTACAATCAAGTGATGATCCAGTATGAGGATAGGCATAAGACCGCTTTCACAACTAAATGGGGTACCTTTGCTTACAAGAGAATGCCTTTTAGACTCATTAATGTAGAGGCCACATTTCAAAGGGCTATGGATATTGCTTTTAAGGATATCATAGGAAAATGCATCATTATTTATATGGACGACCTGACTATTTTTTGAAAAAATAGAGGGGATCACATCTCAGATTTGCGCAAAGTGTTCCAGAGGTGCAGGGAATTTGACATATCCCTAAATCCTAAAAAATATATTTTCGAAGTGACAGAGGGAAATATACTAGGACATGTGATATCAGAAAAGGGAATTGCTATTGATCCAAAAAGAGTGGAGGCCATACTAAAGATTCAACCACCCGCTAGCAAAAAGGAGATGAAGTCTTTCTTTGGCAAGATCAACTTCGTCAGAAAATTCATCACTGGATTTGCTAAAATTGTTAAGCCACTGAATGCAATGTTGAAGCAGGATGCTAAGATCGAATGGACTTTGGAAGCGAAGGAAGCATTTGCAAAGATCAAAAAAGCCATTGTTGATGCTCCTGTATTGGTAAGTCCTAATTATAGTAAACCCTTTTTCATCTATTCATTTGCTTCAGACCATTCGTGTGCTAGAATGTTAACTCAGAAGTCTGATGAGGGAAACAAGAATCCTATTACTTTTATGAGCACACCATTAAAAGATGCTGAGTTGAAATATCTGAGTGTAGAAAAGCAGGCATATGCCCTAGTCAGAGCAGTAAAGAAGTTCAGACATTATATCCTCAGGAATAAGGATTATGTAGTTGTCCCAGATCCTGCAATCAAGTTACTTTTGATGCAAAATGAATTAGGTGAGCGTAGAGCTAAGTGGGTGACAATGCTACAAGAGTACAATATTGAGATCCAACCCATGAGGCTGGTAAGAGGACAAGGGCTTACTCAGACTATGGCTGAAATAGGTCCTGAACTGACTATTCAGAATTATAATGTCGAGGAGGTTTCCCCAGATGGTTGGTATGATGACATAGTTTATTACTTGTTGAACCAACGATCTCCAAGCCATCTTAATGTTGTGCAAAGGAGGGATCTATGATTAAAAAGTGATGGTTTCATGTTAAAGGGAGCTATTTTGTACAAGAAAAATCATGAAGGCATTTATTTATGGTGTCTCAGGAAATAAGAAGCGGAAAGGGTGATGAACGAATTTCATGAAAAATATGGCACTGGCCATGGTTCTATGATTGCCATAGAAAATTATTTTTTGAGGGTAGGATATTACTGTCCCACACTATTCAAAGACGTCCATCATCATGTATGGACTTGTCACACCTGCCAGACTACGACAACGAAGGAAAGGTATGTAGCACTTCCACTCCAATCAGTCACTGAGGTAAGACCTTTCGCTCAGTGGGGTATGGATTTCATAGGCCCTATCAACCCACCATCTTCTACGGGACATAGGTACATTCTAACTATTACTAATTATTTCACAAGATAGACTGAAGCTTTTTCTTGTAGGAAATGTACATCTGAAGTAGTGATTGATTTTCTAGAATCTACTATTCTTAATTGATTTGGATGCCCTATTGTTGCTGTCTATGATAATGGTCCTACTTTCGCATCTTTAAAATTTTTAAATTGGGCTTTTTCTCATGGCATTATTGTAAAATTTGTGTCCAATTATTATCCCTAGAGTAATGGCTTAGCAGAGTCCTCTAATAAGAACTTATTGACTGTCATCCGTAAGCTGTTAGAGAGAAACCCAAAAGACTGGCACACCCAGCTTCGGTTTGCCCTCTAGACAGATTGTACAAGACTTCAATTGTCTATTGGAACATCTCCTTATCACTTAGTATATGGTTTGGAGCTAGTATTCCCTATTCAACTCAAGATCCCAACCTTGCAGTTTATAAATGAGTTTTATGATGAGGGGAACAGAAGGGAGGCTAGGTTGACAAAACTATTGCATCTTGAGGAGAAATGAGACAATGCCCTTGAAAATTTTTCCAAACATCAGGGGGTAGTTAAAAGATGGTTTGATAGAAGCGCTAAAGTCAGCCTTTAGAATTTTTGACCTTGTCCTATACTAGGATAAACCTCATGATCGAAAAGGGGACCATAGGAAGTTCGATAAACTATGGCTTGGCCCATATCAGATTGTTGAAATAATTGGGAATAATGCCTTCCATCTAAAGACTCTCACGAGTGAAGACATTCCACTACCTATCAATGGGCAGTATTTGAAACATTATTTTCAATCCTGAGCTATTTTCAGCTCCCCTGCTCTGTATATAGTTAGTTTAGGTTGCTTTTTGTCTATTTTGTTTGGTTAGAATAGATTTCCTTTTGGTTTGTTTGTTTTGCTTCAGTTAGAGTAGGTTTTCTTTTGTTTGTTTGTTTGTGTCGCTCTTGCTCTGGGTTCCTTCTCTTTTGGGGATCCTTTGTTGCATTTTGTATGACAGTGGTGGTGAAGTAGGAGTGATGTTCTTGGTATTTCTCTTACAAACTCTAATCATCCTTCCAGGTCATTATAGTACGAATTCTCCACCCAACATCACTCACCCTTATGCTAAGCCAAGGATTTTTCTAGTCAGATTGAACATGAATGCATTAGGGTCTCATACGTTCAAATATTAAAGACACATGAAGTTGCATAAGGTCCTTATGAAGTTTGAACAGGTGAAAAATACTTTTTCTGCTCTAGTGCCACTGTGGTTCTCATCCCTGAGTGTGAACTTCATTGTTCACAGGTTGAAGTAAGAGCAGTGGAAAGACAAGTAGTAAAAAAAAGAAAGAAAGAAAAGGTTGGCATTCAACTCATCAGGGGAATCTGAATATCTCTACCGGGGCTATAGACGCCTGGCTAGCAGTAAAGCTATGTTCAGGAGAATCATAGCTATAACCTCATTGGGGCTATGGATGCCTGACTGGTAGTGAGACTCTATCCAGGTTACTTTTAGAGTATGAATCTTTATGTAGCTTGTTCAGACTAAGTTCGGTTCCTGCTGTAGCTGAAGAAAGATAATGAATACATATGCACACACTTCGACCCTGGTGTAGGAAAGTTTAGATGACTAAGGGTTCTCTTGTTTTAACCATAGGTGGTGGTAGAACGGATGAGTTGAAACCATAAGTTCTAGGTTCTTGATTCCAGTTTGTCATCGAAATGCTCAGGAGCATTTCCCCAACAAAGTCACCATTTGTTGTGCAGTTTTGCACACACACCCCACTTAGAGTAGGGACCCTCTTTTTGGGATGTCTTTTGACCTTTGGTTTTATTAGATTTTTCTTTTCGAGGTCTTGAGATGTTGGTCTTGCTGGCTTTGGTCTTGCCTTGAAGCTTGAATTGTTTAAAATTGGTTTTTAATGAAAATCAGAGTTTTGACCTGAATCCGGGATTTTCCAGCTCAGGCGAATTTTCTGGGTCCTGGTTCATTGTCCGTTGATTGCTTAATTTTTTGAATCTAGGTTTCTACTTGAATCCAGGATTTTTCAGCTCAGGCAGATTTTCCTGAACTATAGTAAATTCTTGAACTTCGTTAAAGTCTAGGTTTCTACCGTATCTGCAGAATTTGTGTTCATCCGTATTTTCTATGTGTCTTGGTTTTTTCTGAAATTTCATCCTAGGCTCGAGTTTCTAGATTTTTCTGACATGTCTTGTCGCTCATTAATGCTCGAAGTACCTTTGCTCAGACATGAGTATGGATGGATTTAAGGTCTTTTGGGCATCATTTTGATTTCATTATTCCCTTGCTGCTTTGGCGTCTGAGTTCATTCTTCATTCGAGCTTTGATTATTGATTTTGAGCTACTTGCGTGAGGATTGGTTGAGCACTGATCAAAGTTTTCATTTCTAGGGCATATGGTTTTACAGTCGCTTCTCTGAGTCTGAAGTCACATCTGAGTCATTCCATGCTAAGTCGTTGCTGGTCCTTCCATCTGTTTGCACGATAATTGAATCTTTCTAAGTCGATTGGTAGCCATTTTTGGTCGGCCTTTTCTTAATTACAATTTTGTATATATCGAACTAGGGTTAGACTCAACTCCTTACCAGGATTTCATCACCCGCACTATGCATGCCTTCATTTTCCAATTGAATGTCGGATAGATTGGTATAGATGGG
Organism: Sequoia sempervirens; assembly: GCA_007258455.2. Classification (NCBI taxonomy): domain Eukaryota; kingdom Viridiplantae; phylum Streptophyta; class Pinopsida; order Cupressales; family Cupressaceae; genus Sequoia; species Sequoia sempervirens. Next base: position 253,389,104 of record VDFB02105785.1, on the reverse strand, counting down.
CATTTTGGGTAGGACCTTGTCTTCTGGGCGTGAGATTCGCTATATTTTGTGAGGTTAGGGTTTTTGATGTTTTGCTCATAATTGCTAAGAATGGTTGATCCGTCATAATTTGTATATCTGGTGTTTAGATTAAACCTACCCCTGCCTTAAGAA